>JAODXP020000091.1:0-67500 GCA_027497455.2 Sardinella longiceps | reverse complement strand
TCGTGACTGGACAGGGCACGTGTGATTGAATGTGTGTGTTTAAAGGGCAAAGGTAACAGTCACCTTAAAATAACTTGGCTGCAAAGTGAGGTTTTTGCATAGCAAGATGTCACATGTCATATGCACTGGTGATTCATTTTGTTTTGGAGGTCGTGAATGGACATTGTGTTCTGGCTGAGGTGTGTGTCATTGGACGCACGCGACAACAAGGCCTGTGTCTGCCAACACTGCTGTGCAAATAGTTTCCCTTTGATCTGCACATCAGAATTCTAACATCATGTTATCCACTGATCTGCCTCATTAACAGTGGACGTTGATTTGTCTATGATATAGGCTTATATTAAAAGCAAATGTGATTATACATATTATCAACACTATACACATTATAATACTGCAACATACTAAATTGAAATCTGTCTAAGATTTTTTTTGAAAATACAAGTAGTATTAAAATAGCAATAGTATTAAAATAGTATTAAAAATTCACGCAGTCATGTTTTACTGAAATGGTGCACATCATGCCTGGACTACAGCTTTCTAGCACTGCTTCTGAATGTTGTCATAATACTGTACGTCTGTCTGCCATTTGTCATCCAGTTCTTGATTTAGCTTGGAAGAGAGATAGAGGAAAACGAGAGAGCACAAGCTAGGAGACAGGTGCAAGTGAAATCACTAAGCTGATATGCTATCTATTGCTACATTGTTCATGCTGCCATTGTGTATGCTTTTCAAGAGCTCTTTTCAAGAGCCACAGCATTTTGTACATAATATTAAAAATTACAAACATGGATAACCATTCTGGTAATGCAATATATTGTACTTATATTATTAGATATTATACTTATAAACTCAGTTAGTGGAGAATAACTGAAAGTTGTCAGTGTCAGACAATAAATTGTGAACGAGAGTTTGGTTTAAAGAGGAAAAACTCTTTATGTGGTTATAATAGCTTTATGGTCATACTTTGTTGTTTAAGTTATAAAAAGTTATTGATGTTATTTGGATTGTAAAACGATGTGCACCAGTATAAAAGGTGTTATCTATAGTACTGATTATAGAGTGAGTTTATGACACTACATGAGAAGATCATTTTACCAGATTTACCAGTTCCATTTTCAGTCACAGTTTTTGGTGTTATTTGGTGTTTTATATTTGAATGTCTCGCACCCTAGGGACATGGATTAGATCTGTCTGATATGTGCATGTTTAGAAAGATGTGGCAAGCATACTGTGTTAGAGAAATGATAGCATAAGTGAGGACAGATTGAAGAGTGTTCCCCTTCGGAAGCTTGGTTATGATGGTTGATGACTTTGTTAGGGCCAGTTGGGCCAGTTTGTTGGGTGAGTTAGGGTATGAATTGCAATGCATTGTTATCAGAACAAACAGCACACAACACCTCATTCAGACACACGCTCACACACACACATACATACACACACACATAAATCCCATCTGCAGAATTGGGAGAGATCTGAGCCTGTCTTACCTGTATAAGGCCGGATCTGTGGCCGCTTCTACCTGGACCTTTTTTGAGTGGGTTTGTGGAGAAAACTCAGGGGTCACCCTGGGTACTTCGATCCACCCTGATCTATCTGTGTGGTTGTTCCCCCCGAAGGCTCCAGAGCCTAGTAAGCAGTGGGTATGTGGGGGGGGTAAAGGGGTGGGTGACAGTGTGTGTCTGTTGACACTGGAATGCAAGCTTACATCAATAACCTAATTTTAGTTCTGTTCAACACTCTAACCACTCACAATGCCATGGTTGGAGGCGGTGGTGGGGATAGCGATGGATAGAGAGTGTTAAAGGGCGTGTGTCTGTGTGTGTGGGTATGTGTGTGTGTGTGTGGTTATGTGTGTGTGTGTGTGTGTGTGTGTGTGTGTGTGTGTGTGTGTGTGTGTGTGTGTGTGTGTGTGTGTGTGTGTGTGTGAGCGCATGCGCCTGTGCGGCGCACATGCATTTGTATTTGAGGGGGATGGGTTCAGGAGTTGAAGGTTTGAACTCACCAAATAAGCTGTCAAAGTCTCTATGTTCCGTTGTCTCATAATCCATACTATAATTTTTTCTCTAAATTTTATTTCTTTCCTTGACTTCTATCAAAGTAGGAAAACATGTGAACTGCTGAAAACACTCTGGTAGTTGTTTGTGAAACTGTTGTTGTCTTGACCAACAGAGAAGTTTTCTTTTAATGTACAAGGCTGAATGATCAGTCTCCATGTGAGATTGACATGAAACTGAACTTTCAACTGAACTTTCCACAAGATCTGAGTATTATCAAATTCTCAGTGCTTTATGCTGAGAGATTCAAAATACACTAGGACACTCAATTAACACAAATGTCTTAATTAGCCTAGCCTATGTATTGAATTATGAGCCACTCAAGTCCACTAATAGATGAATGATACATTTATTTATTGCATCTATTCTGATGAGCCACTTCGTTAAGAGCTCAAGACAGAAGCATCCCTGAGAACCATCCCCTTTGACCTGCCGTAGGTGCTGAGAATGAGCAAATCCCCACATTAGAGGTGAGAAGAGTGGAAGTGGATCCAGAGAGGGAAGCCTGCATGTCCGGGGGAGTGGGGATGGCAGTGCTGTGTGGTCCACGTGCCCTGGTGTATGAATATTTTATTTAATCTCACTGGGTTTATTATAGTTCCAAGGTCACCTGCTGGCACGTCCATTCAAAGTGACAGCTCCTGTTGTATAAACGGAAACACAAGAGGATCCTATAACCAGTAGCCCTTAGCTTGTCTTATTGTATGCTGGAGGCACTGGAAGAGAGACTTTTGTGTGGGAATACAATAGCATTAGAGAGCTCAGGCAAAGCCCACAACTCTCTCTCTCTCTTTCTCTCTCTCTCCCTGTCTCCCTTGCTTGCTCTCGCTCTCTCTCACACACATGCACATGCTCTCTCTCTCTCTCTCTCTCTCTCTCTCTCTCTCTCTCTCTCCCCTGTCTCCCTTGCTTGCTCTCGCTCTCTCTCACACACATGCACATGCTCTCTCTCTCTCTCTCTCTCTCTCTCTCTCTCTCTCTTCATGTGTCTATCCTTGTGGCATGCTTGGCATTAAGGCTTCCTTGCATTCTTGTGCTATTACATTTAGGTTGTCTTGGTCATCATCTTAAATCGTGCAACTGCCAAGTCCTGGAGGACCATCTCATTTTCTTGTGTGTACAGAACAGGGACGACTGAGCCCACTGCTGTGGCAACAGTACAAAACAACTGCATGAGGCAAGTCTATTTATGGTGCTGAAGTGCCCATATATACAGCCGGGTTACACTGATATGCACCATGCCAATAGTCCTGTGCGCCCCACCACCATTCACTGGTTAGCATAATGCTAACACTGGGTTGTTGCGCTGATTTTCAATTATGAGCTTCTTTAAAAAGCTTTTTATACCTCATACTTTTATCAGCAGGTCATCGCTGGTGCCCACCAGCCTGCCTCCAGTGGCAGCATCACCCCCCCTCGGATTATGTAACCGTCTCCTTGGTAACTAGTCCCTGGATGTTCAGCTGGTTATGCTTTGTGACAGAGTGGCACGGCGTCTGAGTTTAAACAAACTCCCTGTGACACGGTGGAATGCACACGCTAGGATAGTGCTATGTGTTTTCTCATATTGCACCACACTTCTGCTGTGTTTAGCTTCCTCTGTGATACACTGGACACTGGCCAGTGTTTTGTCATGTACTAAACCAAGCAGAGCACTGTCGTTGTACATTGTGTATGTGGTATGTGTGTGTGTGTGTGTGTGTGTGTGTGTGTGTGTGTGTGTGTGTGTGTGTGTATGTGGTGTATGTGGTGTGTGTGTGTTTGTGTGTGTGTGTGTGTGTGTGTGTGTGTGTGTGTGCGTGTGTGTGTGTGTGCAGGGCCGTCGCAACAAGGCAGGCAAACCAGGCAATTGCCTGGGGCCCCAGGCTGAAAGGGGCCCCCAAGATTGACTGTTAAATCATTTTAGTAGTTATGTTGGTTAGTAGTTATGTTGGTTAAATGACTTTAAACTGGAGTCAGACAACTGTACAATACAGATAATTATATTGATGATGTTTGAAAATTATAACAATGTGGTTCATGTAAGTATTTACGGGGAGTGAAGGGCCCCCATGTCCTGTTTGCTTGGGGCCCCCTAAGTACCTTGAAACGGCCCTGTGTGTGTGTGTGTGTGTGTGGTGTGTGTGTGTGTGTGTGTGTGTGTGTGTGTGTGTGTGTGTGTGTGTGTGTGTGTGTTCACAGTAGCAAATGGTGGGGAGTATGCTTGAGTGACAAAGAGCTCGCAGGCTTATGCAATGGAGGAGTTCATAGCTATCCAAGAGAGAGGGGGTGTGCAAGCACATGGACAGGATATGTGGTAGCAGCAGACTGTTCATTCAAGTGCTCTGAGGCTCACTCACAGCTAGGCATAAAGCATCACAGCTACCTAATTTGATGTTATTAACTTCTAAGGGCTTTGGGAAAGCACAAAGGGTGTCTAACTTCACACTACTGTTAAAGACTTGCTGACAGAATGTAAATCTGTAGCTCATTTAGTGATTTTAGAATTGCTTAGAGTGGCTTGTAAAGGGTAAAACTTCCCCAGGAGCACAGCTGCAGAAGTCTTAAGAAGATGATGTCCTGCTGATATTTGGACCATCCTCAGACTGCTGAGAAGTAGGCAGAATGTGTTAGTTGGCCTTGGCCCACATTCAGAGAAACATGATCCAGAGCACTGTTGCAAATAGCTCTAACACAAGAGTTTCCTTTCATCTGTAAGTGTAGCACGGTAAGTGAGTTGGTGCATATTGAAGGAACCATGGAGTCACTCTTACATTTTGCCTGAATAAATTACTGATATTAAGACTAGGCTATATTATTATGATGTTATAACAATATGAGAAGACCTCACGTGATCATAAGACCTAAAAAGTTTAATAGTGTTGAGTATAATTAATGCACAAATGTAATACTGTCATATGCTCAAAATCACTTTCACAGTCAATTCCAAAGAACATCAGTTGAAATTATATATTATATCTATATATTAAAAAATCTCTAGTTTAACCTAAACTCAGATTCTTACTTGCTGTAACATTTATGTACAATGCTAACTGTGATCAATGGCATACATTAGAAATAGATTGTGTCCACATAGTGTCTATATGTGATGCAATGGTGTGCAACTTTGCTGTATACTAAATTACAATGTAGAATACTGCTCTCTGCATCAGTAGGTACACTTTTATTTAAAATACATTCACCAATCTGCAAAGTGAAGTGTGACATCTGCTTTGATTCCTATAATTGTCTATAAGCAAACTGAGTGGGGATAAATGGAAATGTATTAGAAGTGATTACATGTGAAAATAATGTCTCTAACATGGAAAATTATTTAAAATAATCATCTTTCAATGTCAAGGTGTTTTGGCTATTTGATTTAAGCAAAACTCTCATTCTTCTATCCCATAGACATACCAAATCATTACCAGCTTTCATTGAACTTGCATGTTCAGCCTCCTGGATAAACTTTTTTATGGAAAAAAAATTCTTACACAATATAATTTTAGTCCTTTGTTAGTCCTTCCATTTCAACATTTTTTGATCAGTTTCTACCTTCATAAGTTTCTTAAGTGCTTCTTTGAACACTTAACATTCAACATAACTTTATGACATTCATTCCTTATTGGATACCTGTAACAGTAACAGAAACAGTTGCATTCTTCCTGAACCCGAGCCCTTGTTGTGTCAGTGAGTAACACACCTATAAGGTTTCATGCAATAACATCACAACCTGTGTCATTCTAAAAGTCATGCTTTAACCTCATACTCAACATATGCGTCTAACTTTAATTATGACACCTGATTTTGACTCTAAGCCATTTTGATGAAGCTGTTGACGTGTGAACTGGTAGTGATGACAGCTTTGTCTCAGATTTCAGTTGGACCACAGCAAACCAGACCAATGCTTACTACATCATATCATCGATTACATTACCCTGCTTATTCGCAGAGGTGGCAGAGAGTTTGAAGGCCTACTTTTCCTTTGTAGTGAACCAGTTCCTGGGAATCTGCTGTCGGTGGTGAGAGGCTGAGCAGGCCTGAAGGGTGGCCCATAGAACACAGGCTTGGATGGGGACACAGGAGCAGCTCTGCTGGGTGAAGCCACTGGCCGAGGCTGAGGCTGGGGAGAGAGACGGGGGGAAATTGGACCGGGTCCCACCGGTTGGTTTGAGACCCTCTGCTTCCACTCCAGCGGCGGCTCTGGCAATGATCTGCGGTGTGCCGCAATCTCAGGCACCTGAGTGAAGTCCTGGAAGGCAAAGGCATCATCCACCAGTCCCAGGGGGCTCTTGGCAGCAGCCTCCCAAGGGCTGGGGGGCTTTGGGGGCTTCTCCACCCAAGAGGTGTGCCTCTCTAGTGGGGTTCGCGTGGGGCTACGGCCTGGGTTGGCATATGGGGAGACAGGGGACTGTGGAGATACAGAAGACATGGACCTTCTTGGCAGACTCAGAGATCTGCTTCTGCCAATCACCTGAAATACAAAAGGAATGAAGATTACAGTAAATTACCATATAAAGGAATTTAGCATATTCCCTGTAAGGTCACAGGGCTCTATACTGACAAAAGGTATGAAGATGATCTGCTAGTTGTGCGCTCTCTCTTCTGGCACGGAGACAATATAAACTTTGCACTACTGCACAGAGGGGTGATCATGCTATTCTTAGACTCTTATCCATTTAAGAGCGTATGGAAGACACTGAACTCCACTCAGACCCTTTTTGACCCTTTTGCGGTAAAAACCACATATGACAAACTTATATCCTATCAGTGCATTCTGCTGATACCTCAAAATGCCTGATTGGGGAAATATACCAACAGCAAAACTCGTGATTATATGTGCTGATTTTAAATGTTCAGATGCCTCAATTTCATTTTGGAAGCTTATCAACATGAACACATGTACCAACAGAGTTTTTTTTTTTTTTTTTCCAATGCGGGCACAACTACATCACTCAGCTGACATCACAGTTTGTAATCTGCTGCCACCCTGTGGTCAAAGAGCTCACAAACAGAAGCTGAACTGAGGTGAAGTCCTTGAGGTGTGAAATTCTGTGAATCCAGACTTTGCACCTTTATAAAGTATATTTAAACAAGTAAACGAGTAGCCATCTGCTTCTGAGTAGCTCTCCAAAGGGCCAAAGGAAATAAATTAATTCCATAACCTAGTCACAAAATCTATTAAAAATGTAGCCTGACACGCCAGACTATATCATAAGAATAGAGGTACGTCTAGAGTTCTAGGCCAATAAAAAATGCAGAAATGTATATGAAAGCAGATTCAAACATCCTGCCCAGCTTTACTGTTCTCTGGTGAGAATATTGGTGGAGTGCACCAGATTTGGCTATAACTACACAAATAAAAATAATGAAGATAGGCCTACTGCAAATTCAGATAACACATCAGCAGTTTGCACTGCATGTACTGTAAATGGGTCAGATGGTAAAGGATGTTAATATTTCCTGTCTATGCCTGTCAGTAATACCGAGGTCAAATAGCAGAGTAGCTCTCGGCCACATTGATTTTGGTCAAAGTAGCTCTTGAAAGAAAAAATGTTGGGGACCCCTGGTCTATAGACATAGTAAATAATGAGTCATTGAAAGGATATTAACTGCAATGTGTTTGTCATTATTATGTGATTTATGATTAGTGTAAATGCACTTTGTATCTAATTCATAAAACTACAAACTACAAAAAAATCGCTCATCACAAAGCCAAGAATACACATTAAAAAAGCAACTTCTACCAATCTACATGATGTAATGTCATAGAACTCTGTCAGTCTATGTGTTCATACCCTAAACATATCTCAGAGAACTTGATGAGATTGACCTCACAAGAAATAGCCCTAGTTGTCAGCTCAGGGGGTTAAGGGGTATCTCAACACTTACCTCCATGTGATGGCACTCATGCCACATTCATGCAGGGGTGGACCTGCTGGGTTGCTAAGCAGAGGTAGCTTTTTAAAATGGACTGCATGATTACGGTAAATGTGGGCTCTAGGGTATCAGCATAAGCTTTAGTAGGTGAGTACAAATAGACCTTACACAGATTCTTTACTATCTGCAAAGTGTTTTCAGTGTGGCTATTATGCAGCCTAAGTTTTTGTATCTTTTCTAAAAATACATTAAAAAAAAAGAACTGGGGCCCGCCCATACTTGTCGGCCTAGCCAGGCTAATAAAAAAAGGCAATTCCAAAGAAATTTTACTTTATGGTCAGGACCTTAACACAAATAAAATGCAGAGGTAGGCTATTTGTATGACATGAATGATTACATTAAAAATTATTTTGTAATTTGTTTTATGAAGTCAAAAATAGCAATTTTTCTCAAATTTCATTTGATTATTCAAGTCAGACACATATGGCATTTCAGTGGTTCAGCAGTTTTCCACTGAATTAGCCAAATATTTGAACATTAAATCACTGGTGAACTCAATATCAGCTTGTTTTAAATATCTACCTGTATTTCTTAATGGACACAAAATATCAAAGATTATCTATTTTTTGAGACATACTGTATCATGAAGTGTTTGTGCCGCATGCTGTATACAATTACAGTGGATCTAAAGTTGTGTGAAATGACAGCATTAACAGTCCAGACTACTGGAAATAGTTTTGACACCAGGTTATGATAGTCTACACAGAAAATATACAACATTAATAGATTGAACATAACCAGAATATGGGCAAGACGTGCATGTGCAGTACAAGCAGCTACTGAAAGATAGTGCTGAGGTAAGAACAAGAGAGAGGAAGGACATGTAAACCTTTAAAGGAGATGTTTAATTGCAGAAGAAGAATTCAGGAAGTGCAAAATCTTTAAAGACACAAAAGAAAAGGACAGGAAAGAATTTCTTTTTTTCAAGTTTCATACAGGCAGAAAAACATAAATATCTGAGCAGCAAGGTAGGGCTACATTAGTGCTTCCATTATGTAGTGTTGCATGTCAGTTTTATTCTGTGTCATATCATTCCATGTAATCTACAGTAGTTCTATACTGAACCACTGACTCATTGAACCATTGATTCACCTACACCAACTCATCCAGGCACACCTGATGACAAAACTGAAACAGGGCATTACATAATGGAAGCCAACAAGAGGTGTACAGGTGTCACCAAGAAGATCTACATTCACACAGTGGTGGGCATAACATTGTGTCAGCATCAGTGAAGGCTTGTATATGACAACACCCAAACAGTCTGGAATGAGACTAGCAAAGCAAGAGATTTTACATTCAAAATGATCACTCCTTTGTAATGAATGTGGCAAAATAAGTCTTATACAAAGAGAGTGTCAGTCCGGGGAAGTAGATTGGCTTTTGTAGTGTCGGCAAATGAGATATAGCACTCTCTTTTACTAAATAAGATAAGTAAATAAGTTCATATGGTGATATTCAGCTCACTGGTACAATTGCATCCAGTCTTGTTTTGAAACATTATGCCACCCAGTCTATTTTTAGTTTGCTCAAAAAAAACACTGGCATGTTGATTTGGGTTCTCTTCATTCTTAGGGACTCTCTGAGCAACCTACTTTAAACATGATCATGGGACAAGTGGGACTCTGCTAAAACAAACAAGACTGCTGCACTGCACGTTTGAACATGTTTTTTTGCCTGATAAAATTGCCCGTAAAGGCCAACAGTGATGTCACAATACAAATATTTACCACGGGACATAGACTTTTGATTATATTCGCATTTCCTGAGAATTCTTTGCGGAGAATCTCTGATAAAAGAAAAAACCATTAACTCTTTTTGAGTTTGCACTTTGGTGCATCTAAAAATGTTGGTTTGTACAACCTTTGTTATCATGTCTGCTGCTTTTATTTTACTTTCATAAAACTTTCTCATACTAACAGAATTTGTTGCAGTAGGACCAGTGACCTGTTTAATTCACTGCAATATCCCTGCAAAATACAGTGCCTGTAATAAAGTTATGTTGAAAAAGTCTTGAAGGTCAAAACATCCAAAGTCAACAATAACTATTGTTTTTAAAATAGGGAGGAATGAATATGCCACTATTGTATTTATGTTGTGGATTGTGGGAATAGATTTGTCGTTTTGTTGTTTGTCATTTGTTGTTGAGAGCATTCAAACTTACATTTGAGAGTTGGGAAAAGTCAGATATGTAATCTAACATGTAACAATGATCTAACATCAGCTAGTGTTGCATCATCATTACAGGTTTCCATTGCTTGGCAACTGCTGGTTTTTTAGCTGAGAATTTAGGTCTTGGGGCCAATGGTAAAGCACATCTTGAGATTAGATCAGAAGTTAAGGGTGCGGAAGAGGGAAGCGCATAGGAAAAGCCTGCAGGTTTGCTAGAAGGCATGTGAGATAGAGAAGATGGTGGAAAGATGCTGGATTGACCATGGCTGGCAGGACCGTCATGCATGGCAGGTGATGCAGGAAGCTTCTTGTCCAGGACCTCACCAGCTTGGCCAGGCCGCTGAGTGAATGGGTAGTCGATACTTACCGGGGGGTTGGCTTTAGTTGGAGAGTCATGCGAGGGTACCTGGGCTGGCAAAGGAGCAGGGGGGACAGGGGAAGATTTGGGACTGGGTTCATGTACCTCTGGGGCAGAGTTGTACATGAAAAGGGAAGTATCAAGATGATAGGGCTTATGCTTCATAACATCAAGGGCATTGAGATGTTTGGGGGGAGCTTTGGGTTTCGCCTGGTTTGCTTTGGGCTTGATCTTGGGACTAGTTGATGGGGCCTGCTTGATTGCTCCAGGTGGATAAGAAGGGGAGAAAATTGGGTTATAAGAGGTTGGAGGGGGTGCACGAACATTGGGTGAGTATTTCCAAGTGCCTGGCAGCGAGGGGGTTGGGGAAGAGGACTTGGCTTTGTTGGCCTGCACAGTTTCAGCATCCACCACAAACTTCTCCATCCGGGACTGCCTACGAGCAAACAGTTCAGCACCTCTACCCTTGTTAGGCGCATCGGACCCAATTTCAGAGACTTGTCTCAATGAAGAAGCTGGCGGAGCTTTGGGTGCGTGTGGGCCTGTGGGACAAGATGCTATTGAACTGATATCAGTTTGGGGTTTTGTCCAAGGGGTCTTTGGCTGGCTTGCACCACCACCCCGTGTTGGGCTCGCCGAGGGCATACTCACTGAGTCTTGCTGCGGTTGAGGCATCCAGGAACGTTGGGGCTGTGGACTGGCAGGAGCCCAGTGGTTGACGGGTGCCTGGGGATATGCCTGAGTGGGAGATGGGGACTGGCCCCATGTGTGGCCTGACGGCTGAAGACCAGGCATCATTGAGGGCATCCCAGCAGGACCTGGAGAGGACGCAGGCACGGGGCTACGAGGGGCATGGAGAGGAGCCTGGGCAGACCAAGGTGGACAAGCCGGATTAATGGTGGGCTTCGGGGCTACAGGTGGGGGATTCTTATGCTTAACCCGTGGAGCTTGCATAAAGTTACATGCTTCTGCCCCAAGACTGAGGAAGTCTTCTTCAGGACCAGACTCAATGAAAGATCTCCGGTCACCTTTAGTCTGGAGCTGAGAGTTCACACCATCATTTGAGCTCTTGTTTCCCCCCCTTCTTCTCGTCTCGGGCAAAATCCCTGTTCTGATGGCTGGAACAGCAATGCGTTCATCACGGGAGGCAATAATGTCCCCAGTTGGAGACCAAACCTGTGGAGCAGTGTTGACAGGAACGGGGACCTTAAAAAAGTTGTCTGGTCTCTTTGGAGTTGGGCTGGGGACTCCACGCACTGGCGAGAAGGTGGCTGGTGCCCTACTCTGACCACCCAAGAATGGCTTGGCAGTTCTATTTGCCACAAGAGCTTTTGGTCCAGATGCAAACTGCAGGGCATCTAGACCATTCATGCCATTGGGAGAGTAAGGATACTCTGGCTGTTGGTATTGCTGCTGTTGCTGTTGTGGCTGGTACTGTGGTTGTTGATATTGTTCTTGATGCTGGTAAGCACTGTCGTCCATGTAGGCTGGACTGGCATAGTCTTCTTCCGGAGAAAAAGGTGTGGAGGTTTCAGGTTCGGGGTTTCTGACGCCCTCCACTGGAATGCCCCTACGCCTCATCTCCTCATGCTCAGCAGCAATATCATCCATCCTCTGACGTCTCTGGGCAAACATTAACACTCCCTTGCCTTTTGTCTGTGGAAGCTTCTCCATTTTTTCCCAACCAAATGTTTCAGATCTGTTGACTTGTCTGATGCCCCAGTTGAAGTTGTAGTTCAAATCAGCGTCTGAGCTTTGCGCATTAATGTAGTACTCTTCTTCTGAGTCACTTGGTGTTGAGAGCGTGATTCTGATTCTTTGTCCGTCTTTGTCGTAATATCCAAAGTCTTCGTATTCAGTGCTGTCCCCCTCGTTTTCAAAGTCGGCTTCTCCCGTTCCGTAGCTCACAAGAGTAAATTTCTTGGCCCTTTGGCGACGCTTCTTGAACATTAACACCCCCTTATTTCTGGGGTTTGGTGCATTGGTGAGGAGCGAAGCAATGCGCTTACATTTAGACTTGGCTTCCTTCTGCTGTTTCTCAGATTGGCTCTGGCTCCGTCTCAGCCCTGAGGAGAGGAGGAGGGAAGGGGGGGGGGGGTCAAGGAGAAATACAAGGTGGTCTGAGAGATTGACAGAGCAAATTAAGATTGAGTTGGATTCTTTTAAGACATAATCTTCATGCTAGTGAAGATTTTTAGGGGGAAGAAACACATACAAAAATAGGATTGCCTAGTGAGTCATGCTGTTTTTAAAGATGTTCTCAGTCAGAGGGAAATAGTGTGGGTCACCTAGATTTGGAACATCCTCTCGTTCTAATAATAAATAAACATATGTACACAAAACTAGAGCAATTGGACATAGAGTCAAACAACCATTAACAAGTGATTCCATCCAGCCTGGTTGCCTTGGCTTTTATCACCGCAGAAGTGTGACAGTCTTTAACTCAAGGACAGGTGCAACTTTACAACTCTCATTCAATTGTTCCCATGACATATGCATAGACTGTATAGAGAACATCCATCACACATCCAGTGTCAGCATTGAACCTAATAAACACAGCAGATCATTTATCACCTTTAATCCCAGAATATAATGGTTACCAGAACTCGACGTACCGTAATCTGTACAATCCAAGGCATAGTGTCTTATCTCAAATGACTATGTCAATTAATTTTAGAGAGCAGCTTGCTGAAGCAGCATCTCTAGTTTTAAGTTGTCTTACTTTATTACATGGATCACAGCGATAAAGGAAGCAGATCTAATTCTTTGCCAGTATTCAATCAGCAATGAGGATGCAATGCAAGCATCAAAGATGCGAAATAAAACAAACAGTATCAATAGCGTGACTCAAAGCCAATACCGTACGAAGACTTACAGTGCTATCTGTATTCCAAGAGTATTAACCAAGTTTACTTCAGCTGACCTAAACGTCTGAAGAATAAAAAGACCTCCACTTGCTGCGTCTCATTCTACTCAAGAGCACCTGCAGCTTCAGCGGTCTTATTTTAGTTACACAACATTACAAGCAGCGAGCAATAAAAAAAATCTACCCCGGAGAGGGGGTCTCTCCCTTCAGACCTGGGGATCTAATGCTGTCAGCCAGAGGGGAAACCGAGGTGCGGCTCACTTTTCCACTGCGCTTTTGGCTTGCCAGGGGATCGGGTGACCCGCCAGCGCCGACACATGTCCGTGTCCGTCAAGCCCCTCGCTCAGCAGCTACCTCATGATGAGCCGCCGCTGGTTTTGGTCAGCCTCCACCAACATGGGATTTGGTGCATGCATACAGTGTGTCCCATTTGCTGGTAACCACACAGTTTACACATGCGTACTCAAGTGACAAGCCAGACACAGTAATAACCAACCCAGCAAAAGCGATTCCCCTGTTGCTTGTGTCCTTTTTTGTCTGCTGTCTGCTGTATTTAAATAGTGGACAGGGTTAGCCCTGAGGAAACAGCTCAGAACTGACATGACAGTCATAAATAGATGTGATGAAGCATGAGGAACATTACATTTCCAAGCCTCATAACAAATCAACAAGTCTAAAATGTTGGATGGGGACAATGTCCTAACGAAGCCTGGAGGTACAAAAACATATAAAAGTAAGTGTAATGTCAATCAGAGAGCTAGTCAGAGCAATGTAATATTAGTTGCATGGCTATATATAGCTGTGCTGAGCGGTGAGATGTGCACAGAGAGAGGAGGGGACTTACGTGCGTCTCTCGCCCCGTTCCTGCTGGCTCTGTAGAGATCTCTCGCTCCCTCTGAGCCCCAGTCCTCTGCCGCCTCAGCACCCTGCACAGGCATGCCAAAGGAAACACAAGCAGGAGGTGCCTGTGATCGCCCTCCTCCTTCTCCTTCCTGGTCCCCTGGGCTTCTTCTACTTCCTGCTTCCTCTTCCTCTTCCTCCTCCTCCTCAGGTGAGCTGGTGCCACCCCTGCGTGGGCCCGGGTCGGGCCGGGTCACCGGCTGACCTGATAAGGAGGAGTCAGATCGAGGGGAGTTGAGGCGCTGAGGTTGACCAGGAGAGTCCCGGTCAGAGAGGGCATCCTGGGTGGGAGAGGGAGTGGCATAGCGTGGATCAGGGTCTGAAGCGTGGGAGTATACAGGAGAGTAGCAGCTCTTCTCTCCAGCATTGGGGTCTGAGCCCTCATACTGCTCTCTGTCAGGGTCGGGGTCGTCAGCACTGTAGTCAGAGAAGGAGCGCTGGCGAGGTGGGGAGGAGTGGGGAGAGCCATTTCGGTCAAGGTCAAGGTCATCTGGCTGGTCTTGGTCAAGGTCGTCTTGCTGGTCCTGAGCTCGGTCATCAAGCTCCCTGGGGTCTACCTCACTGCCTGTCTCCCCATAATAATCTTCTTCTTCCTCTTCAAGGTCATTGAGCTCAGCAGGGGTGTTGGATCCTGACCAGGCATCAGGGTCAGGGCTGAGTCTGTCCTCAGGTATCGGCTCCATAAACTCAGAATGGACTAAACTGGAATATGAATACTTGCAATCCTACAAAGACAAAGATTATTGTTTTATGAACAGAATGTCAGTCAAACCTGCTTTCTGTTTCTATTCTTTTATTCATTTATTTATTATTCACTCATTCATATCTTAATCCATATTTATTGCATGGCTTCACAAATCAGACAAGTTTGAATGACTAATATTATTAGCTATTATCCATATGTATATATTACAATTTTGTTATTCATGTGAATAATGTTTTTGGTTATATTTTGGTGCACAACCTGGGCCCATAGAGTTTGTTGGACACCTTTGCATTGTCTCCCAAGAATGGACATTTGCAAAGAGTATTCAGGGGGCAGTCAGCTAGTGGGTCAAGGGGAGATGCCTACATGCTGAAACCATGCAGAAACTCATAGTGCACCTTTAATGCTATATTTGTGCTTGGCCATGTTCAGCATGTCAAACAAGCTTGCAGCTTATTTGTACAAGTCATTTTTAGAATTCAGAATTTTTTTTCCGCAAGAACACTGCACCAGTTACTAGGAAACCAAAGACAAAGCTAAGGTGGCTCTGCTGACTTATATACCTAAACTTCATCAGCCACACAACAAGACATTGTGCAGCGCAGCAATGTTGAATATGGTGTGTGCAAAAGACAGCAACGTTATTACATAAACAAACTCAAGCACTTGGTGACAGCCATATATAGAAAACAGCCGTCACTGAACAATCTTTTGCCCTCAGCAAAGAAGCACCAGGAAAACCAGATGTACAAAGTATTCAAGATACTGAAACAAATCTGGGTCATGAGACAATTTTTTAACTGTGATTTGTGCGATGATGATGATAGGCTTGAATCTGTATACTTTATACATTGTATTTATGAGCCACAGTCAACATAAGCACTCCCACATTCGAGAAAATGTTCCCACCTCCCAGGGGGGGTGATTCATCACTAAGTGGCACACTGGCGCAGACAAGTGACAGAACAAGCTCAACATGAGTCTGACTGACCAGTCAACAAGACTTGCTTTGTGATGTTAGTGGTGCTATATTTGCAGCTAGCTCAAGTTGAAGCATTATTAGCCCTCGTAGGCAAGGCTAAAGTATATCGACTCATCAGTGCTCCTCATACCTAACCCACAGTGGGGGGGACTACTGCAGCCGCCAGCACTAGTCATTCATTTGCCTGGCCCTGGACCTACAGTCAGTCTCTCTACATGGAATGGTATTCACTGTTTGGTTCTGCCACTAAACAAGCACTGGTTTCCAACAGTCCTGATAAAAACAATTAGGTGGGTGTTTTCCATGGTTGGATTTCAGCATGCTCCAGTTTTTTTTTCCCTCCCCTTTTTCCTGATGGAGCCAATTCATTTGTCAGAGTCCGAGAGTCAGACCATTGACATTTCCATTTAAGTACTTCTTCCACAGACCCACAGCGCTTGGATGAGGAGAACAATTAATTTACAAAGAATCGAAGACACAGCTGCTTTTCAGAGAACTCCACTGAAAAAATGTTGTTGTTTTAAACAGGAGCTTAGTCAGATTTAGTCAAGGGCATAGGCTACTCTCTTGTTTTAAATATTGCAAATGAACCCAAAGAGCTATCTATATAAATTTCTGCCATTCATTACTTTTTTATATTTGTCATAAATCAAGAATGTACATGTGCATATCAATGTACAGTATGTGCAGGCATACATCGTTTCATCCAGTTGATCTAGACCACAAATTGAACTAACAAAAGTCCCACTTATGCCAATCATTTCTTCAGGAATTAAGCAAAACAATGGTAGTAAAACAGCAAACTTTATGTATCATGGAATATTCTATTGTTTTGTCCTCAAAATATTCTATAGATTGTTCCTCTTGCTTGGATTTATCAGGAACTCCATTCCATTGGAACTCCATTCCATGGGTCCCATGTCACTCATTCTCTCTATGAGCGCTTTTGTGTGACTGTCAGTCCAGAGAGCTACCTCATGGCCCAGGCTCTGTTGCTATGTGACCTCTGACCTTAAGATGACAGAGCAAAGCTGCCAGCTAACTCACTGGCACATGGGGATGCTCCATCACATGCTTACACGGCTCCTTTGATATTGAATTCTCGCGCTGCAGTAGATCGGACATGCCATTCCCGTATAGATCAGCTCTTGCACGTCTGGTGACAAATCAGTTATGCGATCTTCAGAGATACAAGCCAATAGTGGACCAGCACATTCATAGCATACTGTAGTAGCCTCCATGCCAATAACTATTGCCTTTGATTGATAATATGTTGTATGAACGTAATTTATGAACATTCATTTAATTTAGCATTATTTTATAATAACACTGTAGTAGGAAATAATTTAGCATTATTTTCTAATAACACTGTAGTAGAAAATAATGACATTCAAAGTTCAAGACCAAATATAAAATACTTAAAATAGCCTACCCTCTGATTTTTCTGCTGTTTTGTTGCATTGAATTGTGATCATTTCTGTCACAGTTCTATCCCACATCTATCACACATCTAAACACTTTAACATTTAGACATGTCTAAATAGTTGACATATCATTTGTGAGGCTAGGTAGGCTCCATAGCACTGTATGAGGTCACATAGAAATTACAGTAACATTGAATTTTTGGAACTTTAGCCCCCTCTATTGGTTAGCAAAGCTTACATGTACAGAGACAAAACCAAGCCTCTGTCTCACTCTCTCTCTCTCTCCTTCTTTAATGCTGGTAAGACAGATAAATGCATTGTGTCTTCTTGTTCCTCCACTTACTTTCATTGTAAGAGTTTTTTTTTCTTTTATCTCTCCAAAAGCATTGTGAACCCAATGATTGATAATTTATCTGCAGTATAGTATCTAGGTCTCAATGGCGTTATAGATAATTAATGACAATTTAAAGGTATTGAAAACTGGACTTCAATATGCTAATCAGGGATGTGATGGCTAAATGCAAGTAAAGGCAGTTTACCAGTTCTCGCGTTTTGGAAAAAGAGTTTATCCACCTCTAAATAGAATTTATACATCAAATAATATTTTTAACATTGCCAAATCCCATTTCAATCTAAAATTTGATACCACTGCAATAATATTCCATCAACCTCTTATTCTACCGCGACGAAACTGATGCTAATTAATGTTACCCCCTTATAAGTTTTTGCAATTATTGACATCCAGAGGGCTTTAGAATTTGTACAATATGATCTATGATCTGCATACCCAAACCAGCCACGAAATCTAAATGACCACTCTGATTCCTCTCTTTTACTGTAAACCTCTTAAATTTCCCTGCACGGATGGCTGCATTAGCTCAGTTTCCAAGTAAGGAGATGTCCCACTGTGCGACTCTTCTCTTCCTGCCTGGTCATTAGTATCCATGCTCTGCTGGATGACCCCTCAGGTCTGAGTTCAGGGATTAACATTTTCCATCTTCACTAATTGCCCACATATAATCTCAGCCCACATATAATCTCAGTTTTTTTATGCTGATGTTAAAGTATAAGACATGTATGGAGCTCTGACAGTTCCGGCTGAAACAGTAGCCTACGGTATCACTGCATATGGCATTGATAGAAATCATTAAGAAATTTAATTTGTCTACTTCAAACATCTTATCTAGAAATCCCAGTAATTTTTGGCAAGGACTGCATGGCATTGTGTCATGAGCCACTTTGATGAGACACACGTTCCATGAGTCCTGTCAATTCTTTGCAACTGCACCAGAAAATTCATCATGGACTGAGAGCAAATTTCTTTTCCCATTAGTTTTAGAACTACACAGAGGATGGACTACTCCACAACAAAGTAAACAAAGTGGAGGTTCCTTTCGTGAGCAAACAGACAGTGGATGCCAAACTCTGCTCTCATCTGTCTCTGTGTGTTCGCCAGGGTGGAGAGTACTTAAGTGTCATCTACAGGGCAAACCAATGGCTCACAATTTAAGCACCAAACACCACAACTATATTGATGCACCATAAAATAAAAATAACAACAATTTAGAATAATGCTATGAGACATTTCAAGTTCACCTGAAACTTAAATACACTCACATACATGTGCACACACAGAAATAACAAGCAAATGCTAATCATTCTTTCTGATGTTTCAATATGTTTTACCTTTAGTTACTACAAGATGTCCTTTTGGATGCTGCTGCAGGTATCCTTTTTGTATCTCTACAGGAACAGCCTTCTCCACCTGACCTATCGGGCAGAAGTCATAACAATGGTTGCCATCAGACAGTAGAGAGCCGCCACATTGTCTGCAGGAGCAGCAGATGGATGCTGTTGGTGCTGCTGGGAAGGGGAGCTTGCTCTAAGTGATAAGTCAGAGAATACAGTAGACCTTGAGCCCCTAGCTATTGTATAGAGCACACATGAGAGGAGGGGGGAGGAGAAGGCTGGAGACTAACAGTATCAACATAGGGAGGGCAGTCTTTTTAATGTGTCCTGTTATCAAAGACCACCACCTTCACATTGGGGATGATGTAATACCATTAGCTCATGACCAGCTTTGTCATGTGTTTTTCTCTGTAATTAAAATGTCCTGATGCTTCAAAGTTCAGTCTAAAAACAGACTGAAGTCCACCTGACAATGGCACCCTGGAGTACAGTAAACCATAACCATTTGACCTGTCTTTGACAGTAATTTATAAATCCATTTTCATTTTGGTCCATATCACTGAAGATACACTGGGATCACCCTGCTCAGTAATGTTGTGGAGCACAGTTATTTGCATATCTCCAAAAGTGAGTTGTTTTGCAGCTGTAATGTTGTTACAGAAAATAATAATATTACATGGGCAGTCAAAATCACATCATCAAATGTTAGCATGATTTAATAAATACACTGACCTTCTCTTCTCTTCCACCTCCAGCAGTTGTTGCTTTTTGGAGTGCATATGTCTGTCTTGGGGTCAGACCACAACATTAAGGCTTAACTATTATGCCCTTACATGGAGCCCATTCGCCTACCCAGCACGAAACCTTAGAATCAAGACCAGCTTGATTTTATTGCAGTCAAGTCTCCATGAAGGGAGAAACATAAACTCAACTTCAGTGGAGTCATTAAATCACTCTTAAATTAGTACCCACGCATCGACACAGCACTCTGCTTCCTAATAGTGCTACTGACAAAAGCCATGCCTCTTCTTAACTCTAAATAGTGTTAATGAGAAAAAAAACATTTACAGATACTTAAGCTTTTGACTTATTCAGTCAGATAGAGTATAGTTTTGAGTATTCTGAGGCATTCTCTCTATGTCATCTAACTACTTTTTTGACTGTTTCCTATTCCTGGTAAAAAAAAGTGTGTATATAATGTAGCCTAGATTTAATTGTATATATGAATAGGTTTTGCCCTCACACTTCTTGTGCCATATTCTTTGCTCATTTTCATTAGCTGCATTACAATACTGTAATAGATTATGCAACAACCTTGTGACATTATTACGTGCATGCTTTTTCCAAATTGTAGGCTACTTTGAATAACAAGTCAAATCCACTATTGTTAACACATTCAGACAGACACTGGATCATTACACTCATCATATAGGGTGTATTCATTTCAGACATGAAGGCCTGTGTATTGCCTTATGTAAGCAACTTTGTACAATACATCCAAAGCCTGACTTTGAGCTGCATTCTCCCAGATGCTTAAGTCCAAAAAGTGCTTAGCTCCATACGTTTCAGCCTGCACTAAGCACTTTTTTGGACTTAAGCACCTGGGAGAATACCATAGTGCACCGTATGATCAAACATATTATGATCAATTTTCATGATACTCTGATTGTATGAGTGAGTTTAATTTCCTTCATAAGAATTATCCTTAGAAACAAGGAAAAATGTCCAGCATTAAATCCTCTCATTTATGTAGAAATTGATCCCGTTATTGTTAATGACTAGCCTGGCGAATGCCAAACTAAAATCACAAGTGATATTTATTCTGGGCACCTACCTATTGCATTTCTCGTAGCAGAAGCATTGTTTACAATTGTCCATAGCCGTTTATTGGGCGCTACGAATGTCTATCATAGCGTCTGTACATGCCAATACCAGAGCCACCACGTGACGTAAAATGCAATCGAGGGCCGTACAAATCCCTTTTTGTTCTGCAATTGGATACCGAAACCAGGCGAGAAAAACGGCCATGGTCACCATGCTGCTCTGCAGAGTGAAATGAAATAAGCGGGCAAAGGAGCATGGGAACTCCCAGGCTAGTTAATGACTGTTCTTTTGTCTCTCTTGTTGTTTCTACTTTTCTATCCATCATAAACATGTCATGCAAAATATATAATTCCCTTGTGCAATTGCTTTCTTTCTCTTCATTATTGTCACTATAAACTCAGAAACACCAACATATACATTCCAGAGAAGTCAGGAGCAAGACAAGTGTGTACTGTTTGCATGATAGTCTTGTTGACAATTTACATCTCACAAGTATTAAACACATTATATTTGATAATAAATAACATTCATAAATAAAGACTGAAAACAGGGTAAACTGAAAATATTCCTATTGGAACCATTGGTCACCAAACCTAGTCACAATATCAAACCATTTTCAATACATTTCACAAAATTCAAGGCAGAGCATGCAACTCACCACACTCCATACTATTCTCTGAAGGCGGCCTGTATTTTCAGTAGGCCTACTTGACATAGAAGTCAAAAGCATACTGTAGCATGCGACAACAAATAAACAGAATGCCCCTTTATCTGTTCTTTCTAGAGAGACATAAAGCATAGCACCATCTTTCTCAGAGTGTGACTGCTGCATGGCCAACATCACATTAAACCTACACTTTGTCATTGCTTCTGGGAGTTCATATCATACATGTTCTCACTCTTCTACTGCTAGCTCCAATAAATGAGCAGCTCTAAGCAGATCTTTCTAGATTAGTGTTTGCACAAACTAAACACTAGGTTGGGTTTTAGCTGAGTGAGAAACAACTGGTGCAAACTGTGACAACTGCCTTTGGTCATGTAGTTATATCAAGGCTCCCATAACTGTCTGTTATCAACTCAGTTCATGCATGTTGCCTAAAGGTGGTGCTGTAGGATTTCTTTGGGATTTATAGTAGGCTAATGTAAAATCTAGATGGAGATATTTGAACCGTACATGCAATCACATCGAACCGCATTGAACCGTAGATGTTATCACAATTTGTCATTGGTCAATTCTGACCCAAATTAGTAACTAAGGGCTTTTCAAAATTACATAATTGTTCAAGTCTTTTTTACTGTAAGTTGTCCTTGAAATACAAGTCGACATATATTTACAACCTATGTTTCCACGGTAAAGCAAGGAGATGATGCCACCCTGTTCATTTTCAGCCATGTCCTGTGACAACTTCCAAGGCAACAATATAACGTGCAGCAACTGTAGGCTTACAGTATTTAACAGCCAATACTCCTAGAAAGCAACAAACACCACTGAGCGAACATTGAAATTCAACATGTACTTTCCTTTGAGCTGCTTAACTATTCCATGCTGTTTTTTACACAGCGCATAATTTCGTTTTGTTATTTTTTTCCCCTACTTTTTTGGGGGGATCAAACCATAAGACAATATAATAATAATGTATCAGATTACTTTTCTTGTTTAAAATTGTACTTTTTAACTCCTGTCTTGTTTCCACTTTAAAATCTGAGGGAATAAACAGAACTCACTCATGAGGGCTAAGCTGCTGTTTTGTTTTGTTTTGTTTTTCAGAGGAAGTCAATACCAAATGACTACAGGCTTGATGAGGCCCTGCTGGGCTAGAGCTGGGTGATCATGTAGATTTGTCCATGGATTTGCCTCAGAGGGTATTTTCAAAAATGACCATGGATTTTACTATGTTTTCTTCCTGTGGGATGGAGGGGAATAACAAATCATTAATGCTTTGTGTATTAGGACACATCAATCAGAAATAATAAAAAAAAAACAACAACCAAAAAACATTGTGATTAAAGATTTTACCTTTTGGCAACATTCAATAAATTCATCAATGGTGATCACACCATCCTGGTTTTGGTCCATTTTCTAGGGAGGCAAGAATGCAGAGGGGCATATTTCATTTACTGTACATTTAATAACATCTGACATTAGTCAAGTCACGTGAACTGACATGGTTCTTAATAGCCTACTGTATGTTTGGTATATGTTTCTTGGTTAAAATTACATACATGATTACATCTCAATTTCAATGTATAAAGAACATTATATACACTGTAAGCTCACTCTGATTCCCTCAACTACTAACATCAAACTTCAAAAGGACATTACATGGAAGAACATCTCTGTGTGCTGTCTTGGTATGTCGTCGGAGAGTCTTGGCTTTATAGACTTTCCCATCATGTCATAAATGGCTCTCATGATGTCCAGCATCTCCTGAATGTGCAAATACATTTATTTTAAACACTAATCAAACAAAGGACTATAATTTGAAGGTCGTAGGAAAAGAAGCTGCTTCTCGTGACAATAGTAAGCAGGCCTCAAAAAACATCCACTAAAAGAATTCATACCTCTTTTGTTATGCATCCATCTTTATTAATGTCGTATAAGTTAAACACCCATGTTAGCTTCTCTTCCACTGGCCCTCGTAGAAGCGCAGAAAGACCCAGACTGAAATCCTGACATCACAACAGAACACAAAGAATAATTTTATCTTTATCATTACCTGAAATGGGTAAACTTGTAATGAAAAGATTATTTTATCACATAAAGTATTTACAGAATAAAGTGTAGTCTCACCTCAAAATTGATCATCCCAGTTTGATTCCTGTCAAACGCTTTAAAGAGAAACTGTGCGTAGTTTGATGAATCTGGAACAAGTGGTTAAGAATAATTGAGTTACCTTGAAGGCATGAACAAATAAGATTTATCTCAATTAACCATTTTCAGAGACAAATAAACATGCTAACCTCCGTGAGGAAAAAAGTTAGCATAGATGTTTTTAAAAGTGTCTTCATTAACAAGACCACTTGGACATTCCTACAGAATACAAACAGAAGCAGTCATTGGTGACAAGTGGAAAGTTGTGACAGTAATAATATTATTACTATGTGCTACTGTGGACAAGCAGAGTGAAGCGGAGATGTGGACAGGAGATAGGGGTGGGGTGGTGCTGTTGGCCTACATTTTTGAAGCCTCTGTAGAGGATCTGTAACTCTCTCCGGCTGAAGTGGGTCTGGGCCAGCAAGTGATCTAGGGTCTCAGGTCTGTGTCTCTGAGGTGCCTGCTCCTGCTCATCCTCAGCACTGTCTGCAACACACACACACACACACACACACACACACACACACACACACACACACACACACACACACACACACACACACACACACACACACACACACACACACACACATTTCTCTCTGGAGTCTCTCAAAACAGGGCCATTTGCACCTATTCAAATAATCCAAGAGTAAAGTGTTACTACACTACTACTATTAATGTGTTGGGTTTAATAGATACAGAAAACTGCTTTGTTATCATAAGGTTACAACCACAGGCACAAAACACAGAACAAAACACAGACACACAAAACACAGACACAGAAATAAAAATGGATTTTCCATTTCACTTTGTCCCTAACCTCTTCTTATTTCGGCATAAGCTAAAAACTATCAGAAATGTCAGCTCAATGTCTGCGCAACGCCCTTCTTATGCACATACACACCAATATTTGCACAAAAACATACATTTTTAAAATACTTACTTATCTCCATGCTGCTATTTTGTATTTTGCCCTTTATACTTCACCTTGTATTGTTGTATCTACTGCCAATATAATCTTGATGTGGGTCTGTGTGTGGCCAAGCTAGATGTCTACAGTATGTGCACTTACATGTCTAGTTTGTGTCTTTTATGTTTAGCTTTTTGTTTAGTTGCATGTCTTTTATGCTTGGCTTTATATTTAGTTGTGTGTCATATTTTCAATACTGTACATAATTTGACTTTGACAATGGCGCAGGTTTTGTCAAAACCTATGTAAAATTTACCAACTTTTACCAAACCAAACGTTTAGGTTTCTTTCCATTGGCTATTGCAGACAACAAAAATAGTTGCATTTTCACAGGTACCACAACTCCAACTCATATGGGCCAACCATGCAGTATTTCACCTATAAGGTACCACAGTGTCTGCAGCTGCATATGACTGGCCACTCTGACTTTTCATGTAAACATTCTATGTATTTGAAACTTAAGTTGACCACACTAGGAAAAAAAATATGTCTGCATGAAAACATGATGTGAGCTGAAAAAGCTAGGTTAACATGTCTGCAATGACTTACATGTCTGCAATGACTGAGCTGTCTGCAAAAGCAGTCTGAAAAGTCAACTTCTAATATTTGTCTCCACAAGAGGGAGCCGCTGAGATCAAAAAGTCAATGGCCTGGGTATACTGCAAAGTGCAAAGTGACATTATTCTTGAGTTATAAAGTAACTTCATCTCTACCTTAACATTCTGACATGTTTCTCAAAACAAACAACTATGTCATACATTCATAAACCTTGATGGGCCATTTTTAAGCATCAACATAAACACAGTTTTTCAATATTTGTTATTAAGAAGCCTATTAAAATGTAATGTTGTCAAGATGTCAAATCTGTCAAGGCATATATTTTCAGTAAAGTATCTGCATGCATGTCTTACAGTTAAAGTCTTTTCAGCATGCTAAGAGTAAACTTGATTAAAACCTGGCCCAGTTCATTACACCACTACATGGTAAAATAACACCAAAGCTATCCATCTGTATCACTGTGCCCTTGTCTAGAGAATGGTCAGCCATCTAGGGTACCCGAGTTTGTGGTCTACTCATGTACTGTAGACCACGTGTGTGTGTGTGTGTATTGTTTGTTTGTTTGTGTGTGTGTGTGTGTGTGTGTGTGTGTGTGTGTGTGTGTGTGTGTGTGTGTGTGTGTGCAAACACACGTGTGTTTTCAATGAATAATACAGAACTGATGAGTTATGGCTGTCCTATGTAAGGGAGCATGGGATGAAGGCAGAAGCCTGGGTATATTGAGGTAGTAAATGAGACTTGGAAGAGGCAAATTGGATAGAAAACGTAAAGACTTACAATTCAAAACATAAGACCCAAAATAGAACCATTTTCAAATAAAGGGAGAGGGCCTCCATCAACCCCCCCCCCCCCCCAAATGCCCAAACACAGAGCATACCAATAAGCCCACTGCCCTGCAAAGGGGCTAAGACAAGACAAAAAAAACTTAGCTAAGACTACTCCCAGACCAATGCAGATTCATATGAATCTGTAACAATGTTACTTTGCACTGCTGCTCATCCATATTAAAAGCACACTATAATTCTAGATCCAAATGTCAACAAATGTCTGTTTTGATGTCACCTATTTGAAATGTACCAAAGTAGATGTGATTAACTTCATAGATCAAAATGGCCATTCTCTTTGTGGCATCAGCTACAGCTAATTCATAAGCCAAGGTAGCCTGGCGAATGCCAAACTAAAATCACAAGTGATATTTAGTCTGGGGACCTACCTATTGCATTTCTCGTAGCGGAAGCATCGTTTACAATTGTCCATAGCGTTTATTGGTCGCTACGAATGTCTATCATAGCGTCTGTACATACCTCGGAGCCAATACCAGAGCCACCACGTGACGTAAAATGCAATCGAGGGCCGTACAAATCCCTTTTTGCTCTGCGATTGGATACCGAAAGCAGGCGAGAAAAACGGCCATGGTCACCATGCTGCTCTGCAGAGTGAAATGAAATAAGCGGGCAAAGGAGCATGCACTCCCAGGCTAAAGCCAATGTGTATTTCTTCAGTTTGAAGGGGAAGAAAAATGAATACACTTTATAGAACAAAATCCTTACAATATCTATACCCATGGGAGAATGAATAGAAGATGTGGAGTGTAAGATAACATGCAATGTATTAATGCTTGTATTCAGTATTTATTCAGCATGTATTCAGCTTTGAAAGGGAAAAAACAGCATAGAGGCTTCTCTTCATGGCAAAAAGCAAACACTAGAAAAGATATGTATTGGATAGACGTGATTATAGCATATTCTCATGACTTCCAAAATAACTGGGTAAACACATAGTAAGGCTGGATTAAATGTATTATCCATAAATCCCACATCTAGAGGATCTATGGATTACAGCCAAAGGTAGCAACTGGCAAAGCAAGAGAGAAGCGTTTTTCTGGGTGATGGAGGTCTAACTGCCAAGGCACAAGGGGACCTTCTCTCTCGTCCATTTTAATGAGCTTGATTAAATATTCACTACCACGCCTCTTTTGAGCAGGTAACAGAATCAGTTTCACCAAAGTGCCTCAACTCATGTTAAACCATCGGCCCACTTTCCAGGGCTGTGATGACAATTGATCCCCTCGATGCCCTGAGGCCAGGGCCATAGAATTCCACTCCATGAGCAACACCACCATATTCATAACATTTGGCCAAGACACAATTTAAAGGAATGTTCCACCTCTTTATGAAAATTGGTTATTCACCCTCTTACCTGGAGTTACATATGTGGGTAAAAGCATTTTGGTTTCAGTGCATGTGTTTTCCTAGTCTGGGAGCCACAATTTTACCATTAGCTTAGCATAGGCACTGGAAAGTAAAGTAGCCAAAGAGTTGCTATCTGGCTACTTTACATGAGCTGTGCTAAGCTACAGCTAAAATAAAGCTAAAATTGGGGTTGCCAGACAGGGAAAACGCATGCAAAATGCTTTTGCCTATACATGTAACTCTCGGCAATAGGGTGAATATCCAATTTTCAAAAAAGGTGAGATATTCCTTTAATGTTGTAAAGGCCTACAATAGCATTTACAACTGGATACGCAAATATTCTGATCAGTAGATAGAAAGAAGACCCAAGGAGAGATTCTCTATCCTCTTAGTCACTACAAACAAATCATTCTGCAAGGGCTGGTGACAAACAAGTGAGCTTGAAATGCCAGAATTCATACATATTTATGTGGCTTACTCAATTTCAGTCAGCCTCCATCACCTGAAACACATATTCCAACTAAATATCACTGTGGTGACATTTCAGATTGATAAAATATGTAGAGATATGTGTGACAAGAACAGACTGATTTAATGAAGTCTTCAAAATGTCATTACCTAAATAATCCACGGAGGAACTAATGTAAGGTTGTATAGCGACATATTCAAATTGGTATCAACATATGAGACCATTAATTAATACCAAAGTCTTGATGAGCTGATAAATGAATCTACATGTGGTTTATTATGTTTGTTTATCTGCAAAGTATGTACAGTATTCTCCTATCATTTCAATAGAAATAGCCAATGATTTAATACCCCTAACACTTTACTTGCAACCTGCACCATGTAATTGCAGGTCAACAAAGAGCAAACAGATTTGCTTTCTGAGGAGGCCCAAAGGAGCTGCTGTGATATCCTGACAGATCCAGATCGTATCAGGCTTTGGTTACCCTACCCAACGTTAGTAGCAGCCAAAAAGGGGCCCAGTCTTTGTCCAGCAGTGTTGCAGTTTGAAGACAGAGACAGGCATTGGTTCCAAAGGCCACAGCCATAGTGTCATTAGAGCTCTGGTTATTTAACCACACACACAAGATCTCCATCAAATTCGTGACCTATATTGTACAGTACCTAAGGCAAGACGTGTAGCTTTTGATTGAGAATTGCTGAGCTGTTTGTCATCCATGACTGGTTTACAGTAAGGAGAAAGAGGATAGTGCTCTGTGTGTGTAATGTCAGTTGAATCTCTCTCATCACCTGTGGCACAGAGGGTAATTCTGTAGCCTTGACGAAAACAGCTCTGTTGAAATCTGTAACCTAAGTCAGCTATGTGAAACTATTCAGTGGATCTATCCAACTGTGTGACATGTTAAATAAAGAACAGGAAAATGTTTGTAGAAGAGTTTCGGTGTGCACTGTGTAACAGAACAAAAGGCAGGGAAGTGTGCACAAAATATAATGTCACTGTTTAGTGTACTGAATGAGGGAGATATTTCTGTCAGTGAGAGAGACAAATATTTACAACAGATGAACAGTTAAGGGTGCTGTTTCCAGGAAAATGCAGAAACAAGTGTGAGTGTGTGTCTGTCTGTCTGTGTCTGTGTCTCCCTTAGTCGGAACATTACCTTTAAAAAGTTTTTAAAATGTTTTTGCATGACATGTATATAGCTAATTGCTATGACTTTTTGCCAAGATTGATTAACTTTGTACAAATACATGCTGAAATTACTCTCTAGCTGAAGAATGCTACAGAAAGGGGATACACAAAGCTTGATTTACACTGAAATCTGATGGAAACAATGGACCTGGCTGTGGAACTATTCATAGTAAATGTCTTTCATTTGAGCAACAGACCTCGCAGCTGTTGTGTATATTGGGAAAGGGCAGAGCCTACGAGACAGATAAATCAAAAATAGTTTACATCACAGCAGCCAGACAAGAGATCATTTTACGAGGAAGAGACAGAATTATACATACAGAGTGTTATTTTTCCTGTATTCCATTAAATAGGCCTAAATACAACTTTCTGATGCACAAATACTCATATTGATGACATGGACTTCAGGTTTTCTAATACGCTGCAATAGGCTATATTTTCATATTGTGAAAAATCAAAGTAATACTTTGATTAAACTCCTCATCCATATGAAAAAAGGTCTGCTTATGCAGAGGTTGAGAGGACTGAGAGAATTTATTGGCCATATACGCTGATAATTAAAAAATGTTTCATTATGATAATAAACATGGTTCATTATAATAATAATAATAAACACTTAATATATAAATGGGCCATTATCATACCAACAACCCAGACTATGAAGAAAAGAACATGTCAGTTAATTAGCATATATATTACTGAGTGCCACAAATTACACTTCAGATATTGGATTCTCAATGAGTACAGTTTTTCTGGCTAAGAGCAGTTTTATAGGCTATACTAACAAAAGCTTCTGACCATGCAGGAGAAAGCTGTAGGCATTTTTCTGAAATTAAATAACAGAAAATGTAGCCTAATTATCTTTTACATGGAAAACGTCATTTTTTGTTGAGCTCTATAAGTAAAATTAAATAAGGCATTAAAGAAACAGACTGATGAGGCATGACACAACCTATCTCTTACGACCTTTTCAATAATGCCTTCCTTCACCGTCCCAACCACTTCAGGGGTCAACATTGGACCTTCTAGGCAGAGGAGTTACTTGAGCTGTTTTGCCTCATTTGTATTTAATGTATGGCCACAGTATAGGCGACTGCATGCTCCACTGACATAGGTGTACGGCAAGCACGGAGCAGTGGCATGAAGGATGGGAAAGTATGGCTTACTTCACTTGTATAAGGTTCTCTCGATGTTTACAGACTCGGTAGCCTAGCCTACAGTAATGACATCCCAGGTTGTCATACAAGGCCCATAGACTACACACAGTTGCTGTTTTGAAAATGTTTTACTTTCGTACTATTTTTTCGCCCCATTACAGGAAGACCTACCAACAAAGTGGGGATGCCAAAAGTACATTGAGTCGGCTCTAACAATTCATTAATAGCCAACCCTTCATTGACCCACACAAAGTTTGGATTAAATCTTTTGAACGACCCAACTCCAACAAGAATCTTGCGCGTGAACTGGACTGACTAAAAACATAAGGTAGAACAATGATGCTGCAATAAAGGTAACACTTGTAAAAATGTATCCTTTTCATTACCTGTGGTGAGGGTTCCAGTAATAAACTTGATGACGTTCTGACCGAATTTCAGGATCTGGCGCTTGCACTTCTTCTTCCGACTGCTCATCTTTAAGGTTCTGTTGTCAAAGATTCATTCGTCGCCAAGAACTGAGATCAGAATTTACTACGTGTTATTGTTGACCCCGTTTAACTTTGTAATGGTGTGCGCATTGGCAAATCGCAATGACAGATCTCAAGTCAGCACGTGTAGTTACTGCTCTCCCCCTCCCCATCTCTGTTCGAATGCAACCAGCTCGTGAAGTGAGAAACTCAATATCCTAGACATTTTTAAGAGTGGATGACGCGTGTGGTGCTATGTAGATTATCCTAGAAAGGATGTTGTATGGTATACCAAATTCCCAAACATTTCTCACATTAGATTTAAGCATGGAAAATATTAAATGATCTGGACTGCTCTACATTCTTTTTTAGTCTAAGATGAGGGCTGGAGGCTGAAAAGAGGGGGGAAAAGTCACCTTGACAAACTCCCTGTGGGAAGCTAAACATGGTGTATGTATGCCAATGTATTTGGGTTAAAATATTACAATCAGATATTTGTATGAACTATAGGCTAATGACACAAGAAACTATCACTGACTGAAAATAATTATTTTAAAAGATGCTTTACAAGGAAGAACATTTTCAATCAAAGGGATACTACCTCTGTAGAACATGATGCATTTTGCTACCAGCAATAAGCAAAGCAAGGTCAGGGTTGAGTCTTGCTCAGGAGAATATTGCCTACTAACACCAATACCATTGCAGTCTAGGCTTATGCAGGCTCATTCACATGCCACAAATATCTTGAAATGAAAAAAAGGGTAATTGGAAAAATCATCACTCCAAATGAAAACTCCAGTTTGTGAGGGCATTACAATCGCTCACCAAACTGTACAAATCTGTCCAAGTATAAGAGACAGTCTTTCCTTGCCCTAACCCTTGTTTTCTAATTACAATGCAGTGCTATTTTCATGTAGCCTACCAGATGGAGTGTGATAAGTTTTTTTCATGTTAAAAATATTTCCATCTGAACTGCTATACTATACTATACTATACTATACTATACTATACTATAGCACACAGTACTCTTTGACTATAGGGCACTTCTTTTTTGTTTTCTGCTGTAAGGGCATGAGGATTATAGGAGACCCATACTGCAGAGACAGCTCAACAGACCCCTCTTTTGGACAGTTAATGAAACTAACTCAAGATGGTTGAGTTGTACAGAGTATTACAACCCAGGGTTAATAAATCATTTCGCGTCCTTGTGACTCATTAGCCAACTATGTTGATCTTATTCAAACTCCATAAAATCTGTGTCATTTAATATTTACCATGCAGACTTTCCTAGGCCTACCTTATATGTAAGGTCATGTGACATTTCAACTTTACCACAGATGACTACTGCATAGATGCAACTTCTGCTTGTAAACTTTTAAACTGCATGAAGAAAGTATGTTTTTGTTTTACCTTTCTTAACGGAATCGATGCCAGCCTTTCTTGTTTAAAGTATAGGCCTAATTCGTATTCAGCTGTCAAAGTTTGGAAGCATGAACATGTCTCCAGTTTAGCATGTAAAGTGGTGACAGCAGTCTTATTTCTGACAGACTAAACTTCTATCAACAGGAACTTGACCTGGATTCATGAGGTTGGTCTCTTGGATACAACATTAATATGTATTGTATACAAATTCAGTATCATTTTGTTAACTACTGTAGGCTATTTTCACTACTTCTATAGCAAAGTCTATAATAATTATCTGTCTGTCATTGCCATGTCGAGTGGCTTGCTTTGCACTGACAATAGAAAGATTGGATATTTGTCAAAGATTTTTTCCCATATCAGACCATGAAACTGGTTTGCTTATAAAGAAAAACATTGAAAATTCAACATTTTTATTATGTGAATACAGAAAAGACAAATGATATACTTATACATAAAATGTTTAATACTTAAAATGTAAACATATATTACACAAGAAATATTGACCAAAGTGAGTCACTTGAATTTCATAAAAACCCTAGGGGGGAAAAAGAGTCCTGTCTGTCATAAAATTGCAGAAAACTTAAGTCCAGAGCAAAAACATGGCAACAAAGACTGACATTAAAGTGCTTAAATATTGGACCAATGACACTCTCTTTCTCTCTTCACATGGTGACGGATGAATTTAACAAATGATTTGTATTCATAATTTATCTGCTGTGGTGTATTAATTGTGAGGATCTGTAGAAACCAACAGAAGATGGCACTTAACTTAGTTTTGGTCACTTGGTGGCACATTCACTGTGGTCTGTGGTGCCAGGGGGAAATCAGTAGGTGTAACTAGTAACATGATTTAAGTTGGAAAATCAGTCACAGTATAGCAAGAGCAAAACCCACACAACAAACCCATTGTTGTCTTACCCACCAAAAACATGTCTTACAGTACTGCACAATAGAAAAGCACAACTTCACACCTATTACAATAGTTGAGATGTCACACCAGTGCCAGGTTTGATCACCTTGAGAAGAAGTCAATGTAAATCTCCTTTCTTACCATGTTCTGTGAATTTGGCACTAAACTGATACAATTAGATTTACAATACTGACGGCCTTAAATCTCATGTCTCTCTGTCGTTTATCCATTTTCTTCTCTTCTTTTTTAAAAATTCTACAAAAGATGAGAATTAAAATCAAGATAGTCTGACAAAGTCAGTAGAGTATCAAGGGTTTACAGGCATTTGAGACTCAAGAAAAAAATATTGCAGTTGCTACAACCCCCTCTTTCTTGTTAACAACAGAACAATGCACATGCTTTGTTGCACATATATGGGCAAATATGTGGCCAACATAGAGCATGCAATATAATCCCAAATACTATCTATCTGAGCATGAGCAGGCCAACTCTCTCTCGTGTCTGTCTCAAATGACTGACACATAAACTAAAATGATTGTAGAAAATGTGTGCTTTAAATAGCCTACTGTACTTTCTACATGTGCGCCACATGTCCAGCAACAGCTAAGGTAGCTCAGTCAACACAGGGTGCATTTTCTTTTCTTTGACAACTACAGAATCCAGTAAGAAGTTTGTTCTTCCAATGCCCTCTTTCATCGGAGTGTTTGATCCTCATTCTACTTTTTCTGGTACTGCACATGACATCAACTGACAACAATATTGAGACATTCATGTTACATCATTTTGTTTTGTTTTTTTTACTTTTAACAAAAGTATAGTAAAATATTGTCAATAAATTGCTGCTGGGATTGTAACTTTTTGATGTTGTTTTTTTTAAAAGTCAGTAACTTGGTAAAAAGACGAGACTTCACCCTGAATCACAGGTTGGTTGATGGCAGTGGAGGATTGAATCTATACACATCACCACGATCACTTGAGCCAAAGTCCTCATCCGTGAGCAAGGGGCCCGCAGGAGAAGTGTTTGCCCAAGTGACTTCAAGTCTGATCCTTGCTGTTCCAGTCCAACGAGGAGCACCAGGCTTTCCCTCGATCCACATCGTAGTGGGTTTCTCTTCATTCTCTTTTCTTGCATTGATTTGCATTGAATTGTGTTTCAGCACTGTGCTGTGGTTCAGTTTAGTTCAGTCTGCACAAGTGGCTGAAAATCATTGAAAAAAAACTACAAAAAAACGAAAGCAAAAAAGTAGAAATAGAAAAAAACACATAACACTTGAGTTCCAATCCCGAAGGGGGAGAATGTCCGGTCCATCACACAAAGCTCTCCTTAGCTTTTCCATCCTCCAGGAAGGCATTGAGCTGAGAGATATCGATCACGGCATCTCTCTTGTTGGAAATGTCTTTTGAGTGGTCCTCGTCACTTTGGTCCTTGGCAAAGTTCACAAATACCTAAAAGCAAACACATGGCCTGGCTGTCAGCTCAATAGACTCAAAAAATGTAAACATCCAAGACTGATTACAAGAAACAGGCTGGTATCTCTACACTGCAACATAAATATTTGCTTAGCTTTCATACCCGGCGTACTTCAAACACAGAATGTGTTTTTGAACGAGGGTTGCAATTCATAGAATTTCAAAGCCATGACCTTAGAACCATGAAATGTTCCAGGAATGGGGAATAAAAGGCCATGACTGCCTCTGGCTGAGAATCTTACCTGGTCTAGTGTTGTCTGCGATACAGAATAGTCCTCGATGCGCAGCACTTCCTTGTGGTTGGACAGTAGGCTGAAGATGCGTGCGAGGGAGGTGTGTAAGGAGGGTAGCTGATACTGCAGCATGTTCCTGTGTCTCTCCTTCAGAGTGCTGCCCGGCAGCTCTCGTTCTATGAACTCCATGACTGGACTCAGGTCAGGGTCGGGGCCTGCCACCCTCAGGATGATGGTGTAACCATCACCAAATCTGCACACATACACACAATGCACAACCACATTGAGAATGAGGACTACTTTCATCTCTGACTACATAAATGATGGTTGTTATGAGGAGGTACCAAAAAGACATGTAAACACAATGTATTTTCTTTACTTTATTACTGGGTGCGTGTCTTACTTGTTTTTTAAGTGCTGCACACTTCCCAAGCACCGGAATCTTCCATTGACCATAATGGCCATGCGGGTGCACAGGGCTTCACACTCTTCCATACTGAAACAGACAAAGGAAAGAGACACTTCAGAAACTGTATCCTATATTCTCTGGACAGGAGGATCAGTCCTCCCATCCACCTCTGATTACACCTCTCAAGACATGGGTATCATGCAAGATAGCCTATAATTAAGAACATAACTGTTGGTTATCTATGCAGCTATTTCTGTCTTTGTTCCTTGCTCCATCTCTCCAGTATTTGTGTGCAGATCTTTTACATTTTTCTGACGACAGTGATCCCACACATAACTTACAGTAGTAGCAGTGTGAAGTTACTCAAAAAAGTAGCTTGTGACTTTACTTTAGTTACTGTTTTGAATTGTAATTGGGGTTAAAGTTACTTGTTACTCCTTTTAAAAAGTAACTTCACTACTTTACTCATTATTTAACACCCCCTCAAAATTCATCCAGATTCTCTACACATAAACACAAACTAGTTTCTCTTTCAGGGTTGTAGTAGGGCAGTATGAGAAGGCGTGGGTTACCTGTGCGAGGTGAGCACAACGGAGCGTCCTTCTTTAATGATGCTGAGGATGCAGTTCCAGAGGGCCCGCCGGGCTTTGGGGTCCATTCCAGTCGTGGGCTCGTCCTGTCACATACAGCACAGCCAGGTTAACAGTGGCCCAAAGGTTCAGCAAGAAAAACAGGCAGAACACAGCGAAGAGTGGGAACAGTGTTACTACTCCACCAACAGCCATGGTTTGGACCACACAACACCCAACAGCTGCTAGCAACTAATGACACTCCTGCTCTCACCCACCCTGCCGATGGGATTTATGCACTTTGGGCTGTATTCTCCTGGGCACTTGAGCCCAAAAAAGTGCTTAGTGCAGATTGAAACACATGGCACTTTTTTGCACTTAAGCGCATGGGAGAACACTGGCCTTTAGCACGACCTAGTTAGCCACTCAAGTGTATGGAGCAGAAAGTACTGTAGTTCCCAAACAAAGAATAAGCCCTATCAAAGCTATTGCTACTTGAGGAATGCTGTGATTTGAGGCGATTAGCGATTATGCAACTGTCAGCCTCAAGCAGGTCAACTTCAAAGCAAGTTTTGTAAGCAAATGGTAAAAGAACGTCTCTTTGAGTTCAGTTCACCCCATCTGCTTGTCTTTGGTAGATAATCAGATAGATAGACATCAATCAATGGTGTCTGCAAGAGGCAGTTAGAGAGGGAGCTCACCAGGAACACCACAGGAGGACCACCAATCAGAGCCATGGCGGTGGAGAGTTTGCGCATGTTCCCTCCACTGTAGCTTCCTGCAGCCTTGTCCATGTACTTCACCAGGCCCAGCTTACGAATCCCCCAGTCTGCAACCTGAGAGCCCAAAGAGAGAGAGAGAGAGAGAGAGTTGAGGGTTAGAGAGATAACATGTACTGAACAACCTCTTATTCATAAGGTGACTGGAACCAAATGCAGTCTAAGAGTGGTTGGGTGGAGGCCAAAAAGCAAACAAAGTTAAGGTTGAAAATTGTGCACATCCCATATAGGTGCAAGACCAGGCTGATTGACTGTAGATAGAAGAGTCTGCACACTAAAAATCCTTTTTTTGTCTTTATTTCTCCATGGCAAAATTACGTTTCGTCCTTCTCAGAGAATCTGATGAAGACAATGACTGTCGAAACGTAATCTTGCCATGGAGAAATAAAGACAAAAAAGGATTTTTAGTGTGCAGACTCCTCTATCTACAGTCAAAAAGCAAACAAACAAATGAAAAAAGAACTAACCTCGCACACTTCCTTCTCAGGTACTCCTCGAAGAATGGCATAGAACTCCAAGTGTTCCCTGCCAGTCAGTAGGTCATTAATGGCATCAAATTGCGGGCAGTAGCCCATGTTCTGATGCACCTCATCAATCTCTGTGAGCACACTGAAATAAGCACAATAGCATACTGTTAGCACCACATATTGGGCTCTCGATATGCAAAGCCACAAAAAGAGCAAACATTATTAACATACAGTAATTAGCACTACCATACCAGTAAAATGTATCTACTGCATGCTGCTATTTACCTTTTACCAGCAAGATAGGCTTCTCCGCTAGTGACCACTGAGTCCCCTGTGAGCATCTTGAACGTGCTTGTTTTCCCAGCTCCGTTAACACCCAGCAGTCCAAAGCACTGGAGGAGTTCACATAAACATAAACATAAATATCAGAATGTCTTCATGTATACAGCCGTGTATACAGCTCTTACTTCTACTGTAAGAGCAAGAAGCTATGAGCACCAATGGGATTGCTGAGTGAGTGTGTCTTACCTCTCCAGGGGGGATGCCCACACACAGACGGTCAACTGCTGGTTTCTGCTTCCTTTTGTAAACCTGTTGACAACCAAATGTTAATTAATGACATGGTCATAATAACATGATCTGTGCAGTTTCCACACATCTTGGGAGTTGGACTCTGAGTCCAAAATGGCTGTCCTCACCTTGGTGAGCTGTTTAAGCTCCAGGATGTCAGGCTGGCCTGCTCCTGTCAGGATCCTCTGTCTCTCTCTGGCCACATCCTCGTCTTCATCCCCAATGGGCTTCAGGTGGGTTTTGATGGGCCTAGAGAGGTAATGCACATAGGGCATGATTAAACCATCTGTGTGCATTGCTTAGTGACTGCTGTGGCGCTAATGTACAACAAGTTGTTGTTGTTTTCTTTGATTCTTTGTGTCTGCTTGTGTGTTTACCTGGCCTTGATGCAGAAGCGGTACTGGATAAGCACAGTGATGGTGAAGAAGACCACCCCCTCCACAGCCATGGCAAAGAGGTTCTTGCCCACCATGTCCCAGGCTAGTGGCGAGCGGAATCGGTTCTCTCCTGATGACATAAAAAGCAACATGTGGCGTCGTCACCCCTTGTGCCATGTGACCTATTTCAACACTCCTAATATGCCCTTTAATCCTTCATGCTAGAGCACAAGCACAACCTTTGCATTGAAACGGGCAAGTGAGAGCTACAGTATATGAGAATGAACAATCACATGGCACAGTGCCATGCTGGGTATGGGCAAAGGTTTGAAAAGTTTAGAAATAAAGGATTTAACAGGGACCTATTAAGAGACTATTAAGAGACCATTGTACCATTGTACCTCTTAAAGGCATAATCCGGAGTGAATCAACACATAGCCCTGCTGTTTTATACTGCTAAGCACTATTGAAAGGCACCTCAATGATAAAATTTTGTGCATTGTAGACAGAGTTTGCAAAACGGCAACTAACACTAACTGAATGAGGCATGTCAAAAACGAAACCTAATCATTTTGCTTTTGTTTTGAAATGCCCCATTCTGTTACCGTTAGCTGCCGTTTCGCTATCTCAGTCTGCATTGCATGAAATACAGTACATTGATTGATGTGGCTATCAATAGCGCTTGGCACTATAAAACGGAAGGGCTAGGTGTTGATTCACTCCAGATTTTTCCTTTAAGTCCTTAATCACATGATTCAATGAGTAATAACAGTTCCTTACCGAATCGCTCCAGGGCGTCTGCCATAGCTTGGTTCTTCACCATGTCAATGAGGCCGCGGCCCAGACAGAAGTGGGGGAAGATGAGGAAAACATTCTTCAGGATGTCGTTGACACCACCAATCTCCTGTGCAACCAAAAGACAAACACATAAGGCAACTCATTAAACTATAACCTGAGGGGGGTCAGTAAAAAAATAAAATAAAATAACCCTAATCTCATATTCTCATATAGAAACGCTCCAGAGGCATAGCCAGCATCATCTCATTTTGATTCAGCGGATATGTGGTACAGCTGAGTAAGCAGAGATGCTCCACTTACATTGCTGCCAAACAGCTCCAGGACAAAGGTGGAGACACTGCCGTTGATCCCAATAAGGATGTTCACACTTGTGAGGACCACATAGGCTGTGCTGGGAATCTTGAAGAAGAACGAGGCTGGATACATCAATGGTGTGATGGACCACCTGTACAACCACAAAAAAACACATACAGACATGAAGAAACATTTTAAACACTTAAAAAACACAGGCAACAGAGAGAAGTAACCTCATTGACATTGGACTTAAGTACTGAGAAGTCTTAACCTAATTTACGCAATATGGCACAATATTAACATAGTTGCGTTAACACTCTTAATAATGTCCTTGGAATGCACAGTAAGTGTTTGTAGGAATCCTGCAGTGCCCCATGACAAGACACTCACCCATAGAGAAGCAAGAGCAGGGCCAGGACAGGCAGGTTGGTGGAGGAGACATACGCCTCTTGTTGGAAGCAGACAAAGATGATGATGACGAGAGTTGCAGGGACTATGTAGTTGCACTGAAAAAGAAACATATAAATGTCATCCAACTTGAACACTTTTAGCTTCTTAAAAAATGTCTGAACTGTAACCAAGAGATTAGTGAATGTTTCATGAATTTTTCTGCTGCTCTGTTACAGTCCCGTTAATGTGTGTGAGAGAGAAACACCTAACCCTTACCATATCCCAGACGAAATTGGCCAGCCAGTAGAGGAACGGCTGCACACCACTGATGAACTGCATGTGTTTGGCCTTGCTGACGCGCTCTTGAATGAGGAAGACCACAAAGCTGGCCGGGACGAAGGACATGGCGAAGATCACACAGATGGACACCAACACGTCCACTGAGGTTGTCATTCTGTAGGTGGCAACAGCATAGCAAGGGACATTAAGATCTTCATATAAAAGGTCTTAGAGGTCTTACCATATAAAGGTCTTAGAGGTCTTTCCACAATGTGGACTTTTTAGAGGGCCAGCATACAGAAAGTAGCCCATGTTGTGATGTCCACTTACAGTGCCACCTGTGAGAGCTGCTCCTTAGTGAGGTTCAGGGGATGGTTAAAAGCATTGATGCCAAATTTCTCACGCTCTTCTCCCTTCAGGTTGGAACGCAGTATGGCATTGTTCATCACATTCAGAAACGCACCAATGCTGTGCCAGCCTTTGTTGTTGAACCAAATCTGTAAAGGAGTAATGAACATATTTTTAGTACATATTGTTTCCAAATCATACCCATTTTTTACAGTAACTATCAACTGCTGTGTAAACTTAACAGCTCTATGCAGACAGAGGGTGCTCTGTGACACCTTGTTTTTTGATATACTGCTGGATAGATGTTGACATTGCTATGAGAAACGTGTGAGAAATACAGCAGGAAGTAGACTGTCTCTGTTTCGAGACCTAAAGGTTTTTTATGTGGGGAACAGAAACCGCAACACATGCTCAGCACCCTGTTTCCGTGCTCTACAGTAACAGGAAGTTCAGATTGTCTGCTGTCAGAACAAAATGTTCTACTGTAGCATATTTGCCACTGTCTACGGGGGTTTCAACACACACTCACTAAAGCTCACACAACTACTGTCCCTGTCCCCAACTATGCAGAGGAAGCATAAGCAAACCCTAGCAAAACTAGAAGTTGTATTCCGTTTTATCTACTCATTATCAACATTCCTGAACACACTAAAAATTCAGCTGAAATGTTCCAAAAACATTTTTCTTTCTCTTTTCTTTTTGCCTTACATTCACTAAAACCTGGTAACTTGGCCCACTATTCAGACAGCATAGTTGGCATATAAAAAGTGATCTTTGTAAGAGTTGGAATAATGCCATCACACAGTGCCAATAACTGCTCCTTACACAACAGAACACACAAGACCCAGTTCTATTACACCTTTCTTTGTTTAAAGAGAACAGCACTGGGTGATAGACAAATGAGTGTTTTATGAGTGTTTTTCCCTCAATCTGGCACAGAAGTACACTAATCTGTGATGTCTGGAGACGTGTCCGCACCTTGACATTGTTCTTTGTGTCCAGGCCTTTGATGAAGTTGGAGAGGCTACCAAAGAAGCGGTCAGATGCAGTTCCCTGTAAATACACAGTTAACACATTTCAGCATATCATCATGATGATCACATTTCATCATCAGTCATCATAGCAACCCTCAGCCAATTCAGCTAAGATAGATTGTATTATGTGCCTCTTTATGCCGTAAGGCACAGTATCTCAAGACAAAAGAGGCTCTCACCCTTCCAAGGTTGAAGTGTTTCTTGAGGTGAGAGATAGCATCATGAATCTCATCGGGAGGAGGTATGGCCTGAGAACTCCTTGCACCCAGTGAGAATCCTCCATACCTGATAGTGACATGGACACAGTTGTGATTAAGTTGAAACATCAGAAATGTCAAGGCCATAGTAAGCAACATGGAAACATGTTCAGTCGTTTCTACCTGAATTCATTGACCCAGAGTTTATTCTTCAAGCTTTTCCCAATAATCTGAGCATAGGTCTTCACAAGGTAATCTGAGATGTTTCTGCTCGTCAGATTCTGCAGAGTGGATATGTCGCTGACTTTGATCTAAAATGAAAGATCAGAGGGAGAGAGAAACCCTGTGAGAACTCAAACAAACACCATCTTGTCCACTTTATGCTCTTGAATCAGAGCAGCAGCTGCCAGCTACCTGTGGTGGTGGGAGACCTCCTGCGCCTGGGGGACATTCCGGAAGCATCTTCTTGCGTCCCTCACAGCTGCACTCGCACAAGGGAGACGGGTTTTCCATGGACCAGTTTCCGTTTAGGAACATATCGCTCACAGAGACAGGCACCTCAGGGACGTCCCAGTCCTCGCCAGGGATCCCACACAAGGCGCTTGGATCTTCGCCAGAACAACGAGGCCCAAGACCACGACTATCAGTCAAGGCACCCAGGAGCTTGTTAGTGTGTGAGTCTTCAGGGGCATCATTGCTGTAATGGCAGGACAATTGTCAGCCTCCTTCAACACACTCAGTTCAACTAAACAACAGAAACAGAGTTAAAGTTGTAAACAGAAAAACTGTTGTTTTTCACTACAAACCTGACAAAGGTGAACTGTTCCTCATACATGGTTGGCTCCAGCTGTAGACTGGGGTACTTGCCAAATGGTGGCACAATGAGACTGAAGACCAAGGCGATGCACACAAACACAGCAGGCAACACAATCTATAAAAAAATGGGCAACACAAGAAATTTTTCAGCTTAGGGTAAATACACCATGGCTGTATTGTTCAGTGTTCTGAAACCAACTACAAATTTATCATTGCTATTAAACTTAGACTAATTTATGTCAATATAAAGCAGAGTGGAGGAACAAACCTGAGCGAAGAATCCCTTTCTGGAGCGCTGTGCATACAGGAACCTCTTCCACAACAAGGCCACAAACTGCTGCCTCTTCAGGCTCCAGCCCTTGACCTGGTATGAGCCTTTACCATCTGCACCACCCAGCCAGTCTGTCTCACGAGATTCTGAGGGAAAGCAAACCATGAAGAATTCAGCAAAACACTCACATTGAAAATACATTGTTACTTATGTAAATACATTTACACATATGTAAATAACTGTTAACTCATAAGAAAATGTGGCAAATGAAACTGAAAATTACGTCAAAATAAAAATGTCATTAGTTAGTGAATCAACATTTTTGTGAATGATAGCAGGAACACCAGGAGAAGCTGGTCCACGGATGAAGTGATGGGTAAAAAAAGTACCTGGATCACCTTCTGAGTCATTGAAGTCCAAGTCGTCCTCAGTGAAAGGCCTCAGGCAGCTTTGGTGGTCTCCAAAGGCGTGCCTGCGGTTTCTGCGGGTTGGAATGGTGCCATCTGATAACGAGAGAATGTCAGTTAGAAGCAAATAAATACATTTTCTATGTAGGAGGTTTCTGTGTAGGAACTTTTCTGTGTATCTGAGATCTGACAACGAAGAAATTGAGTTTACCTGAAATGTCAGCGTCAACTCCACTGTCGTCAGCCACTTTCAGGAAAATCTAATGAAATACATGAGAGTCGTGTTAGAGTTACATGCATGTGTTCTTTCATGGTTGCAGCTGGCAGAGCACAATGCTAACAGTAGTGTGATTATTAGTAGTTATCAATACCCCTGGAGCGAAGACAATGGTGTATTGTGCTGTGGAAATGTGCTGTACATTGAATGTGCTGGACACTAGCATAAGTGAATTTGGATAAAAGATAATGACTAAAAGGTCATCAGTGTTTCTGTGTGCTTGCTGTTTGCCCCACCCCTTCGACCTCCTCACCTCCTCAAGGGTGGTATCAGAGATGCCATAGCTAGAAATGCCCAGGTCAGTCAAGCGGTCATCAATCTCATGGAAGAGTTCCACAAATGCTCCGGCCTTAGCGGACTCGTAGGGCAAGACATACATGATCTCGTGGCCTAGATCCTCCACCAGTCGGGCAGATGGGACATGTTTGAAGATCACGTTTGAGATCAGGGAGACATCTGGCCAGCAGAAAAGGATGATAGGAGGTCAGGGATTTAACCGACAAACAAATGGACGATATAGACAGATTAAAGGGTATTTATAGAAAGGTTATGGCATGTGGAAGCGAGAATATGTTTTGAACTTACCAATGGTTGTTGTTTCACTTTCATGGTCACTGCCTAATCCAGCATCAGAGCTGCTTTCTGAGACACTATCCTCCTATTAAAATATAGATTTATTGAATATTATAACAAACAAATGAGAACGAATAATAAATGTATGGTCACAATCTGGTTTATTCCACTGAACGCCCTAGGCAATAAAAAATCTATGATAGAATATTGATGTAAGTGAAGGTCATGCTTAATGACTTCAGTAACCTTACTGCATACCAATGCGCTTCAGCACAACTAGCTCCCTAATGTGTCAACTCTGCAAAAAAGGCGGTGGGTGCTTCACCTTCTTAGAGTAAGAGACGGTGCTGCTGGAGTTCCTGCAGGAGCTGAGTAAGGGGTCAAAGTCTCTCTTGACCAGGGTCAGGTAGTAGCCCGTCCCCAGCTGGGTCTTCAGGAAGAGGGAGGAGCCCACACAACACAGCTTGCCATGAGAGATGATGGCGATGCGGTCGCCCAGGATATCCGCTTCATCCATGTGATGGGTGGACAGGATGATGGTGCGGCCTAAGGGAAGACACGCACATCCATTAGAATACACTTGAGGAATTTCTATTCAAATCATACCAAAACGTGTCTTTGACTGAAGTTCATTAACATAGAAATCCTATGGTTACGAGGGTTACCTTGACGGTACTTGAGCAGAAGGTCCCAGATTCCTCTACGTGCATAAGGATCAACTCCAGCGGTAGGCTCATCCAAAATCACCACTTTAGATCCTCCTACGAAGGCTAGTGCCACAGAGAGCTTCCTCTGCATCCCTCCTGCAAGAGCCAAACCCCACTTTAAGTTTTCACTCACAGAATATCAGGTCTGGACGACTAATACTGGACCTCAGGAGAAGAAGGGAACTCACCAGAGAGCTGATTGGTGCGGGACGTGCGTTTGTGCGGCAGGCCAACATCCATGAGGATCTGCTCCATCTCTGACTTCACCTTCTCCTCTGAGAGGCCCTTCAAACGGGCGTAGAACCAGATGTGTTCCTCTACAGTCAGCCTGGAGATGATTAGAGCCAAAACAACCCATTAAAACCATTCATAGGATTTTATGAATTGTCTACACAGTGATTTTTGTACTTCTTGAGATTCTTATGGGATTCTAATGGGAGTCTACTCCTTTCTTATCTAAAGTACTATCTATCTTGTCTTGTCTTATCTTATCTTATCTTATTTAGGGTTACGGTTGGGTATAACTGTAGGTTAGCAGGTCAGGGGTGAGCTTACATGCTGAACAGGACGTTGTGCTGTGGACAAACACCAAGATTCTGACGGATGGTGCTGAGCTCAGATTGAATGTCTTTTCCCAGGATGAAAGCAGTGCCGGATGTCGGGGGGAACAGGCCTGTCAAGATTGACCTGGAGAAAAACGAAAGCACAAATTCAGGAATGTTATTATGTTATTTTGATACATTCCTTTTTGAACAGAGCAATTTATCACTTGCTCAACTTGCTACATTTTACTTACATAGTGGTGGTTTTTCCAGCTCCATTGTGCCCCAAAAACGATGTTATTTGGCCTTCATAGAATCCCAGGGTCAAACCATCCACTGCCAGCTTCTTGCCATGGCTGTACACCTTCACCAGATTGTCAATGTACACACCACGAGGAAGATGTGTAGGCTCCTCCTCAATGCACACAGCTGTAAGCATACATCAAAACAAGTCAAACAACCATACAATGTGCTCATGGTAACAGAAGGAACCATAACAAACCATTTATACATTATATTTATCATTTATACATACTCTATAGGTGTATAATATATTCTATTCTGAAATGAAGTCTACCTTCAGCATTACTCTTCTTATCTGAAGGGGCTGCAGCTCCTGCACACTCCTCTCCACACCAGTAGGTTTTGGTGAATGGGAAATACCACGGTCTGGGGATGCCATACTGGCCTATGGTGGAGCACAAGTAAAGGCAAATAGTAAAGACACCAGTCTGGCATGAGCTGTAAGGCTGCTGTGACATGTTGGTTATACACAGGGTAAACAGTGTGTGGTTAGCAGAATCTGCAAAATCTCACCAGGGAAGACAGCCTCAATGTACCAGGTCATGACAGCGTAGAGGAAGGCATCGAACAGCATGAGGCTGATGGAGGTGGTCAAGCTGTAGTGGTCCTCCTCCATGGGGCTGGCCAGCAGGTTACTCCACTGGATGCCCACCCCTTGCTCCTCAAACAGGGCAAAGTACTCACAGCCAAACCCGAAAGCCACCGGAGACAGCAGGCTCTGCAATGTGGGTGAAAGGGTGAGATCAACAACAAGATTAACCCCAGAATTTCTTACAGTAAACACTCTGCCAATGTGGGAGTTTGTTGTTATTCTTTTAGAATATTTAGGTCACGGAATGGCCCTTACCACAACAACCTTGGCCCCGAAGCCCACATAGTCCTGCCAGGCCACGCAAAGCACGTAGGGGAGGTAGAGGGTGAAGTAGATGATGCCGCCACAAGCGGCCGCCAGGTTGGCGCGGGAAAAGAGGGTGCTGATGAGGAAGCACTGCATGATGGTCACCACAGCAAACGAGCCCAGGAACAGGAAGACTACGCCCGGGTCACTGTATGGCAGGAGGTTCCCCATCTGCAGGGAAGACATAATGGATGAAGGAGGGAGGTAAGTGAGAGAGGCCAATTAATCTCACTTCAATAGAATTGAATTGAACTGAATTAAATTGAATTGAGTTAGAGAGAAAGTGAGAGACAGAGAAGGGAGAGAGAGAGAGAGAGAGAGAGAGAGAGAGAGAGAGAGAGAGAGAGAGAGCAGGAGCAGGAGGTCCCCACCTTGAGGATGAGCACCAGTAGGCCAGCGCTCATGAGCAGAGGGATGAGGCTGCTGATGAACCAGCTGAGCCACAGAGTGCCGTTGTTCAATCCCATGATCCTCATGGTCTCCTTCAGCCTGGCCTCCTTTTCGTAGACCACACCTTTAATGATGATGGCCACCGAGTACATCCAGGCCAGGGTCATGAAGAGGGGCATGGAGCGGCTCATCACCCGCAGGAAGCTGCAAAAGAGAGGGCAAGGCCAAGCACACATCAGCTACCATCAACACATGACTCACAAGCACAAGTACAGTCATTAAACACACCACTCCAGTCAAGTAAACAAGCCTTTGACGGCCTGGTTTTCTCTGTGTTCTTCCACCACAACAAACATGATTTAATGGGGGAAAAAAAACAAGTTGAACTGGTCTTATTTCCTCTGTCAGTCTCGTAAAATCACCATGCATAGGACAGTAGAGGTCTGACCTACTGACCAACAGAACCTTTGTAATAGCTTTCTCTTAACAACTCTGTCCAAATCGGTTGGAGCCTTCCGGCAATAAAGCGTGATAGCAGAGGTGATTTATTGACTCATTTTAGTCATTTAGTCTGGCTTCACCAGCGTATTTAACACAAGCACTAAAGTCAATGACACATGATAACACATATCTTATCTCAACTTATCTCCCAGCCTGCAAAGTTTGCAAGCCAAAAACGATTTTCCATTTTACAAGTGCTTCTTCCACTGGAATCTACAGTCTATATTACACAGCTCTAAAAAAAAATAGATTCTGTGTCCAGTTTTACATTCGCCATGCGCTAATTTTAGCAATAGTAGAATTGGTCTCACTCAGCATCCTCAATCTAATTTGATGTACTGAAGTAACCCCAGAGCAGAGACCTCAACTTAATGAGAATTGCTGGAATGGTCTGTTTTCTTATTAAATCACCACAACTGGGTCATGTCCTACAGTGAGTCAACATTGTTAGTTATTTCCTGTGTGCTTAAAGCTGCTCTTACATGTCATCCACATAGCAGGGGTAGGGCATCTGCTGAATGTAGACACCAGTTTTCTCCTTGCTGCCGGTGAGGGCTCGGATGATGCCGTTCTCAATGATGTCCTGCAGGTAGGAGAATCCACCCCAGATGTAGCGCAGGTCCTCAAAGGGGTCAGCCCTAGGGCCAGGATCCCAATAGCTACAAAACGAAAAACACAGTTCATGTGAAGGCCCTGTGTATACAGGCAATGAAAGTCAGGATGACGTTCACATAATTGCAGTATCAGATCAAGGCAACTGGGAATTGTTAAGGCCATATCTACAAAAGGCACATGAAGTCAGTGTCCAAAAAGAAAATTCTGAATCTTTTTTTTTTCAGTTTCACACACATCCTGTGACATACCCGTCTTTAATTTTGTTTGTGCGCTCAACGTTATCAATGTCCATGCGGATCTTGTAGCTGACATTGGGTGGGAGGTCAGTGCTGTTAGCCAGCATTTCTGGGAACACGATTCCCGCCCAGAACTTCCGATCATCCAGAAGGCGCATGGACTTGTTCACTAGGCGTTCCTCATTGGCAACAGGCTCCAGCTTATCTAAGTTGACACACTTGAAAACAAACAAATAAACAATTATGTCATTATATAACCACGTCAATGCACTGTCTTTCTGGTCATCTTGACCAGTGACCTTTACTCTACTTCAGTGTCTGCTAATATTGTGAAGCACTGTAATTGGTGGTGACTAGAAGTCACGAAAGTGAAAAACCTCAAACTGCTTAACTTCATCTATATGGTTTCAGCCTGAGAATGGTTTCAGTCACACTGACCCATACCTATGCCCACTTCCTCTTTATGAAATGACATGTTTCCAAGCCATTTTCTGTCATCCTTCCTGTTTCCAATGTATTTTCAAGTTAGAACTGGATATGTGTGTGTGTGTGTGTGTGTGTGTGTGTGTGTGTGTGTGTGTGTGTGTGTGTGTGTGTGTGTGTGTGCGTGAGCCCGAGTGTGGGTGGGTGGGGGCTGTATTTACCATGTGACTGTGTGTTTGTTTCATTACTAGAACTAACCTCCATAAAGCGGGAGATGGTGTGTACTGCCTGGTCGGTCTCATTAAAGACGTCACGCCACGTGAATGCGGTCCCTGGGGGCCGCTTGTCCTCTGAGGCTTTGGTGAGGAAACTGGCAATGTCCTCCACCCGATACTCCGTCCCAGTCAGTTTGGCATTGATGAAGTTGGCGCTGGCGTTGTTCTGGAGCAGAGTCTGTGAGACAACACCCAACAGCATAACACAATTATGGTCAGCTATTGTCCTAACAGGAGGTTTTTTAATATTCATTTGTTTAGCAAAATGTGGTCATTAAAAGCTTATTGGGTGTCACAAATCACACATAATTCCTTTTATTTCCCCAATGAACTGCTGATGTAAGAGCTTACATCAGACTGAAATCTCTCAAGTCTTTGCTTGTCAAGGTCACAGAATGTTCCTGAGTAATATGAAGAACATGGATGATGAGCATGGGCCAGATGTCTGTCTACAGGACGCTCTGTCATAAATGATATGTCTGAGAGGGCAGTGCGGGGCTATTATGCGCCGCTGCAGAAACTGATTCATGGGTGGTGACGCATGATGTAGAGCACATTGAGAGACATGTGAGAGCAACCAAAACTGGTATATACCACATCTGGCCACTGGGGGACAGCATGGCGCACAGACGCCTCTGTACAGCCAGACGGGAAATTATTCAGTGTGTGTGTGTGTGTGTGTGTGTGTGTGTGTGTGTGTGTGTGTGCATGTACGGACGCGTGTTTCTTCACTCACCCGGACCAGGTCCATCTTGTCGCTGTTTTCCATGAAGTCCCATAACTTTGGTCTGAGCTCATCCCACATACCGCCCAAATCCCGCAGCACTCCAAGCTCTTGAAACGTCTTATTCACCTGACACACACACAAACAAACAAACAGACAAATTAGATATGAACATGAAAAATGTGATTCTAACTACATTCTTATTCTATGACAGCTTTATTTACCACATCCTAGATGAGATCTATTGTTCTCCTTTCACCCACTCAAGACCACAAGACTGTTATTCACATATAGGTCTAGCTTGAGCATATTGCATTGGGTCTGTTACCTCCTGAATAATCCTCTGTGTTGCGGGAGTGTCTGGAGTGTAGAGGATCTTCCCCATCAGAAGGGGCTTCAAGGCTTTCCAGATCATCCGAGAGATAGGACTGGACTCCAGACTCCTCATCATGTTATTGCAGTATGGAGCTGGGACAAGACGGAGATGGATTGCATTGTTTAACAGAGGGAAACTGTTGTATTTCACATTCAACTCTATTGGGTAATTTGATAACATTAACAAGTAGAGACATAATGGATTGGAGTTGATGGTTAAAAGGATGATTGACACAGACAGAAGGTAGAGGGCCAGGACTCACTGGAGGAGTTGTCATAGGCAGACACTGGCTCGTCTTCACTGTTGTTGCCATAATTTCCAAACAGGGCTTTGTAGTTGTTGTCTTCGTACCAGTTGAGGGATTTGATCTTGAGGCCGCCCCCCTCAGGATGACCGCATACAATGCGGGACACAGCCTGGTACATGTGACTTGGGGAGCGGGTAGCGTTGGCAGTCAGGTATTGGATCTCTGTGCGCATGTCTTGCCAGCTCTTCATGCTGATCAGCTTTTGGGAGACAACCAGAGAAAAGTTATATGCAAGTTTAATGCTACCCTCCACAATCCACATACTTGTAATTACAGCAGCTGCATGTTAAGTTTAGCAATGGGATCCAATGGGCACATAGACTTCCAGGCACTTTGTCTTGCAATTTCTCTGACGAAAAAGGCAAAAAATGCTTTTTGCCAATAAGAGAATTGTGAAACTCTTTCAGACATACCAAAATTGAGAAACTCTCTTAAGACACACCGGCTAAGCATTCTGGGTCACCACAGAAAAAGCCACAAATATGAACAAAGCTAAAAATTGATCTACACCTGTGGACATTTCTGAGTATGACCAGGTCATGTTAGTTAGCTTGTTTTAAAGCAACAACAAAAAAAAAAAAACTAAGAGGCCAGCAAATATTTCACTACCCACTCCACAAACCACAAGTAAAAAATCCCCTAATATCACTTGCCATCAAATTGATAAGGGCATATTTTGTATAAGTAATTTCTTTCATAAATGGCTGTGCTGACAAAACATATTCAAAAACACAGCCCCGGGGCAGAGCAGCCTGTTTGTTCCTGGTACATGCAGTCACAAGGTGTCATTAGTGTCAGAACTGTCTGTGTTCTCTCCAGTGCTGATAAATGAACCTGATTTAGCGCAACAACAACTCCCCACACTTCTACAGTGCTCTCAGGCACTTTAACCTCTCCGGGCAGTTCATTAATAATAACTCACTGTATACGTAACCAACCAACTGCTTTTCTTCCAGAAAAAAAATATTAGGTTTGTGTGGGTGGGTTGGGAATCATTGAGGGAATTCAAAGTTGTGATAATTGATTTTTAAGGTATTTACTCATTTAAAAAGACATGAACCATAAAATACTTGTTAAAAACAGAAAGGAAGAAAAAAGACGAGGTTAAAAAAAAAAACATACAAAAAAATTATACTAAAAAAGAGGTCTATGTGTGTGTGCACATGCGTAATGAGGTTGAAGCATTACAATAGTGGATAGAGGAGAAAGCCTTGGGAACAAATAACAAATTGAGAGTTTTTACGTTAATCTCGCTGCTTACGACCAGAGGTGTGAGAGTTGCGAAAACAAGCCACACTTGAGGCTCTGGTCGTGCAAGGCAGAGGAGACGTGTTGCTGCACGCAGCCACAATGCTGAAGTTATTATCGGTCATTCAGCAAATAACAAAGCAGGAGCTTGTTTATCGTGTGCACACATCGCTCCTACCATTTAAAGTGTTACATCACGATATTTTCCAAATGTGTGACTTACTTACAAACCCAAGTTCATTGACCTCGGTGGAAAACACCTTAAGGGGATGAGGACAACTCTTCAAACTGGTATACTGGGAATGCACAGCACTCTCCCATGAGTGATAGAGACAGGCATTTCTCCGCCTTGATTTTCAACCAATACCTTTGCCACACTGTCTCCATTTGGGAGCAGTAGGTAAAAGGGCGACACACTAACAGTCCAGCAATCAGCACTTTGCCAGCCGTGGTCATGAGAGGGAGGACGGTCTAATGAAACAGCCGCAGCACAATATTGAGCGTGGGCTGCCTGAGCTCGTTTTGCGGGGAGCCTCATCAGCACATCACATGCTCCCCATGACAAAAACAAGCACAGCTCCACATCCTGAAGCCACACAAAGAACATTCCCTCTGAGGGGGGAGAGAGAGAGACAATGCCAAGGTCACTCCATGCCTCCCACTCGCCCCTATCGAGCAGCAGCAACAACAGCAGCCACAAGTTGCCCTTCTAAAAGGGATACTCCCATCTTTGTCTCAGCCCGTTCTCTGTCGCCGTGGCCTTGATGACTACAAGGCACTCGTGAGGAGGTGTCGTGGCAGAGCCCAGGAGAGCAGACAGTTGAGCATGCAAAACGGGGGCTGAGTAATGCGAGAAGAACGACCTCGAGTAACCTCACCGCCTCTGGCTCAGCACGGGGTTACTACAGTTCAAAACGGAGAGGAAGCAGCACTCAAAGCCACAAGGGCCTCACAGCACAGTACAGCGCAGCACACAAAGAGAACACTGAGTAACTGTTGCTGCGACGGCTGTCGGGTCAGCTGCAAATAAGGCGGCTAAATGGATCACAAGATAAAAACCTTAGAGATAAAAAAAATCATCAAGGGATCAAGGGAGACAAAAATGACACAAAGGTTAAACTAACATGAAGTCTGACACAAGACGTATCCCTGGGCTCTCAAAGAAATGATACTCTAGGGGGGAATTACATAATCTTGACTGAAAATACAGTTGACTGTATATTTTTGTTTATGTTTTTGTCCAACTCATTTTCAGCATCATGAGATGACTATTTGCTAACTGTCAAAAACAACTCTTGTGCTTGACCTCATTTATAGTGCATGCACTTGTCTTTGTTGACAGAACAGAGGCATACAGAACATGACTAGCATTCCCCATCTGGGAGCTGCTGGAGTTGAGGGGCCCAGAGGAGTGGCCTGTGAGTGGGTTTCCTGCAGCTGACTGCCTGTTACCTCACGTTTAGCAACCTCAGCTATTCTACCCAAAACCAAATCCTGACTGCTAGTCCTGTGACCGCTTAAGCTCTAGCTCTGCTGCTGGGTGATTTACACTGCGGGGCAAAGATTTTTGTTTCTGCGCTGCACGTCAATACTCAGTGTTGGTGTCTTGGGGGTTTGGTATGATATGCTGACTGTACAGGAGCCAGCTGATCCCTAAGAGGGAGTCACGTTACAGATGGGCATCATTTCTCCAGCATCCGGAAATGATAAATATGCAAACCAGAATAGGGAACACGCCTGGCGACCATCGCTGTCATGATATAATGATGAGGAAGGAGGAAAAGAAACCCCGGTTGTGTAATGATCTAGGAAGGATCTCCGGGGACCAAAAGCAGGAAGGCGGTTTTTGCACGATATGGCATCAGTGACTCCCACTTTTTACATCTTAATATGCTGATAATTTCAGTGACACATTCTAGTCAGGGAAGCATGGCCAAATACAATGCCTGCAAAGGCAAAGGCAGGTAACAAAATGGATGAAATATTGACTGGCCATGCTAGCTGCCTGTGAGAGGGAGCTGAGGGATTTGATACACATGTTATAACATGGAGATATTGAGCTCTGAATGTTCTAGATGTAACCAAAGACACTTAAATAGGAGAACTTTGGTGTAACCCGATCTCTCTCTCTGGCTGTTCCCACTGGATCCCAGTTCTAAATGTAGCTGTGAGATATTTTCAGGGGCCACTTACCTCGACAGCTAAAGATCCCAGGCTCTCAAGTAGGTTGTCTGTTGCTGTGGACACATCCTGAACAACCTTGGGATCAGACCTCACATCCTTCTGTTAAGGACAACGAGTTTACCATTAGAACAACATTCGGCAAAACAAACAAGATATTATTCCAGTGGTTCTGTGTTGTCTGTTAGGCATGTCAGCTTTTGTGAGAACTGTCGTCTGGAGTTTTTATGGTATGATAAAATAAAGGCAGTTCCAGTAAGTAACACTGACTGGAACAGTCTGTCAAGCCACCTTACTGACCCCTCATTACTCAGACAAGACAAAGGAAGCCATTCACTGTTAATGTGGGCCGATCTGAATGATAAACAAAAGCGGAAAGCTTGGACAGTGGCCATCTATTTATTTTTAATATACAGAAATCTATTCATCGCCACTGGTCTAATTGTTCCTCTTGGCGCTGAGTTTGGGGACTGCACTCCATGGCCACATTATGTAAAGCTATTCATCACTGTACCGCAAAATCATCTGACCAGTTCAGGCTGAAAAGAAATGTTTCACTTGACTGCATCACAAAAATATACTTGAAACCCCTCTCATGAAAAATAGGTCTTTGGGTAATTGGTTTTCAACTGAAAATGCTGTCTTCTTTGTCCTTTCCTTTTCAGACTTGACAGAATAAATATGTGTGCAGCCATCAAACAGTCTGGAATGCTTGTATGTATCAGCAGCGGCTTATTGTTATGGTTTCAGTATTTACAGGTGAAGCTTACCCGTATTGGTTTGAGGAAGTCCAGATTTGACAGAAAGTGTCTCTCCGCTTGATTAAGCCACTGAGTTGAGGACTCACAAATGATCTTTTGGGTCAGCTTTGAAACTTCTTTGTCTGCTATTGTCACAAACTCGTCCAAGGATGTGTTATTGCACAGATCTTTCAGATGTACACCAAAGCCTTTGATGAGGACCTATTAAAAGAAATACATACACATTGATACATACGTTATTATCATCATTCATATTCCAATTCCTTTATTCATATTTTCAGCATTCATTTTCCATTCCATCCAAGCTTCCTACTTTCAATTGTGAGATATAAACAAGTTCAATGAGTTCAACATCAATACAATTCAATATTGTAACTGGCTGAGGAGTAGCAACAATAGGCCATATTTTTTGCTCATGGCCATATACAGTACACCACACATTTCCTGACAAGCTGAGTCTGCATGAATACATCAGTTAAGAGAGAAAGGGGCCCTTCCAACGAATTGCTACACAACATGTGCTTTTGGTGAGTGAGCTGGCCAAAAGTAAGTTGCTCAAAAATGTCTTAATCGTGTTTCATCCTGCCCTGCCCAGACTGAATCAGAGCTAGCTAACACAAAGATATTAGTAATCACTAGGAATGATTAAAGAGTGTCCTGTCATGTCATCTTTTCTTTCTTTATGCTATCATGTAGGTTAAATATCATCTAACCAGATTGTGGACGTTATTGCTTCTGTTTTCAGCTGAATCATTGTTTTTTCCATTTTGGCTATGTACATTTTTTTTTATCCCAAAAGCAGTGACTAGTGACCTGTTATGTAAGAAGTCATGACCTTGGTTTTTTTTTTTTTTTTTTTTTTTCGTAGAAACATCCCCCATTTTAAACAAAGAAATCGAACCCAATTTTGCCTTTCACAACACTTGACCTTCAGCATGCACATGTGTGTGTGTGTGTGTGTGTGAGTGAGTGAGAGTGTGTGTTGGAATGGAAGGGAGAGGCTTTCGGGAGAGGAGAACAGTCTGCTGAATATCCAATGAGCCAGTGGGATGCAGGCAAGAGTGTCGGCACGTGAGCCAAGAGAAAAAGGGGTGGAGGGGGATGGGGATGGTGGAAAGTCATGTGACAGCTGGCCTCAAAAACAGCAGCCAGCACAGATTCTTGCTGAGCACATGAGAGAACAGTTCTCTCTCCCCGGCACACACACACACACACACACACACACACACACACACACACACACACTGCCCAGGCAAGACATTTCTACCAGTTATCCTTACAGACTAGCCTGGCTTTGGGGGCTCAGGGGAATTCCCCTAACAGTTAAAACACTTGCATAATAAATATTACACCAGATAATGACCTTCACAGGCATGATGTGACATTTGAATCAGTTGGCATCAGTTATAGAATTTCATTGTCCAATTCAAACAGCTGGAGGTTGTGTAATCAGGTGTATTAATGTGAAAGACAAACATGTCCGAGTGACACCAAATAAAACATTTTAAAATGCACTTGAATGTTGGGCCAAGATCACTATACAGCTACCTTAAAGACAATAGGAAAGTGAAACGTAGACTGAATAACAGATGGATTTGGTGAACAGACTGAAAGCCATACCTTTTCGAGGTTAATGTCAGCCTCCACTATTTGATGGACAGCGTATTTTGGAAGAGTTGCATTCCGCTCCAGGAACTCAGACAAGGTCTCGTTATCGCGGAGAAAGTCCTTCAGCTTGAAACCTGAGTGAAAGGAGATTAGTTACTATTACTGCAAATCTCTATTATCAGTCAACCTTCAGTCAGCTTTAAAACTGAAAATAGATTATTAATGCTTAACATGACAAAAGTAAAAAATTGCTAGCCAAAGCTGACAGCAAATATGTTTCATGAATAAATTATATATTCACATAATCTCCTCACATAACTGATGACTTAGAGTTTCATATTCCTTATAATTCAGATTATTATCATTAAGGCCACAATAATATTTCATATCACAATTATTCTCTCACATGTTAATGTCCTCAGCAATGTACTTGATTGTAAACTCAAGAAGATACAAAATATGACACCAGAACTTTGATGAATGGGATTTTATGGACAGTTTGTGCTGCCTGCATGATCCTCTGAATTAACATCTTCCCAAGCAAAACAAATGGGTCATTCAGATAAGAGTGCAAAAGCCATATTAGCAGTCTGGCTGTGTTGCATGCGGCTGCACGAAGAGAAATCAGCTGTCTGTACGGTCCGCCCGTCCGCTCAGAAAGCCCCATTGTGCTTAGTGTGTTAGCGGAACATTCCAGCAAAGCCATCACCACTGAAATCTGGTTTGAGTCAGCCTTTACAGCTAGAGGTTATTATAGGCCATTCCCCTTTGTACAGTTTTACATTTGAAGACATCAATCTTTAAGAGTTTTTGAAGTGTTTTTGCATATTGTAACGTTTTCATGAGGCAATGTGGTCTTCTCCATTTTCTCCATGTCTGTAAAAACAGTGTCCCATAACATGTCTATGACTCTCCTGGAAAGGGATATTGTCAAAGATCCCTGATAACAACTCTCTGGTATTATTGTGATAACTGTTGGTGTTTTAGATAGATGTAACATTGAGATTCTACTCAAATCTATTACAAATGTCTTGAGAATGACAGGAATGCACGTCAGGATATCCTGAGTCACTTTAGGGAAAACAACCAAAGGACCTTCAGAGGAATCAATTAATACACTCCAGGACCCAGCAAAGGGCCAAGGGAGACAACCAGGGAAAGCTGGAGTACAGCAGAGATGTCCCTCTGGAGAACAACACTAATGGCTGGGGAGCCATTATGAACTCATTACCCTTCCAGTTGGGATATATCGGGAATGCATGCCCCACAGTGCCCTACTGGGAAGAATAGGCATCAGAGGAGGCAGAGACAACCTATAGTACTGTATGTCTCTCAAAACTTTTTGCTGACAAGCTTTTTCTTTGCCGATAAGCTTTTTAAGCAAGCATCTGTTATGACATGAATCTGCTGTAACATTGTGTAACATATGAGGGAGTGACACATTTCCTCAAAGAAATAAGCGGATACGGAGTCCAGGCTGTTGGGGGAAATGAAACCTATACACTGGCTTGACTTCAGCTAAAATGACCAGTCCATATAAGAACATTTCCATTAGGCTTTCTTGCTACAAATTTTGGGAGAGGAGGAGAGGTCAATGAGTTTTCTACTCTGCGCTCAGCATGTCCTCAGTGAAAGGTCCAAGTGGGGCGGCAGCCAGAGTGGGGACACAAAGAAAACAAAAGTGGGAAATGAGTCTGACCCATCTTTGGTTCGGGCCAGCAGAAGAACAACGTGTACAAAGAGGACAAGTAACCAGGGGGAGAATGGGGAGGGGGAACTACAGGCAGACTAAGGGCTCTTTGGAAAGTTCCCAAATTGGTTCCCAAAATTACTCCATACATCTTTCTCTGTTGATTTCCTTTTCTATTTTTTAACAGGTATATTCAAATATTTTAGATATGAATGGGTATTATAACACAATGTATCGGGCATTACACAAGTCCACTTTTTGTAAAAATAGCTTAGGTGAGTAAATCAAATTTTCTTTTGTATCAATCATTTACAGAAAACTCACAGTGGTTTGAATAGCCTACTTTAAAAAGTTGCAGTTTAACCTCTGTGTTAACAAACTGATGCTTTTTTCTCGGTTTGTTAACCATCTAGACTTACACACTACATGGTGAATGTTGAAAGTGGTTTACAAACAGTATTTATCTGATCAAAGATCAACGAGATAAGAAAAAAAAGGTCTGCAAAAAGATGTAGGCTATGCCATTCATGTCCAGATCTGAGATCCTAGTTTAGCAGTACACATTAAATGGAATATGATGAGGCTATTTTGACACTCATAAGGATTTCTTATTACAAATCTCTCTATTCATGGAAAATTTGTTTTTGCTTTTATCACTGCAAGTGTTTGTTTAACAATTTCATCTGAAATATCAAAACATTTTCATTGCTTAAATCAGCAGATCTCAAAAACTATTAGCCTACTATAAATTACAAAATGACAAAAAGCTGGGATATTTAACAACCCTTCAACCATCTATTATCATCACAGAGATTTTGAATGATCCATCATTTGGTCTCTCCCACTCTGTCAGCAAGTTTTCATTATGTTTCTTTCTCCAATGGCTCCACTGTTAAGCTGCCACTGATACACATAATTCTATATAATTAGAGACTAGCTCATTTCCTGGCTAATGTCTTTACTCTGGTCATTTCGACTATGAAGGCTTTTAGGGTGTGGAAGGGCACAGAATTTAATATTTCTTACCTGCAGTGTTACGTTGTAGTCTTTTAAGGGCCCGAACGAGGCTCTTGTATCCTTCAAAGCTTTTATCATTCTGGCTGTACAGGAGGATCTTCTTGGCATCAGTAAATAGTCTTGAGATACTACAAATACAAAAAATGTGACCAAATTTCAATAACCTCAGAATGAGCACAGTGGACAAGAGAAGAACTAAAAAATTTAGTATGATGTAATGCATTTAATTAATTAATGATTTAAATAATGTTTCTAATTCTTTCCACTATGTGTGTCAACAAGGTATGGCAACACAGCTTACATGGAGTCATTGAAGTTCCCAACAACTCCAGGTGTCTCTCCTGGGGTGGGGTACCGGAAGCAGGGGTTGTTGGCATTGCAGATAATACCCTGAACCCAGGGCAGTGTGCCTGCTGATGGCATAGCCTTATTTGGGAAATGGCCTAAAGGGAACAAGAGTGGAGAACCATTTTATGCACATCCACTTAGAGCTTTTGGTGATAACAAAGGTGTAGGTCAAAACTCAGGAGCCACTGAGCATTGATAGTGACTATCAGCATAATTGCAGTCTTAGGTTAGAGTTTATCACAGAAAATAAACTCGACCTAACCACCACAGAATATCTGCACATAGGAAGAGTAAGACGTCAACTAGGCTTATCACTAGGCTGACCAACCATCAGTAGTTGAATCGCAACAACGTCAAGGCAAATATAATGAGGCCACCCTAAACTGTATAAAAGGTGAAAGGGTGAAAGGTTTGCATGTAGCAAATAGAGGCAGAATACTAATCAATATTAACAAACAGGCAGATAACAGCTATTGATCCCCTGATGGACACGTGAAAACAAAATGGTGCCACATGCAAGTGAGTGCCTCAATTTCGCACAGCCACATGGCTTGGTTACCAAAACGTGAATTTAACAAATTTTTCAGGAAAAATGTATTTCTTGAAGATTATAACATTTTAAAAAATTATGTATCATTGCATCTTTTATGTTGTCACGTTTCTTGGAATTGTGTGTCCTTGGCCTCTTCTAGGGACCACATGAAAGTGTTCTTTCCACAGCAAAGCAAATATTGAATTTATGGGGAGAGTGCTATAGATCTCAAATTCTATGGCCATATGAAACAAACAAAATGCTTACATACAGTAGGCCTACTGCACATTATAAACCAATGCCCATGTATTACCATCTCTACATTCACTAGATGATTTGAAAGTTACAGTATATACATGTATGCACCCCATAATCTCCCCGTTGTAAAATATAATGTACCACATAATAAAATCAAGCAATAAAGTTGACTTTCTGCACAAGTAATTTAGGATTTGCTTCTGTTTCACTCATGGACATGTTCTTATTTCCATGTAAGCTCAAATCAGTGCACCTATTACTGATAAAGAGTTTGGTCAGAGTACAGTAGATAGACAAAATTACTAATTAGTATAACTCAGCAGTTTGTTTACAATTGATGTTCACTTTTGTCCATATCAAAACATATCATATGTCTTGTGACAGTGAAGTTATAAAGCAGGAGAGATCAGTCATAGAATGGGGTGTCACTGTCCTATTCTAAGCACATTCGTATCAGAAATGATCATTACTGTTACTCACATTCATGTTGTTCATAAGGAGGATAGTATAGCCGAACTGATATCAGGATAAAAAAGATGAACAAAGGCCATATGACCTCAATTATCAACTGGAGCTGAAAACAAAAGAACAAAGAAATCAGAGACTGTTCATGTTCATACCATCTATACTTTATCATAAACTGTCATTTGATACCATGTTCTATTTTTGTAGATAGTGCACAACAACATTCTCATTATTTCTAAGTATATAACTGTATAACTGAGTAACTGTGGGCTACCATGTGTGGAAGCCATTTTGTGTGTGCATTCACTAAGCTGTTGTAATCTTGCTTCTTTCAGTATTCGGGGATATGGACAGAACAACCCCCCTGACATCTGCCACAGACCCCCACCCAAGCACATGTTGCCTTTACAACTCACAATAAGCCCAACTGCTGACATTGTACAGCTGTTATCTCTATATTATGTAGATCTGTGGGTTGTAAATTTTAAGTAATACATTCTGGTAAACTCATCCAGTGCTTGTAGGATCTCAATGTTTTTCTTACTGAGATGTCACTCTCTTCAACATAGACTTACCGTTTGTCTCCGACGATAAGTGAAATTCTTCCATAAAAGCAATCCTAGTTGGGTAGATACGGCCATCTTGCCTCTTGACCTCTCCAACCGTATCACCTCACCACTACAAAGAGAAAATTTAAAAGTGAGAAAATTAACTTCTGCTGCTGTCAGAATCTGTCAAGTTTCAAAAAAGACTCCTCGTGCTCAAGTGAAGCTGGGGTTTTATAAGGTCAGGTAGTACTGCACAAAAACAGTATGGTCGTGGTGTTGCACATAAGTACATAGAGACTTTGGTACCTATCTAGGTACCACCCACACAATTTGGCTATGAAATACAGTAGTAGTTTTTAAAAGCTAGTTTTTAAATGCTTGCATTTAATTTTTCATTAATATCTTGGGTTTAGATCATTTCACATGGTTGTTCAAAGCATTAGTAATTCACAGACTAGATATCATGAATAATAATCAACAGATTTTGGCTACGCATTGATCAGAATTGTGTAGGTCTATGCACCTCATTGTCCATCAAACAGGATTTTCTACATAACATTGTAATAACTGATCAAGCCTTACGTGGCTATACTACCTTTTCATTGATGGCTGTGGCAAATACACATTATGTCATCATTTTATAGTAAACACGTTATCAGACAAAACAGAGAGGTGATATTTTGCGCCTCTAGTGGAACATGTGGCAATGTATTTTTTACCATGTTTACAATTTTGCCACCACCAACCCCCATTTTAATACGACATTCACCTACACTCGTTCGTAAGCTACATTTCCATCTGCACCCTCAGTATGCGTAGCCTAACATTCTTTTTTAGTATGGGGGGGGGGGGTGTATTTTTTTGACAATGTTGTTGACCAAGACGTGTAGGCAACTTAAGCACAATTTAGAATGTTTCTCCGATAATGTGTGAGAGTTAATTGCCAATATCTATGTGGATGACAAGTTGAACAATTAGACAGTATGCCTATGACTTTAATGTCATGTGCATATATAGCCTTGAAGCTGCTGCAGATTTTAGGATTGACCCATTGCATTGTCGGTCCCATAGACTATTGCGATGACTTTGATGCATCTCTTATTGTTCTTGAACAATGACCATGCACTAAGACCTGATACAAGAAGCAGCGTTAAACCATATTATCACCATGAAAAAAACATGTCTTTGTGAAAAACATTCGATTAGCCTACATTTAAAATGAAAAGTGTCACAGACAAACAATTTTGTAAATGCAAGACCACAGTGAAGCCACATTGTTGTTGCGAGGGGGTTACTCTCGGTCATCTAACGCAGTTCCCCTCAATCAACAGTAGAAGACAGATGTTCATATGGTTTTAATGAACCTAAACAAGTACAATAGTCGTTCGTTTATGAAGGAACCCGTCAAATTATTTTATGTGCAACACTCCAGGTCACCAACCAAATGAGTATTAGGCTAAAATCGTCAATGAAACACTGAATAAAAGAAATAATTTAAGACAAATTAGATTTTTTTTCGATATCCCAAGGTATGTTTCTTTTCATTAGAGACATTTCAGATTGAATTAACAGATTGTTTCTAACTGACATTAACTTATTCGACACAAAGCATCATACTGCTACGAGTCACAAAGAAAAACACCAAAGATGTTCTTACCTTCGCTCTGCTCTTCGCAAGTGTATTTAGTCTCGTCATATATGGTAGGCTTAATTCCTTAGAAGAAAAAGAGAATGGAGTTTATGTTGTTTTTCTTTCTTTCACCTATCTTTCCCGTTATCGCCTCAATGCTGAATGCCGTCTGCGCTTACAGAAGTCCTTTTTTTCTCTCTCATCCTTTTATAGTGGAGGCGATGCTGCTGCTTTGAGAAAGGGGGTTACTCTCGGTCATAAGCTTCGTGGCTGTTTGTATTGGGCCTTCCTTATAAGGAAAGCACGTGCAGACTCAAAACACCTCTTCAAGCGGCAACAGGGGGACCGCTCACACACAACACATCGGCAAGATCCTGTGGACAATGCAGCCTATCAGGCATAGGAGGATCTACCCACTTTGTTTCATGTAGTTTGTCTTGTTGACAAGTCCGCCTCGGTTATTCTTGATCTAGGCCCCCTTGATGCACTTTATAGCCTAAACATTAGGCCATGTGACATTCATGTTCTAAGATAAAGTAAGATAAGACTACTCCATAGTTAATATTAGCATGAATAACGAAACAAATGTAACAAAGAAAAAAAAACTGGCCCTTAAAAAAAAGAAAAAAAAACTACAAATGTAGGCTAAAGCAAACCATGTAGGCCTAGTGTAGCCCTACAGCAGGTAGCCAAGTGACCATTCTAGGCCTACCAGGCATTCTTGCCTTTACCAAATTAATTGACAAAAAGTAGACAACTGTAGATGTTGGATAAAATGTAGGCCTAATTGTTTGATGCCTTGTAGCCTAGGCCTATGTGACTGCACTATGAATTCACAAAGTTGTGCACAGACTCATAATATAGAAATGTAATAAAACAATGCAATTTAGCTGACATATTCTATGTCAGTAGAAGAAAATGCAACCTGTGTGGCCATCATAGAACAAAAAAGAGGGGCTGAAATGTTTAGGCAGCCTTTTCTAGGCTAATTTATATCCATATCACATTAGTTTTGTTTGTCAATATTTGACAACTTTGGGCCAATGATGACTAGATTTGCCAACAAGTTCAGCTGATAATGTCAGCGCCTATGCCTAATGGCTTATGCTATAGCCTGCATAGCCTGCTGGCGTTGCCCTTTTAAGAATGTAGGACGTCCTTTCCCTCAACTGCACAGAAAAACAATTTTGAGATGGTTAACGTGGTGTGAGTCACCAAATAAAATAGGTATAGCCTATTACATTTTCTATTATCTAGGAGTTAATCGGAATAAAAACTTTCTAAGCCATAGCCTAGGCCTACTATTGCATAGCCTAGGGTTGTAGCTTAGTTATAGAGGGCTATATCGCCTATGTCTCACAGTGAAGCTGCAGACAACCAATCAGGAAACTGACATTGTTGCCGAGTAAAACGTTTTCACCAAACACAACAACCTACACAGCTGCGAATGGCAACAATAACATGAGGGTATGATATGCGTAGCCTAAAGACTGGCCAGACTACAATCAGTGTTTGCATTCACTTGTCTTGGCTATTACTATAATATCATGCGTCGACAGATGGAAATAACATTATGTTACACAGCAAGTCGACGAGATTGCTTCGATCACATTTGGAACAGTTGTTTCCTTCACTTTGCATGGCAAAGCAGCAAAACACTCTCTTTGATGACGGTTTGTTCCATTCGAGCTGTGATTGAGCCTACACAAGTGTAGCCTCTCTGAACTGTCACGTTCAGTTCAACAGCAAACAAAACGAGTTCCTCGTCTGCCTGTGTGTATATCAGCGGAGATAACCATATGAGCTAGGCTAGTAGCCTAGCTGTTTGTCCGAAAGTAACCTCGGTAGTCTACAGAAAGGGGGGAGGGGTAGCCTACATAGGCTGGATGCTATATTTTTATTTTAGTTTATGAATGCGTCGACTTGAATATTTCTGATGTCTATAGGATCATAGGCTACTATTGCTTGATTTTCTGCTCTCTAGGCATGGGTAAATAACGGTATTTTCGGAAGCACCAGACTATGCCCAGCGATAAGATGCACATCGCCTGAATGCCCGAAAGTAACCTCTAAGAGTCGTAGGAACTAGGTGAAAGGGAATATGATGTCATTGCGCTCTAGACTATGTGGGTTGCCATCCGTAGGCTAGCCTATCTGTCTACTTTACTGTCTTACTTGGTAGGCTACAGGAAACTGCTAAACAATTATTCTGATGTGAAGACAATAGGCTAATGCTTTTTTTATCTTAAGGGAATAGATGGATAAAATAGCCTCAAAACCTATCAAAAGATTGCCAAAAGAAAGTAAGGCTTAACCTACAGTGTTGACTTTCTCATTGACCATACTTAGCCTAATTCTCAGACCTCTAGAAATATTGTGTCCATGTATGCCTATAGAAATTTAAGTTTATGTGCTAATCTTAACTGGTCTAAATAGAGTAGGCTATGGGGCCTATCTTCTCGTGAATTCAATCATTGTTAAGTCATTTAGGCTATTTTTTGGGCTATTTTTTCAGGCTCTAACTACTGAAGCCATAAGCTTTGTAGTCTACAATGAAATATATATTGTATAAGTTAGCTGTGTGACTGAAAACAGTGTATCCACAGAGACCACACAAAATTAAATAACCTCATTATTTGTAATAATAATTAAATTTCTTTCACTGACATGTTTAGTTGGGAAGAGAGAGAGTGTGTGTGTGTGTGTGTGTGTGTGTGTGTGTGTGTGTATGTGTGTAAACAAATACATTACAGCTAGTCATGCGTGTTCCCTGAGTGAGTGCCGTGTGTTGCTGAACAGCTGACAGGACAGAGTCTACAAAAGACAACTGGTTTGAAGAGAACCTCTTTATTCCAGCTGGTCTGGGGGGTTGGGGTCCTTGACCACACGTGGCTGCCACAGCAGAAATTTACATCATTCAGTCAGTTTTAACTGTCATGTGTCATGTGGGTAGGGTCATCTTATCGTCATTTCTAGACAGTAGCCTCTCCAAATATGCTGATCTTGGCTTCCCCATTATTTGAAATATCAGTTATAACGCAACATGATACAAATCTTTAAATTACCAGCAAGTTGATATCCGACATTCAATTAAATTGAACTATATTAAATGGACTTAAAGCAGTTGTGAGAAAAATACAACTGGTGTCAAGCATATCATCCATAATATATGATCATTGGTTTCAGGTCGGTTTATCGTCAGAGGTACTGGCTTATTGGCGCCGATTCTGATTTATTGTTGCTTCATCGGGGCAATGCTATATCCATAGGTTTATTTGATTTTGCTCATTACTGAGCCAGCTAAGAGAGCTGCAAGGTGCACACACACACACACACACACACACACACACACACAGAGAGACAGAGACAGAGACAGAGAGAGAGAGAGAGAGAGAGAGAGAGAGAGAGAGAGAGAAAGAAAATTCTTGGTCAAATAAAGAGAGGAGATATAAGCATAGGGGCCAGTAATAAGTAATGTGGTCCATTTTTGAGATATAGTACAGTATGTCTGGAAAGCACACCATCCCACAAAGAGAGGAAAGGCTAGATTTATCCCATGGGAAACCGGGAGCATGCCCGACTCAGCAGTGGCACGTGATGGGAGGAGTTAACTGATAACGCTCTCCCTGCTGCACCCCCAAAGCATGTATGTCCCAGTAACATATGAAATCAATGTGTCGCTTCACTCTGAGCAATCAGTTTTTCAATGACTCAACATGCATATTCTATTTATTTTATGCATTCTGAATGTAACTTATCACCACCCCCCATACATTAACCCCTCCATATCCAGCTGTTAAACATTTCTGGAGGATCATGACCCAAAATGCATAATAATACAATGTAACAGTCAAGGATTAATACATACTATACCTAAATGTCACCCAATGACAGTAATGCCCATCACTGTAAGGCATGATGCCAGACTGAAAATACACTACAAAAAAAAACACCTAGCACCTGAAAACATCAGAATTCAGTGTAAAAAGCCTTATTGTATAGACGCACCCAAAATAAAAGTGGAATAATGATGTCGAAGGCTAACCCAATTTGCCAAAGTTCCCTTTCCCTTGCAACTCATCTCAATATCTTGGGTGGTGCCCATGGGCTTGTATGCATGTTTGACAACTTTGTGGCATTCTCCTGTCCTCAAGAGACGACAGATGTGGTCTTGTGGGATGTCCTCCCATATTTGTCTAAGAGCTTCCCTGAGTTCTGTAAGGTCTACAGAGCAAGTCATGCATCAGGAAGAGACCAGTACCTGATGTACCAGTGTAGGGTCTGACAATGGGTTCAAGGATTCTTCCCGATGTGACAATCAGACGTTTTTCTAGCCAGTAGAGGTCTGTGTGTCTTTCCATGGATAAGTCTCCCTACACCATCACTGACCCACCACCAAACCGGTCATGCTGAACAATGCAGCAGGAAGCATATTTAGCATTCTCTTTGTCTTCTCCAGACTCCTTCAGGTGAACCTACTCCCTTTTGTGGAAATTACGGGCACCAGAGGCGGACTTGCCAATTTTTGGTGTTCTCTAGCAAATGCAAGTCAAGTTCCACAATGCTGGGCAGTAATCACATGGGCCCACTACAGGACGTCACACCCTCGGGACCCCCTCATGAAGTCTGTTTCTGATTGTCTGGGTAGGGACATCCACATCTGTTCTGGAGGTCATTCTGTATGGCGGGGTGTATTGTTTATGTTCCTCTTTGCACAAAGGAGCAGATATCGATCCTGCTCGTCAGTCCAGGACCTTCTACAACCCTGTCCAGCTCTCCTCACCTGCAACTATAGGGTTAAGGAATCGCCTCAAACTGCCAATAATTAGAATAACTTTAGCCAAAACCAGGACTAGTCGAAAACTAGCCAAAAAAGAAATCTGAAATGACTTCCATATGCGAAACCATTCCTGTTTTGGGGATTCTCTGATTCTTGCCCTTTACTGTGGTTAATTCCATCACCACCAATACCAATACTGTTGATTAACAATGTCATTTGCTTCTTTACAGTCCAGATCGTTATCAGAGCGGTTCAACTGACCTCATGCCATGCCCAATAAAAAAGTGTTCCCTTTCATTTTCTTTTTTCTTGAGCAGTGTAAAATAAACAACAAAATCTCACTTCTTTAGTCATTCATCACCACCTAGTGGTATATTGATGTTATTGTCAGGATGTGATATTATTTTCCAAGACTACAAAACTTCAATTGACTATACATCATATTTTCTGAAATGCCAGGCATATTTATTAGGTGTCACACTAACATAGCTTATGCCAAATATGTACATTCTGGGATATAGATTTGTGAAGAGT
>JAODXP020000090.1:362985-407720 GCA_027497455.2 Sardinella longiceps | reverse complement strand
TCTGTAATTGGCTGGCTATGGCCATCAGCTCTATCAGTGGTGCTAGGAGACCATTATCAAACTTCAAACACAAGTGACCAGACTGCAATTTACCAGCTCGTTAGGTAGCGTAAGCATTAATGACACTCACACACACACACACACACAGAGAGAGAGAGAGAGAGATGCAGAGAAACCCGTGCAAAAACAGATTCATATGCATTCAGAAAGAAACACACACACACACACACACACACACACACACATCATTAGCCACTGTCCTGAGTATGGAGAGGAGAGAGAAGGAGATGACACAAAGGAAGTTTTTTGTTTGTTTGTTTGTTGTGTGTGTGTGTGTGTGTGTGTGTGTGTGTGTGTGTGTGTGTGTGTGTGTGTATGTGTGTGTGTGTGTCCTGCTCATCTTGGTGACCTGGTCGGGAGGTATGACATCACACCAAATCCATTGCTGGAAAGTCGCTGATACCACAACCACAACTCCTTCTAATAAAGCACTGTGTGTGTGTGTGTGTGTGTGCACGTGTCTGTGTGTGTGTGTGTGTGTGTGTGTGTGTGTGTGTGTGTGTGTGTGTGTGTGTGTGTGTGTGTGTGTGTGAGTGAGTGGGTCATGGAGCTCAGTCACTCAATAGCTGTTTAAGACCAGCATGCTCTGGGGACTTGGACTGACTGACAGACAGAAGGAAGAAGAACTGGTGACACACACACACACACACACACACACACACACACACACACACACAACACGAGCGTGAGGAGATGATAGGAGGAGAGCAGAGGACTTCAGGTTGCTGTCACTTAACTCCTTCTAAGTGAGTGTATTGAGAAGATCTGAAAATAATCAGTCAAGCTGTACATGCCTGTGTGTGTGTGTGTGTGTGTGTGTGTGTGTGTGTGTGTGTGTGTGTGTGTGTGTGTGTGTGTGAAAATACTCAAACAAGCAGTACATGCCTCTGTGTGTGTGTGTGTAGAGAGAGAGAGAGAGAGAGAGAGAAGAGAGAGAGAGAGAGAGAAAAATACTCAAACAAGCAGTACATGTCTCTCTCTCTGTGTGTGTGTGTGTGTGTGTGTGTGTGTGTGTGTGTGTGTGTGTGTGTGTGTGTGTGTGTGTGAAAATACTCAATCAAGCTGTACATGTGTCGTTCCCTTAATCTCCAATTAGCCACACAAACATACAGTATGCTGAGTGTGTGCATGTGTATGTGTGTGTGTGTGTGTGTGTGTGTGTCCTAATCTGCAATTAGCCACATTCATACAGTATGCAAATATGGCCCATCAGTGCACAAGTGCTGCACCTCATGTCTCCAACCCATGACGGATCATGTATGTGTGTGTGTGTGTGTGTGTGTGTGTGTATGTGTGTGTGTAAATACAGCCCATCAGGGCAGGAGAACCTCACGTCACAAACCCATTACGGATCCTGTGTGTGTGTGTGTGTGTGTGTGTGTGTGTGTGTGTGTGTGTGTGTATGTGTGTGTGTGTGTGCAAATACAGTCCATCAGAGCAGGAGTACCCCACGTCACAAACCCATGACAGATTTGTCCAGCGAAGCATCGCCACCGGCAACAGCTGACAGATGGGGGGAGGGAGCTGTTGCCAAGGCATTTTACAGAACTCCAACGACTTGCTCTGTTATGACTTGTAGTTTGTAGAGATGTGAACTCAAATGATGTTTCGTTTCCTGAACGTTTCACTATGGAGTCTCATTGCTATGGCGACTCATCACTATGGTCTCTCTGAAGTGTAACTGTGGTGTTTGGCTATAATGTGTCTATAAAGAGTAGGGCCGGCACGGTATATGTATTCGTGCCGAACCGTCACGGTACGGGGGTCACGGTTCGGCACGCGCAATGCCACGCAGAATACACATGGTACGGAAGTTAAATATTGATCTGGACGCGGAACTGTTATCTGGACGATTTTCTTTTGGACCCATTTAACCACTGCCACCTGCAAGCTCTGATTGGTCCGTAGACGCAATGTATCTTCAAGTCTCCAAATAAATGCCAGCAGCGCATTCAGGCTATTTGTGACAGTCTCAGGTTTGAGCATAAATTCATTCCAGTAATATCGCATTCAAAGCGCTTATTCTATTAATAGGGCACCCTTCGCGATTTCTTGACAACATTCTGTCTTGTTTTAAGAAATAGGCAAGTGCCCTTTCGCGAGGTGTAACATTCTTTTTTTAAGACGTTAGATGTGAAAAACGGTAGATTTGATTCAGGCCTTATCAAATCTTCATCAACTCGTGAAAAAAAATACCGAGGTCATGTCTCGGTAACCTCAATGGTCGCTAACCCTGTCTGCTATATTCCACAGTAGGCTAGAAGAGGCAGGATTCAGATATCTATTGCATGTGCTCGAACCTCGCTACAATCCTCCTTCCCGCAGCATAAGGGAATCTGTAGTGCCAGCCTTATATAGGAGAACGAGAGAAATTGTGGAACAGGAATTGAAAGCTGCGCATTCAATTGCACTCACTATGGAATACCATTTACAGTCAGTGTATAATATTTTTTTCAACCTGATCACAAATACTGTATGTGGATGGGCAGTAGTATTACATTACAATATTGACACGACCACCTGCAGGCGTTTTTTAGTACTGCAGGTAGACAAACAGTCATTGCAATTTCTTGTCAAACCCCATCTGATAATAATAATAATAATAATAATAATAATAATAATATAGTATAATACAATAATAATAATGGTTGCATCCAGGTGATTGGTTCAAAAATAAATTATTATAATAAATTATTATTATATTATACTATAATTACTGTTTGACAATGTGGTGCTTGTTCACTTGTTTAACAGAAAGTTGCGGCTATCTCAGCTGGGAATTTAAATAATAAAAAGCTGCCTTTGAGGATAGCCTTTTGGTCATGTTTTTTTTTTTTTTCCTGCACTGTACCGAAAACGTACCGAACCGTGGGGTCCATACCGAGGTATGTACCGAACCGTGAGTTTTTTGTACCATTCCACCCCTAATAAAGAGTGATATCATGGATCTGTGCCTGTATGACATCACATCAGTGCTGGGAATAAGACTAATGGTCATTGTGTTCATCCCTAATGCTGCTCCCACTGTGATTAGAGTGTGTGTGTGTGTGTGTGTGTGTGTGTGTGTGTGTGTGTGTGTGTGTGTGTGTGTGTGTGTACACACACATATTTGTGAAAGGCTGTTCTCTCAGAATGTGCCCCAGCCCCATCTGGTGTGAGTACAGATGGAACTTCAAGAGGAGAGAGAGATGGAGAGAGAGTGTTGAGGACGTGGGGTGTTCCTGTAGAAGGTCTATCACCAATTTTAAAGATGGGAGCAGAAGGCATGAAGGCAACACTCCCATCCTGCTCCTTCTCTTCCTCATCTTCATAGTCCACCCCCCTCCTTTTTCCTCTTTTGATCATCCCTGACCCCCATCCTCCTCCTCTCTCTCTCTCTTCTTCCTCCTCCTCACCCCTCCCCCTGTTAGTCATGACTGTTTCAATGTGTCACATTCCCGATACCCACCAGACTATCTGCCACTAGCTAACAAATAAGTAATTTATCTTAGAAGGGGGAGGGGTGGTGGTAAAGAGAGATGGGGGAGAAGAGAGAGATAGAGTGAGAAAGAGAGCAAGAGAGAGGGGGGCCGAGAGGACGTGGTAAGTTATGCTGGCATTGTTTTAGTATATCTGTTTCTCTCCTGCACAGACACAGAAACACATACACACTCACACACACACACAAACAGTTTTTGTTGGACTAGTGTGACCCTGGTCCCCCTGAATCAACCTGGGTATCTCAGAAATATGACATTGATGCATTCAACTTAATGAAGCTGATTGCTATTGATTACAGCTAGTAATGTATTCTGGGTTGAAAATAATGCATGCTGATTAGACATTGAGTAACAGTTGACAAAAGTGAAGATGCTGTGGTAATCCTTTAATTTAATAGTACTCAGTAACACCTTAGTACATTGCTGGGTACTCACAACAGGTAAGATGTAGGTAAATTGAAAGAAAGAGTAAGAAAGATATGCTATACAACTTTTACCAAAAAACAGCCACTTCATTATGCAGAGTTTCCTGCAGAAAATGAGCTTGGCAAGGTGGTGACCAGGGGGAGGGGCGTGGCCCGGCCAATCGATGTCCGGGTTGCCCCAGGGGGAGGGGCGTTGCCCGAGGGGGCACAAATCTGACAGTACTACTAAGTTGACAACCAAGGGCGCTGTTAGAAATTTTGGGCCCTATGAGCAAAAATATTTTTGGGCTCCTCAAATATTGATTTTAATATTAAAATTTTCTCTGGCCCCCCCTATCATTGCCAGGCCCTTAGAATCATCCTAACTTTTCCCCCCTAGCAGCACCCCTGTTGGCAACAGACTTATTTTATTTACTGAACAAATAATTAAAGTAGTCAAAGTAAGCAGGCTACAATCACAGTGCAATTAAGTGCCATTAGATATTTTTGGAATTCAGTATTCTGTTGATTATAAATAAAATTGATCGAGTAATGGGATAATTTTGGGGTTAAACAGCAATATCAATAACTTTTTATGCAAGATGAAAAACCTTTTAAAATGACCAAGCCATTGGTTATTATTCTTGACTACCAAATGGGTAACACTTTACATTACAGCTCGGTAATAAGAGGGTAATTTTGTGGTTATAACCTGGTAATTTGTAATAATAACTCATAATTACTCACATCCCTGAGTAATAACTAAATAATAACTGATAAATTACTGAGTAATTTTATGTTATTACTAAACAATAGCCCACTATTTGTTGTGGTAATAGGTCAGTAACCAAATGGTAATAACAAGGAATTACTTGTATGGTATGGTGAGATTGGATTATATAAAGTAACTAGATTTGCAATTCCAAGGAATTACACAGTGCATGCAAACGTTTAAAAAAGTACACTTAGAAAGTGATCGTAGAAAAAAAGTAGAAAAGTAGAGTAAAGAGGAAACTTGTTTAGGCAATCAAAGTTACTAGTCAAGTAGCAAAGAAAATGTTGCTACCTTGATCATGTTGTTGAATAGTTGAAAAAAAAGAAAATGGTGCTGGTTTCTGTATTAGTTGTTATGTTGATTGCAAGGGTACTTTTGGTTGTTGTTAGGCCATTGCTAGGGCGGATATGGTGGTTACTATGCTGGTTGTTACATTGGTCATGTTGGTTGCTATGTCTAGTGCTTGGTCATCAGTGTGGAAGCGGTTCCTAGGACATTGCAGGGCTTCTTGAGGTTGTTGCTAGGCTGTTGCCAGGTAAGTTATGGTGGTTGCTACGTTGATCATGTTGGTTGCAATGTTCATTGCTAGGTCATTGTGGAAGTGCTTCCTGGAAGGTGGCATTGGTGCTTAAGGTTGTTGTTCGGCAGTTGCTAGGGTGAACATGTAGGTTGCTATGCTGGTTGCTACATTGATCATGTTGGTTGCCATGTTCATTGCTATATCATTATTGATGGAGTGGTTCGAAAGACATTGCAAGGCTGCTGGAGGCAGTTGCTAGGCTGTTGCTAGGGCGGATATGGTGGTTGCTATGCTGTTTGCCATGTTTAGCATGTTGGTTGCTATGTCAATTGCCATAGGGGTGTCTGAGGTTGTTACTAGGCCATTGCGAGGGCGGATATGTTGGTTGCTACATTGATCTTGTTGGTTGATATATTGCTAGGTCATCATGGGAGTTGTTAGCAGTGGCTATTGTTAATGTTGATGAATGGGTGATTATTGAATAGTTGAAAAAAAAAAAGATAGTTGATGACAGTTCGAATGAACATGGCCCGTATCAGTAGTTAAATTAGTGATAAAAGGTGGACGCAGCCTTTGGCTGCGTCAAATGGTTCGTTGTTGATGATTACATAAAAAGTTGCTTTGTGTAAATTTGTTTAAAAATGTTGAAATAGGAAATAGTTGAAATAGGAAAAGATGTGGAAAAAAGTTGCAAAAAATGTTGAATATAATACAGAGAATTGAAGAGAAAAAAAGGAAAATATCTAGGCTAGGCCTGAAAGGTTGCCAAAAAGTTGAAGAGATAATACAGAGAATTGAAGAGAAAAAGGCAAAGATGTACAGTAAAAAGTTGGCAAAAAGTTGAAGGGAAATAGGCAAAAATGTCAAATGTCGATGAAAAAGTGAATAGATAATTGAAGAGAATTGAAGACAAAAAGGTGAAGACCAGGGTATATACAGGAATCCTGGTGCTGAATTTACTACCATTTACTACCTTTTTTCCCACCTTTTACAATATTTTTACTACCTCCACAACATCTAGCAGTGCACTTTTTTTTTCTTTGGGGGCGGTGGCATCCTACATATTCCGACAATTTTGGTACGATCAGTGATCCAGAACACAATCTGGAATTTATGTTGTGTCTTTGTCCACATTGCCTTGGCGTAGGTCTGCGCTCTCTCAGTGCTTTTCTAGTTTATCAATATTAGGCTATGCCGCCAAAGTTTGAAAACCCACGATGATTTTTTCTGGTTACAGTACATACAGTAGAAGTAGATACCCTAAATTACAGGAGCCTGGATAGGATCCCCCCACCCCTATCTCTTTCCTTATGCAACCTACTGTACATGTTCGGGGACACTTCATGACAAAAATGCAACTAAAATCTGAAATATCTAGTTTTGCTTTAGTCCAGTGGTTCTCAAACTTTTTGAGCTCAAGGCACCCCATCAACATTTTTTGCATTCACAGCACCCCTAAATTACTGTAAATTCTTGCTTATGATACCGCTTACTTGTGTCAGGACACCGTATTAGGCTATACATCAACACTTTAACTTTCAGGATCATATATATTACTGTTCTGAATATGTTTATTATTTACCTTTATATTTATCACTCATGTGGACATATAAGGTTACACGGGGCTCATCATAAGAGAACAGGATTGGGTGAGAGCCGTCTGGCCTTTCCCCATTCAATTTCTCATAAGTCCTATGCGCACAGGCAGGCGCATGCTGACAATAGCTTCAGCGATCTTTCCACATTTCTTTGAAATACTCAAAATCACTGTATGTTTGAAACACTTAAAAAAAAATAATAATTACTGACGTGCTATTTGGCTATATTTTCTTAAATCTAGCCTCATTCAAGTCAAGCTATAGCTAGCAAAAATGACGGTTCATTTGAAATCGTTTTGATCCCTACGGGGCTTTGACGGATAATGTAGCCGAAATGTATGGCTAGTGAGCGGATATGAAAACATGAAGGCTATGCCTCAAAAGACAGAGTGGAAGTAATTTAGACATCTAAATGGGAACTTTTTAACAGATGACAGACAAATTCAACATCAAAATTTAAAATGTTTTGCGGTTCCCCTTTTGCGCTTCGGCAGAACGGTTTGACAATAACTAGGCTGTAGGGGTTTAGCGAAAGGATAGATAGTCTTGATGGATATTCTCATCCGCAATGACCTGCTTCACCCACTGTCTCTCGTGCTACATTTATCCTCATGGGTGTTTTAAGTCCTTAATGACGTGACAGACAACAATAAAGGGGCGACAGTTTCACTCATAGCCTTTTACCTCAAGTCGTCTAATCTTCATAGCCTTTGTTACTGTTCCTTTATTTTAAATTAACTAATAGCGAACTTGCGAAGAGATCTGGCAGGTAGCCTACCCAGATTGATTGAGCGCGCGTGAGGTAGGCAGGCGTGACATCATCTGCAGCTTATCACTCAGGTTCCACTCGCAACGCAAAATAATACAGTAGGCGAAGTCCACAGAAGTTTAGTAATTTAAGGAGTTAGGATGGATGTAAGTTAAACATTGAAAAATTCATAGCGTCATTTGGATGGGGGCTCAAAAATTTACTACCTCGTCAGATGACGCTTCTTACTTTTTACTACTTTTTACTGGCCTTAATTTGACCTGATTTCATTTACTACCTTTTACAACTTTTTACAAACCCGCGGACACCCTGAAGACGTAAATAGTTGCCAAAAGTTGAACAGATAATACAGAGAATCAAAGAAAAAAATGGCAAAGATGAAAAAGTTGTTAAAAGTTGAATAGATGATACAGAGAATTGAAAAGAAAAAGACAGTAGAAGAGGGAAAAGGCAAAGAGGCTCGCTTCGCGAGCCCTTTGCCTCAGCAAATGGAAGTGAAATAAGCTTAAATAGCCCATTAGGTTAATAGAAATGAACTGGAAAGGTTAATACAGCAGATAACAGAATGTTCGTGGAAATAGAATCCTAGAAGTTCCACTAGTCTGCTGAAAGTTCTCTGGAATGTTTACAGTAGTCAAGAAAGCAACAATAGAATGTTTACAGTAGTTAAGGTAGCAACAATAGGAAGTAGAATTCTGTTGTGGAACTCTGAAAATTCCATAATTTGTGAAAAAAAGCACTTTTTTCGCTCGTTTATCGCAGATAGTAGAAAAAGTAAAAATAGTAGAAAAGTGAAATGTCATAGCATAACAACACAAATCGAGACCTACGAGATGAAGTTTGAATGAAGTTTCTAGGTGAAACGGTTATTGAGAAAAAGCGAGCATTGAAGAATAATAATAACTAGATTTGCAATTCCAAGGAATTACACAGTGCATGCAAACGTTTAAAAAAGTGCACTTAGAAAGTGACATTAGAAAAAAAAGTAGAAAAGTAGAGTAAAGAGGAAACTTGTTTAGGCAATCAAAGTTACTAGTTAAGTAGCAAAGAAAATGTTGCTACCTTGATCATGTAGTTGAATAGTTGAAAAAAAAAGAAAATGGTGCTGGTTGCTGTGTTGGTTGCTACAGTATGTTGATTGCAAGTGTAGCCGGTGGCGGTCCGCACCGCACACGCCACCCCGCAAGCTACAATCTCCCGGCGTGGGAGTGGAACACTCTAACCAACTGAGCTAAAGCCCAAGCTTCTAACTCAGCGTGTTAGAAGCGCCCATGGAATTGGGTGATGAGGATTTACACACTACCGCCGCACTAGCTGGCCTCCGTTACACAAGGGTACTTTTGGTTATTGTTAGGCCGTTGCTAGGGCGGATATGGTGGTTGCTATGCTGCTTGTTATGTTGGTTGCTATGGCTAGTGCTTGGTCATCAGTGTGGAAGCGGTTCCTAGGACATTGCAGGGCTACTTGAGGTTGTTGTTAGGCTGTTGCCAGGGCAGATATGTTGGTTGCTATGCTGGTTGCTACGTTGATCATGTAAGTTGCAATGTTCATTGCTAGGTCATCATTGTGGAAGTGCTTCCTGGAAGGTGGCATTAGTGCTTAAGGTTGTTGTTAGGCAGTTGCTAGGGTGGACATGTAGGTTGCTATGCTGGTTGCTATGTTGATCATGTTGGTTGCTATGTTCATTGCTATATCATTATTGCTGGAATGGTTGTAAAGGCTGCTGGAGGCAGTTGCTAGGCTGTTGCTAGGGCAGATATGGTGGTTGCTATGCTGTTTGCCATGTTGAGCATGTTGGTTGCTATGTCAATTGCCATGTCATCATTGTGGAACTGGTTCCCAGGACATTGTAGGGGTGTCTGAGGTTGCTACTAGGCCATTGCGAGGGCGGATATGTTGGTTGCTACATTGATCTTGTTGGTTGCTATGTATATTGCTAGGTTATCATGGGAGTTGTTAGCAGTGACTATTGTTAATGTTGATGAATGGGTGATTATTGAATAGTTGAAAAAAAAAGATAGTTGATGATCGTTCGAATGAACATGGCCTGTATCAGTAGTTGAATTAGTGGTAAAAGGTCAAATGGTTCGTTGTTGATGATTACATAAAAAGTTGGTTTGTGTCAATTTGTTTAAAAATGTTGAAATAGGAAAAGATGTAAAAAAAAAAAAAAAGTTGCAAAAAATGTTGAATATAATACAGAGAATTGAAGAGAAAAAAAGGAAAATATGTAGACTAGGCTTGAAAGGTTGCCAAAAAGTGGAATAGATGATACAGAGAATTGAAGAGAAAAAGGCAAAGATGTACAGTAAAAAGTTGGCAAAAAGTTAAATAGATTAATACAGAGAATTGAAGAGAAAAAGGCAAAAATGTCAAATGTTGTTGAAAAAGTGAATAGATGATACAGAGAATTGAAGACAAAATGTGAAGATAGTGCAAAAGTTGACAGATAATAGAGAGAATCAAAGAATGACAAAGATGAAAAAGTTGTCAAAAGTTGAATAGATGATACAGAGAATTGAATAGAAAAAGACAGTAGAAGAGGGGAAAGGCAAAGAGGCTCGCTTCGCGAGCCCTTTGCCTCAGCAAATGGAAGTGAAAAAACCTTAAATAGCCCATTAGTTTAATAGAAATGAACTGGAAAGGTTAATAAAGCAGATAACAGAATGTTCGTGGAAATAGAATCCTAGAAGTTCCACTAGTCTGCTGAAAGTTCTCTGGAATGTTTACAGTAGTCAAGAAAGCAACAATAGAATGTTTACAGTAGTTAAGGGAAGCAACAGTAGGAAGTAGAATTCTGTTATGGAACTATCAAAATTCCATCATTTCTGGAAAAAAGCTCTTTTTCGCTCGTTTATCGCAGATAGTGGAAAAAGTAAAAATAGTAGAAAAGAGAAAAGTCTTAGCATAACAATAGAAATTGAGACCTACAAGATGAAGTTTGAATGAAGTTTCTAGGTGAAACGGTTATTGAGAAAAAGCGTGCATAGAAGAATAATAAGAACTAGAAATTGTAATTCCATGGAAATTACATAGTGCATGCAAAATGTAAAAAAAAAGTTTTATGAAAGTGACATTTTTTGCATAAACATCTGATAAGAGAAATAAAACATGATATAGTTGCTAAACCACTGAAGTTGTTGCTAAGGAAGCAAAGTAAGTAATGATAAGCTACAGTAACTAAGTAAGATACTGTATGTAAATAAGATATTAAGTGATGGTGGTTGCTATGCTGGTTGCTATCATTGATTACAAGGTTTCTTAAGGTTGTTGCTAGGCCGTTGCTAAGCGGATACTAGTTGCTATGCTGGTGGTTACATTGATCATGTTGGTTGCTATGTCTAGTGCTTGGTCATCAGTGTGGAAGCGGTTCCTAGGACATTGCAGGGCTTCTTGAGGTTGTTGCTAGGCTGTTGCCAGGTAAGTTATGGTGGTTGCTACGTTGATCATGTTGGTTGCAATGTTCATTGCTAGGTCATTGTGGAAGTGCTTCCTGGAAGGTGGCATTGGTGCTTAAGGTTGTTGTTCGGCAGTTGCTAGGGTGGACATGTAGGTTGCTATGCTGGTTGCTACGTTGATCATGTTGGTTGCCATGTTCATTGCTATATCATTATTGATGGAGTGGTTCTAAAGACATTGCAAGGCTGCTGGAGGCAGTTGCTAGGCTGTTGCTAGGGCGGATATGGTGGTTGCTATGCTGTTTGCCATGTTTAGCATGTTGGTTGCTATGTCAATTGCCATAGGGGTGTCTGAGGTTGTTACTAGGCCATTGCGAGGGCGGATATGTTGGTTGCTACATTGATCTTGTTGGTTGATATATTGCTAGGTCATCATGGGAGTTGTTAGCAGTGGCTATTGTTAATGTTGATGAATGGGTGATTATTGAATAGTTGAAAAAAAAAGATAGTTGATGACAGTTCGAATGAACATGGCCCGTATCAGTAGTTAAATTAGTGATAAAAGGTGGACGCAGCCTTTGGCTGCGTCAAATGGTTCGTTGTTGATGATTACATAAAAAGTTGCTTTGTGTAAATTTGTTTAAAAATGTTGAAATAGGAAATAGTTGAAATAGGAAAAGATGTGGAAAAAAAGTTGCAAAAAATGTTGAATATAATACAGAGAATTGAAGAGAAAAAAAGGAAAATATGTAGGCTAGGCCTGAAAGGTTGCCAAAAAGTTGAAGAGATAATACAGAGAATTGAAGAGAAAAAGGCAAAGATGTACAGTAAAAAGTTGGCAAAAAGTTGAAGGGAAATAGGCAAAAATGTCAAATGTTGATTAAAAAGTGAATAGATAATTGAAGAGAATTGAAGACAAAAAGGTGAAAACGTAAATAGTTGCCAAAAGTTGAACAGATAATACAGAGAATCAAAGAAAAAAATGACAAAGTTGAAAAAGTTGTCAAAAGTTGAATAGATGATACAGAGAATTGAATAGAAAAAGACAGTAGAAGAGGGAAAAGGCAAAGAGGCTCGCTTCGCGAGCCCTTTGCCTCAGCAAATGGAAGTGAAATAAGCTTAAATAGCCCATTAGGTTAATAGAAATGAACTGGAAAGGTTAATACAGCAGATAACAGAATGTTCGTGGAAATAGAATCCTAGAAGCTCCACTAGTCTGCTGAAAGTTCTCTGGAATGTTTACAGTAGTCAAGAAAGCAACAATAGAATGTTTACAGTAGTTAAGGTAGCAACAATAGGAAGTAGAATTCTGTTGTGGAACTCTGAAAATTCCATAATTTGTGAAAAAAAGCACTTTTTTCGCTCGTTTATCGCAGATAGTAGAAAAAGTAAAAATAGTAGAAAAGTGAAATGTCATAGCATAACAACACAAATCGAGACCTACGAGATGAAGTTTGAATGAAGTTTCTAGGTGAAACGGTTATTGAGAAAAAGCGAGCATTGAAGAATAATAATAATAAAAAGAAGAAGAAGCCAACGGAGAACAGTACAGTGCATCGCTTTGCATGCACTGTAATAAGAAGAAGAAGCCAACGGATAACAAGACAGTGCATCGCTATGCATGCACTGTAATAATAAAAAGAAGAAGAAGCCAACGGAGAACAGTACAGTGCATCGCTTTGCATGCACTGTAATTACATGGTAAAAATGTATTAATTGCTAGTAACTACCAAGTAATTACACAGAATCAGGGCTGTAAAATGCATTTTGGCCTGTTTCAATTTCATTACAGTGTAATTGTTACTCCAAAAATGACAATGAATCAAATTACATTGGATCTTGAATGGGATACGTTTATTATGATGGTAAGATCATGCATTGTTTTCTAAAAACTACCAAGTAATTACCTGTGTCCTTTCATAAAAATTACACAGAATCAGGGCTGTAAAATACATTTTTGCCTGTTTCGCTACTGTAAAAATGACAACGGTTCAAATTACATTGGAGCTTGAATGGGTTCCATTTACTGTGACAGAAACATAATAAGACAACATAATACAACCATGATAAACCAAACATATATGCAATTTTGACTTGAGTAAATAGTTTACAGGATCATGCCAAGATAATGCTAATTAGCATAGCCAACCTATCCAAATCCACAAGCAGGAACCCCATATCTACAAACAAGCAGCTCTACCCTGAAAACTTTGTTTATATCTTCAACATTTTGGTCAGTTTGGTAGCAAATGTCATCCTCTGACTTATTTCATGTCCACAGCCTACACAGCAATCTTTGTCTAGCCTAGCCATTATCTGTTTGGTGCAGGCAGGACAGAGGAAGTGGAGCTAGAAAGGGAAAGGCGTCAAAATAGGTGTAGTGGGTCTTTAGCAGGGGTGCACATAAGTGGTACGCAGGTACGCATGCGCGGTAAAAATAACAAAAGCGTACTGTCACTTGGGTCACTACCCAGAGTAAGGGTCAGAGTAAGGAGCATACCAACGTAGCACAAGCCATTGCTAATAAACAAGCTAGCCGAGCAGAGATAGCAAGCCGTCCACTTAGCAGATGGCGAGAGAAGCTTACTGAGGAACAAAGGCAAGCCCTTTTCAATATTTTTCTTCTTGCTTTCCATAAAGCCAAACACGCACGTCCCATGTCGTCATTTGCAGAGGATATTCCATTGCTTAAGCGGCTAGGAGTAAATGTCGGGACTGCTTATCACTCACGTGAAGGGGGACAAGAATTATGCAGACCATCGCTCACACCATCAGCGGGGAGCTACGAGCAAAGTTGCAGAATGCTCAGTTTTGGGGGCTGCTTTTTGACGGATCTGAGGATATCACAAAAACTGAGCAGGAAATTGTCTACATTGTGTCAGTATCCACTAATGGAGACTTTTCGTCAGACTTTCTTGGATTGATTGAATTGGGTGCCGACCGAACCGCACAGGCAATTACAGATGGGCTTGTGAAACTTTTTCATGACGCAGGTTTGGATGACTGGGCAGCAAAGTTGGTCTCCGTGTGCACAGACGGAGCTGCTGTTAATGTTGGGGTGTACAACGGCGTTGTGCCAAAACTAAGGGGACTAGTTGCGATTGGTGACTCTCTCGTGCACATTCTGTGCACTGCACACACGTTGGAGAATTGCGCTAAATCAGCAGACCGCATCGTTCCATACTGCAAGACGTTCAATCAGTCAGTGATCAAGCTGCTGCAATTTTATCTTCAGAAAGGTGGCGCCAAAAAAACAGCTGCATTGAAGAAGGTGTGCGAGGAAAATGGGATCTCCTTTGTGAAATTAGGAAAGTTTCATAATATCAGGTGGTCTGCATGGCGGCATGAAGTACTGTTAAAAATATCTAGACTGCTGCCAGCCATTAAAATGCAATGGGCTACAATGGATAACACTGACTTGCAGCATATCTGCACAGAGCGTTTTCAATGCTTTCTATCACACATGCTTGAAATTGGTAATGTTTTAAAGACAACATCAATCAGATTTCAGAAAGAAAAGCTGACCATTGGAGAATGTAAGGATGAGCTCATGGTGGCCATTGGGCAATTCCAACTTATGCTGGATGCTGTAGACCACAGTGCACAGACTGTTTCTAATGCTGATGCTGACAGAGACAAGGCAGACTTACTCAGGGGGTTAATTGAAGAGTTTGAAAGCAGATATGACTCCCTTAAGTCATGTGATCATTTCTTAGTATTTGACCCTTCAACATGGCCTCAGGAAATGCAAGACCTCCACAGTTTTGGAAACACAACAGTTTGCAACATTCTCCAAAAATATGAGGCCATCTTGCACCTTGACAAAAACATCACTCTGACAGAATGGATGCGCTTAAAGCAGTCAGCAAAACGCCTGGGAGCAACATCTGTGTATGACCTAGTGCAAATAGTGAATAATCCAGTGAGTAACCCAGATGCTTACTCCAACATCAAAGAGCTGGTTAAGCTGTCTCTTTTCCTGCCTTTGAGCAGTGCATCTTGTGAGAGAGGTTTTTCACATCTAAACATAATAAAAACCAAGTACAGGTCCCGCCTGTCACATGATCGTCTCTCATCCCTTATGCACATCCACCTGTCAAAGCAGACCACAGAGACATTTGACCCAAAGCCAGCTGTTGACCTGTGGATGGAGACAGCTAACCGAAGGCTCAATCAAGGACAAGGAGGACCCTCTACAGAAGCTGCAGCATCTGCCACACAGGAGGCTGAAGCAGAGGACAGTGATGTGGACACTGAGGAGGACAATGGGGGCGGCAGTGAGGAGGGCGACAGTGAGGAGGACTTTTAAAACTTATCGTGGATGAGGTGAGTACCAAACACTATCTGCTGGTACTCACATGAGTAACTCACCAAAAAACTTATGTGCACCCCTGGTCTTTAGTTTTTACCTTTTGAAACAAAACAAAATTAGAAGTTGATCATTTAGCACATTGTAGTCTTGATAATCTAAACAACCTTAATATTTTTCACTGCCATAATAACTATCACCATGCACAATAGTAGTATAATTTAAATGGATCTTTTATTTTGATACCCACTGCTATTTCCTTGTAGCTTACATACTAAGGAAGTAGAAGCTAATCTTATGCCATGCCTCACACCACATGTCTGGTTAAATTATATCATTGACACCTGATAATGGGAGTGCTCAGCAAAATGTGTAGTAACTTTGGTTTGCTGAGTAATTAGTGTACTGTAGGTACTTCTGCATGATATCTTTATGTTGAAGTGGAGTTCGATGTTTTGAGTGTTTAAATGATCAAACATTGGCTATAGCAGCTCTCCACCCTATGCCATTTTATAATCTACAGTTAATTTCTGTGGAATAAATCTGCAAAAGTCATATTTACTGTTGAATTCTCATGATTTGTGTTTGGTTTGGCATGGTCTTGTCATATTTCCATCACAATAAACGGATCCACTTTTATTTGAGATATGTTTATTTTTTGAGTAGATATTACACTGTAATTAAATTGAAATAGACAATAATGCATTTTACAGCCCTGATTCCATGTAATTTCTATAAAAGTACATAGGAAATTACCACAGGAATTACCACAGGATTTTACCATTTAATTACAATATTTTCATCATAACTAGAAAGTAATTCCTCATTATTAGCATTTTGTTATTGCCTTATTACCATCGAAAAAATAGTGTTTATTGTTTAAAAATAACATGGAAATTATTCAGTAATTATACCGTTATAAGTCAGTAACATGAGTAATTATGACTATTTACCATAAAATTACCGACATATTACCACAAAATTACCCTCTTATTACCGAGCTGTAATGTAAAGTGTTTTATCCCAACTGTTTAATGTAAAAAAACAAAAAAAAAGAAAAAGAAACCTTTGCCCCAAAGCTGTTGGCTTCTAAAGTTATTACATGCATGTGTCATCTGTGGAACTTGGCTTGGACTTGCAAAAATAGACTTGAGACATCACAGATATAACAGAAGCTAATAATGACAGATAAGCCCACATGTAGGATACTGACGTATAAACCATTTTTGGCCCTTACTTGTTTGCATACACCACTGTATGTCTGCTCCAAAAGGGAAATAAAGTCTATGAAGTAAGATTATAGTTTGAATACAAAAATAAAAAAATCCTGAGTAAGAGTATCATCAATACATAAAATAAGCTAATCTGATAACAGATAATGTAACATAGTAACACAGTTGCTCGTGTTACTCAACCTCACAAAGTGCCAGGTGCATGAAATCACACAATATACAGAAATACTTAATTAGAAAAATACTTAGAAAGTGTTCACACCTGGCTAGTTGGAACGGTACCCCACCCCCACCCCCCCCCCCCGCCTCCTTTATATTAAGGGAGGATATTGAGCATGTTAAGCAAGTCTATATAGATGCCGGTCAGTGGCACGGAAGTAGACGGAAATTGTGTTCTGTAGTTCTGTAGCTCCTCCTCTCCTTCCTCATCTACCTCTTCGCTTTCATCTTCTTCCTCCTCTACCTCTTCCCCCCCTCCTCTACCTCTTCGTCTTCTTCCTCATCTAACTCTTCGCTTTCATCTTCCTCCTCCTCTACCTCTTCCCCCTCCTCCTCTACCTCTTCACCTTCTTCCTCTTTGCCTTCCTCCTCTACCTCTTCCCCCTCCTCCTCTACCTCTTCGCTTTCCTCTACCTCTTCGCTTTCCCCCTCTTCCTCCTCCTCTACCTCTTCGCTTTCCTCATCTCCTTCCTCATCTACCTCTTCACTTTCCTCTTCTTCCTCCTCTACCTCTTCCCCCTCCTCCTCCTCCTCTACCTCTTTGCCTTCCTCCTCTACCTCTTCCCCCTCCTCATCATCCTCTTCTTCATCCCCTTTCTCCTCCTCTTCATCTTGCTCCTCTGCAAGCTCCACTTCCTGCTCCTCCTCCTCCTGCTCCTCAAACTTCTGCTGCATTGTCAGCTTCTTCATTTGCAGGTCTAGATCCTTGGTCTGCTGTGCCCTGAAGTTGTTAAACATGTTTACAAGCTTTTTTTCATCCACCACAATGTCTCCCCTGTCATCCTGTCAGAAAGAAGAGAGAAATTGGGTATGGTCTCAATATATTATATGGGCTGTGGTACAGTAGCATAGTGGATGTGCCCTTGAGCACATCTAGGGGATACTTGCCCTGAAGTAATAGTTGACAAATGTAAGTGTATAAATGTAAATGTAAATGTAAATATGAAGATCTTAAAGGGGCAGTATGTAGGATTGTTACCAAAGGTTCTGTAGGCCTTAATCAAAACATTGGTGAATGTTCTCAAGACTACCTAGACACATGCCTCTTGAAAGTTGCCAAATGTGATGAAGGTTAATTAGTAAATATTAGTAAATATTTATAAGTAAAATAAATATTTTTAGAACCCGAATCAGATTGAGAATTCTTTACCACTGTGCAATACATGTAGAATTTACATCTCACCTTTTTCGAGTGTCTAGTTGTAAGGTGAAGCTGTTCTTTGTCTTTTTCGTCCTGGTGCTCAGGCTCCACCAGTGTGTGTCTCTGCAGGACAGGAACTGTGTAGTGCTGCCTGATGTGAGGCTCACAGTAAGAGGCCATGCAGTTGAGACAGGATTTCACAGCTCTGAGTTTCTCCTCAGTGCAGAAGTCACAGCAAACATCTCCAGGACCAGTGTAGCACTGAACAGGAAGAGCAGGACTGAAGTGCTGGAGCTTCTTAACCACCTCTGCTAAGGCTGTGTTAGTGTATAATTCAGGCCAGAAGCTGTATGCTTGTGAGCATTGTGGACATTGATAGAGTCCTACATGGTTAGGCAGGGCCCAGTAGGAGGTGATGCACTGCCTGCAGTAACTGTGTCCACATGGGATGGAGACTGGGTCCTTCAGCACCTCTGTACACACTGAACATCTGAATTGGTCCTCTGTTAACAGGCTAACAGGAATAAACAACAGGAATAAAATGCATTAAAGGAAAGCACCAGAGTGAATAAGCATAGCCCTGTTGAAAGAGCTTGCTAAATGCGCTAGTTAGCGAGTGGAGCAAAATAATTTGGAACAGCATAGACTGATCGCAAATGCACAAGCGAACAAGTACTTTACACTGAATCAATGGAAACTGATTATTCAAAAACCGAAAGTAAGATCTGAGATGCCATTGACTCAATGTAAAATGTTTCGCATTTGTGACCTATGTGTAGCCGGAGCCGTTCTCACCGCACTTGGGTCTCGAACTTGCCATCCGTCAACTACAACTTGGATGGGAGCCCAGGCTCCTAACTCAGCAGTTAGGAACGGCCATTAAGGAATTGTGAAGTTGTGAAGATTTACAAGTAGACGAGCTAGTTGGCATCCATTACATATGCTACTCGAAATTCTTTCATTCCATGCGAAATATATTGCTGTTATTGTATGTTCAGACCGCCAGCGATAAATTGCAAAGAGTCGCTGAAGACGCCCAAGAAACATCGCTTGAGCACAGCAACCAAAACGGCAAATTTGCCCACAACGTTAGCATTCAAACGTTAATCCTGCTTCTCTATTGGCATCCCACCAGTAAATCGACATTCTGATTGGTAATCGCCCAACTGCATCATAGCTCATTACATAAAGTTAACCGAAGTTTAACTTGATTTTATCGCCCAAGTCGCCCAAGTTTCGTTTCGCTTTTGTCGCCCAAATCGCCGGTCCCAATACAAAGTCAATTACTTCCGTCGCCCATGTCGCCTGAATCGGTCTCGGTCTGTACGCACAGTTAGAAGGTTCATGCAACATTATTACTTTAATACATTTGGCAGCATTCGGTATTCAGATTCAACGGATTTGTTAATGCCTTTAATATCAAGTACTGAGAGAGAAAGCCTTTAAGATGAATACTTTTACGTCACTACATTTTGCAGCTATTATCTTTACTTTCTACTCCACTAAATTTATAAAATACATTCTGTTACAATTTATTAGGTGACCACTTTTTTGCTGAGTGGCTGTCTCAGTGACTATTCATCCAAATGGAGCTGTTTTGCAATCTTGAACTCAAAACACTTGTCTTGGTTTAGCATCGCCAACAATAGTGGTCCGAGTGCTATATTTATGCATCAGAATGGCAGCATTTAGTACAATGTAGACTGAATATACGAACTTGCATGTAACGATTGTAGTTGCTGGCTATCATCAGCCAGCATTGATTGCCGCTTCGCTTCTGCTTACTGTTTTGCATGAAATTTATCATACCTACAGTAGCAACAGCACTGTGCTAGCAACAGCAGTAGCGATGTGAAATAACAGGGCTACAGGTTAATTCACTCTGGATAATTCCTTCAACCACATAATTGTTTTTGCATGTGTTATATGTGCACCTGTGTGACTATTGGTCTTGTCATATGAATAACAAGTCCAGTTTCTGCAAGACATGTTCGTAAGACATCTGTTCGTATGAATTTGCTTCTAGGCCACATAGGCCACAATGTAGGTCTAATGACACTGGCACACACTCCGTTTTAATTAACTTCCTAAGTTGCCATTTATTACATATGTCCCATGTTGTTTTGCTCTGTTTTGTGTTAGCTTGGGAAATAATACTTGTGAGATTAGGGCAAAAAAAACTTGAGGAAGATCTCCTCATTCAATGGGTGTATTGATCAATCTCCTAATTCAATGGGAATATGAATTGGATCGGCATCAACCAATATTGCAAAACCCACGCCATAGAAATATACACTCTTCAGCCTCGCAGATCACGGCTACACCGCCGCCATATTAGAGCAGAGTTCCGAGGCAGCCAGCAACACTGAATATCAACCTGGTGCTGGACTTCTGTACATCGTATGGATTATTTCGCTGCGTTTTACTATCTACCTGGTATGAAATAACGTAATAAATGTTATTAATACAAATTTTCGAAGTGTCAGATTTTAAAAAACGACAGTCCTAAACTGTCCCTGTTTTTTGTTAAAAGTGAGCTGAAAACAGTGTTTGCTCTCACCTCCACAATTACTTACCTACAACTTTGTGAAGTTTTTTCCAAAAAAATGAGCGACCGTCTTGGCGATACCCCAGGCTACAAAACTTGGTGTCCTCCTGCAGAGAATGTTGCTGGTAGGCTACACCAGAGGGCTATGCTACGTGTAGCTGCTGCTGCTAGTTGGGCTTGATCTTGCAACTTCACCTGTTTGGCAGTTTTATCGTCTTTTCTTCCTCTCCCTGTCTACAATATTTGTTTAGTCATATTTATCCATTTAAAAAATATTGTGATTGTGGTATTAGACTACCTTTTAAACATGGCATAGACAGGATTAGTAAGGTAATAATTACAATATTTTTTTTTTAATTATTTAATAAAATTGTGGAAACGTGTCTAACATGTAATGACCAAAAAAAGAAACAAACGCTTGTAAAATTGTAGCTTTATGGAAAATTAAATCTGAGTTGACTTCAAATCCATTAGCTCAGTGGTTCTCAAACTTTTTCTATCATTCCCCACTTAAGAAGGCAGAGAATTTTCACGCCCCACCTGGAAGGCTCAATTTGCGCACAACATCTCTGTGAGAAATATTTTGCGAGTAATGTTTTTTTTCATGTTACTAATTCAAAGCCAAATTTCTCTCAAACCCTTCATCACACCAAGTAGCAAACAACACCATTGGAAAGCTCAATTTACTGTCAAATATGCATATCTGACGAATAACTGTGAATTCGGGGGGCAAAGAGATGTCTCGTGCCCCACCTGTCATGTGTCTGCGCCCCACTAGTGGGGCCCGCCCCACAGTTTGAGAAACGCTGCATTAACTGAATAGGAGAGAAGTAATGTTCCAAGATGGCGGCTCTGCAACGCGAGTGCTCTCATTGACGACTGTTGTCATCGGCCTCATAGTGTATATTTCTATGAACCCACGCTAACTCTGTTTACACAAATAATCTTTGTTACTCTGCTTTTTTGCCTGTTTACTACCTTTCAGTAGTAGAGGTATAACACTAATCATCCAAATCCTTTGAAACAATCTATCTAACTGCCCAACATGGGCTACATAAATAGTCTTACCTTGACATGTCTGGTAGAGTCCCAGGTAGGTGTAGATGATGAGAGCAGGATGCAGAGAAGGGTCCTCCTTCTGATTTCACACTATTAAGAATTTAATAAAAAAAAATTATATAGAGAGAGTTTATATATAGTACTTGACTAGCTCTCATTCTATAAATGTTGTTTTGTACAGGGGGTACCTGTACATTCAGGCATTGAGAAACGATGACCATACCCATAAATATCCTTGTGTACACCCTGCTAATTCCCAGGTGCGGGAGATATGTAGCTTGGTAGTGAAATCCAAAAATGTCACATTTCACATTCTTCTTCATCAGGTTCACTCTTAACATTCACATGCCACCGCTAAGTGATAGGTGGTTTGGCTGGTTCCTATGTGTACTGTATATGATGCGGAAGAGAGGAAGGAGGTGCTTGCTGGAGACTGCGGGAGTCCCAATTTGGATGTCTGCACAGTTAGGAGGAGATATGACTGTCCTCCACATTTTGAGGTCTAAACAAAGTAGAGCTTGCCAGCACCGGCACTGAGATTGTGCTGTCCAGGACAGGTAAGCCAGGTCTACCCTGGTCACACACAATACACCATAGCTTCGTACACTTCGTCACTCTTACAAGTATAGGCGTGGGGGAAGCTATGATTAGGCCAGATATTTATTGATTCACTCCAAATCAATCTTTAAATTTCATACATGACTTGTAAATCAGAGTGCAGATCTAAACTAAGCAGGCTCGTAGGATAAGTGATGCAATAGGCAGGCTACAGAATTCCTGAGAAGCATGACCAATGGTTTTGTGTTATGGGCCTTTGTCCTGCATCAAGCATAGAAAATTCTGCATTATTATATGACCCTTCCTAATTGAAAAAAAATATGTACATCCATTAATAGAGTAACTGCTCTGTCCAACAGTTCAGAAAGCTCCAGTGGACAGGCTGACCCATATCAATTAAACTCTTGGGTGTCTGAGGTCCCAGTGCCGGGACTTTTTGGACTATTCCAAACTCAAGTCTGTTAACAATCAAATGCCTCCTCCTCAATTCTGAGAGTGCACTGTTCTGTCAGGTCAGACAGCAGTTTGGAAGGCCAGTGTGGCCAAGAGAAAGAGGAAAAGATCTGTTTGCAATTACGAATGGACTATTTTTGCATTTTGCATAGTAGCTGTTGCCATTTAATAACAGCTCCATCTCAATAATTAACCAAAGACGAGGTATTTTTGCTTTAACCAATCTACCTCTACAACTAATCTAATCTAGAATGAGTGAAAGCATGCGAGAAAAAGAGTAAGAGAAAGAGAGATGTTGGGTGGTGAAATGAGAGCGACGTCACTGCACTTTAATTGAATTTCTCTCATATGCCTATTTTTTTCCACCTGAACTTTTACTGTACAGTAACTCAAAAAACACACAGTGAGTTCACCTGGGCATGAAAGGAGAGTTTCCTCCTCTGAAATTCCATGGTGGATCCATTGACCGCTCACTCTTCATAGACAGTTGGCTGGGTGCTGGGGATGCCCCTCCCCATGGTTTAAGGAAAGGAGAGTGTCCTCTTCTGAAGTTCATGGGTGGATCCATCGACAGTTGGCTGGGTACAGGGAAAGCTGCTGCTCCTTCTAGTATATCTCTTTACAGGAAACAAAACAGTTCTTCTTACAACAAAACAGAAACACTGAGCACTAACTTAGATAACACACACTGTTGTTTTATTCTCAGGGGTAAAATCATTTTCATTTCATGTCATTGTCTGTACGGGCAAACAGTACATAAGACTGTATACCCCCTCTCTTTATAGGTAACATGTATAGTGAGTTAACCTGTGCATGAAAGGAGAGTTTCCTCCACTGAGGTCCCATGATGGATCCCTATACCCCTGAAGTCTGAAATACAAAGATACTTTAGAACCCAAGATGAAGCATTCTAGACTTCCTGACGTAAAAAAAAAAAAAAATAGGCCCTTTTCACAAATGCATTCTATTTGGCCCCACCGGACAAGGTAGCTTCTGGCTGAACATAATGGCCCTGTCAAAAAAAAGCCCCAAAGTTTGTGCTGTGTACGATACGTATATGCATTAAAAGTAAAAGCAAAGCAAACGTACATTACATCACTTGCCAACTAACAATATGAAATACATCAGTGGTTAAGGGCGAATAGACAGGATGCAACGTTAACATTTGCAAGGGGACTAACGTTACTACATCTGTAGCCAACGTTTAGGCTGATGATTATGAAGAAGGGAGGAGAGTATGGCTTTACCAGAGTTTTTACATGGATCCTAATTGCCTATCTATACGGACGCTCGTTAAATGGTTACAATCAGACCAATATTAGTCCTCTTGCGAATTACAAGCTTAATAAGGGTCTGATCACCCTTATGAAATAGGTACGTCATAGACACCATAACATTATCTTTTTCTCTTAATATGTCTCGGTATATAATGTCCAAAGCCTCTACTCATGTAAGGGAATGCAATTTACTTGGGAAACGTATTAAAATCCCATGAACTTCTCATTGGGTTTAACAAAAGTCTGTGTACTACCGGCCTCCTTAAAGGAATAGTTCACCTCTTTATGAAAATTGGTTATTCGCCCCCTTACCTGGAGTTACATGTGGGTAAAAGCATTTTGGTCTCAGTGCTTGCATTTTCCTAGTATGGCATCCCCAATTTTCCCCATTTTTTTAGCTTTAGCTTAGCATAGGCACTGGAATGTAATGTTGCCAGATAGCAACTCTTTGGTAACTTTACTTTCCAGCAGGCAACACACAAAGGCAAAATTGGGGTTGCCAGACGAGGACAACGCTTGCACTGAGAACAAAATGCTCTTACCCACATATGTAACACCAGGGGGTAAATAACCAATTTTTATAAAGAGGTGAACTATTCCTTTAAGGGGCGTGGTGGCTTCGAACTTGACATTATATTGATACAGAAAGAAACTTCTTATGAATGAAGCAAGCATCTCTGCTTATAGGTCATAAGTCCTCTTGGGTCTATTTGTCAGGCATACATGCTTCTGTCCACAGGATGCATGGGTTTCTGATCCACAGAGCGCAATTCAGTGTTTGAGGGGCTCAAAATTATTTTCTGTCATACAGCCCAGCACTATGGCTGTGTTGGACCATGTGTGTTGTTTTCATGTTTACTCTCAATTTATGTTTAGTCTGTAAGTACAAACGCCATAATACACAGTGAGTTAACCTGGGCACAAAAGGAGAGTGTTCTCTGTAGTTCTGTGGTATCTCCATTGACCGGTGACTCTTCATAGACAGGTGGCTGGGTGCAGGAGATGGCACTTCTATTTTCATTCTGAAATGGAAAATATAAAATTACTAGGATATTTTTTATGCATAGATAAAACCCTAGGTCCTTATCTGGGGAATGGGGTGTGTGAGCAAGGGCCCTATAGCCCTGAAGACTCGTAGTCTTAGGTATTTACAGTAATACATGATGCCACTATCCACAGTGGGTGTTTGCGTCCACAGACTGTATGGCAGAGTGCAAGGTAGTGTTATTCCCAGTCAATGCAGTAGTGTAGGTGTGTAATGGATTATCCAAGGAGAATCCATGCCTTCTAAACTTATTAAGACTTAAAATAATTGTAAGTTATGCTCATTCAAGGTGTGATTTGTAGAAAAAAATAGGGGATGGGATGCTAACATGTTGCTTAATGCTTTGATGCGTCACACACGCACTCCGTTACAACAGCCATTCTGCTGCTGCCTTGGCCTATGTCGACAAATAATCATTTACACGCATCTCATATCCTACATAATAATTCATCTTGTCATTTAATCACATTTATCAGTGGGTCGCTGCCTGTTGCTGGTAGTTTTGCATTTGCTCTGGTTATGACCCCCTGTACCCCCTTCAGGCCTAATTGACCTTTCGCCAGAAGCGTTCTAGACACGCCCCGGGGCAGGTTCTTTGAGAGGCCCGACATTGTGCCCGACATTTGCAAGTACCCCCAGCTGCGGACTAGCAGCCTCAATGTGGGCGCGGCTCAATGTTGAGCACAACCCTCGCATTTCCACGCTGTAGCCTACGGTTAGGCCTGTCTATGGTAGGACCAGAGTGGTATAGAAATCTCTCTGGCTCTGGGTAGGACAGGCTAACAGAAAAATGAAACACGCACCGGTTGCAAAGTTTTACGACATATGTGTCACGTGTTTTCGTTTTTTGGTTATTATATGGAGATCTAAGTAGTTGCAGCATCATAAAACACCTTGCTCATAGACTAGGCCTACTTGCACATTGTAAGAGCAAGTTGGTTCGATTCAAATGTTCAGTCAAAAATGAACAGTGTTTTACACATGGATAGGCAAATGCATCAGGGAACTAATGTTTTGACATTTTCCATTATAATATATAGGCCTAATATTAACCATTCATTTCCGTCATTCATTACTTACCGATGGAGTGACTGTTTCTTGTTTTGTCTTTGTCTATCTATCAGGGCACTGCTGTAAAAGGGTCAAAGTTAGTCAAGTTCCCCTGAATAAAGAATGGTTGATGATTATTACTATTACGGTTTATGCTAAGTTTAATCATTCTCAGCAGTGACCCTGTTTATACTTGACTCAATTTTGTCTGTTTTATCAGAAATTATTTACATGTTAACATGTGTTAACATTAACCTATGTGTTTAGTTGTGTTGCCTATGATTTAACCATTCGCTCCCCCAGGGACCTGGACCTCGTGGACCTGAAAACACGCATAACTTTACATTAGCCATAAATACAGACGGCAGGTCTGGGCACGCCCACGAAATCAGCTCCTTGTGTCCGCCTTGAGGGAAAACAAACACTAAATTAGTGAAGAAGTCAATGGCATGCTAAGCTAGAAGTTACACTGAGCACCATCTACAAGGAGCCCAACACATTTTTGAGGGCAATGCCTGAAGGTGGTAATGATGGTCAGATGGTCCGATGTGAATTCTGAACTTGACACCCCTCCAAACGCGATACTGATGACAATTTAGATGATGTTTGTTAGCTTCATTAGCTTGCTAACTAGCCAATTTCATTGAACACCACAGTAAATGTAGCTAACTTTAGCTTGCTTAACTGAGCTAATCAGACTTGTGATTGAAAGTTGCTTTACTTTTGACAGGAGCAGAGACAGCTCATGACATTTCTGTTAGTGTAACTGCAATAAACAAATGATGGAAAAATTATTTTAGTCTAAACACAAGCAGGCAAACAGGTCATGATTAGACAAAACATCTAATATGGACTTTGTTCAATTTTACTAAGCAATCTTTTATTGATAAGCAACTTTCTCTACTTTGTCCATTCACCATAATGTTAAATTGGCCTCTGTTATCCCCCACGCTGACTCCACCCTCGCATTTTGGGGGCGTTAACCGTACTTGCCGTCTGTATCTATGGGTGAAAGGATTTTCGACCAGACGTTGCGCTCATAGGCTGTAGCTTAGCAATGTGGGTTGTGCTCAACATTGAGCCCAGCCCACATTGAGGCTGCAAGTCTGCAGCTGGGGGCTTCTCCTGCAACTGAAATCAATCAATTCATTCAATTAAGACGTAGCCTACAACTCAAGCCACCAGTGATAGGCCGGCATGTGACACGTCTTTGATGATGCATGCATTTGTTTTTAATTCGTAACTAAATTATCTTTGAAATATAAATAGTAGTTTAATAAAAATGGGAATTCATGCATGGTCGCAATGTTTGCAAAACCTATTAACCTTTAGTTGGTGGGAAAGATTATTAAGCAGGTGTATGGAACCTTTTTTTGTGACTTGTGTTTCTGATTGATTGCATTTTCTGAGACACCGCTTAATTCAGCCTGGCAGTTAACCTGCCACGGGGCTGGTTAGTTTGGGAGCATATACCCCAGCAACTCAGCTGAGATTACTGTTAGCGAGAGTAATGGAACAGAACTCACACTAAAACTAGCGCCGCTTGCCAAAATTAGCGAAAATTGCCGAATAGCTCCCTTGATGGAATACCCTCCTGGGTTGGCTAGGATTGTTTGTTACATCTTTTATACATCTTTTATTATTTACCCCTAGGCATCTCCTTGTTGCTATTATTGCTATTTATTGACTTCTAACTACTTTTAATAAAAATGTATTTGGTTAACCTTAATATTTGCTGTCCGCCTCCCCCTTGTTGCGGCCCTGAGCCAGGTTGTAACACTCCTGCGAAGTCTATGGGGTTCAATTGTCTCAATAATACTTTAAAATGCACAGAGGATTATCTGCAAATAGGTAATTGTTTGCAAATGTGTTCAGATATCCCCAAATGCAAATTTCATATTTGTAACTTGTAAGTTTCTCTTCACAAATAATGTCGTATTTGCAAATATGAAAAAAAATATTTGTAAAAAATAAATTTACATTTGCAAAATTAGCTTGCCATATATATCTAAAGACCATGAATGCTCAGCCCATTTACGCCCCCTCCAAAAATCGTCTCAGGTTCCAGAAAATACTCCTCTTGAATTTTAGGAATAAGCACGCTTATGCACATTTAAGGAAACCCCTGTCAACACTACTTCTTCAGTGCTTTAAACCAGACTGCTCAATCAGCCATGCAGAAATCTAGTTTCCCTAAATGTGACGCAACACATAAATAAATCACTCAGTACCGTTTGGTTTCAGGAGGCTCTTCTCTCATTTTGGCTGCCACTCAGGACTGTAAAAAACACACATGGAAATGGGAACAGATTTATAGAATTCATTCTTATCTCATTCTTATTTCCCTACTTAGGACATGGAATAAATGAGATATGAGTTGGGCTCTTTCGAGCATGAACTGTTTTGCTAACTGTTGTCAAAAGTTACAGCAGCATAACAGAATAGAACTTAACTTATCAAATCAGTTCTGTGGTGTACTGCACTTACATCCAAATTACTTGCAAATAGTTTGCCATGATAATTCATGCAGTTGTAATATTTCGTTATGTAGGATATATCCTAGGATTGATTTGGAAAATCTCACACTGCACAGATTTTAGAATTACAGTAGATTGTGAGTTACAGTAATGTAACATGTAGCTCTGTTGTTGCATAAATGCTATTGATAGGTATGAGAATGACATAATTTGACATAATGTCCGCTAATGCTAACAGATGCAGGGATATGGCAAAAAAAACTTTTATGCCCTCATCGGTTATTGGCCGCCATTTTGCTATTGGATCGCTCATACTATTGAAAGCACTTAGTGAAACAACAGGCTGATTCACTCCAGATAATTCCTTTAAAACCACATCATTCATAGCTAGAGCATATCTAAGAGCATTTTTACAAGTTACGCACCTTTCAAAGTGTGGTCTATGTAGGTTTATGTACCAAAATATTATCTTGTCTTCCTCAACATGGGTTGAGTCGTAGTATCAAAAGGAAGTTGATTTCACTTGGTGGTACTTCCTCAAAAATGATCTTTTCCCATCAGCATGTATCATATTACCTTAAAGGAAAAGATGCATCATAAAGCTGTACAGTAGATGTCAGGTTTAAACAGTGTCCTATCTTGCTCCTGTCCTTTCCCTTTAAGAAAATGAGGAGAAATCTCCAGACACTAATATAGGAAATCTCTCATTTTAGCGAAGGTTACTTAGTGCTGTCAGTATAGGAAGATTGTCAGATGTTTTTAGCACATGTCAAGGAGGAAATACTAGTTACATGTTACATACTTAGAATAAACAAAGGAAGGCTACAGAGCCCCACGGGGGTCATGATGTGGTATATATTTTTTTAGCCCACATTATTGCGTATTGCCAGGGAATACAAAAGGTATTGTAAGGGAACACAAAAGTCCTGTAAAAAATGTTAATCTAAATGTTCCCAGCGGGGCTTCATAGAAGGCTGTTCAAACCAAAGCAGTGTGTTTTATTCTTCAGTCTGAATGAAAGTGTGTGTGTGTGTTTGTGTGTGTAACCCTCCACCACTCCACCCACCCATCTTTTGGCCATCCTCCTTTTGCACCTCCTCCTCCACTTCCCCTCTTCACTGACATCGATCAAAAATTGCCTCAAAACACACTTGTTCACTGAAGCATTCAGTCCCTAACTGCTGTCGATGACAACTACTAATGCATTCTGATCAAACATTGACAAAAGTAAAGATGCTGTGGTAATCCTTTAATTTACAAGTAAATCAGTAACAACTTAGCACATTGTTGGGTACTTAACTCTGGTAACAAGTTGGTAAATTGAAAGAAAGAAAAAAATAAGCTATACTATAAAATCAGTAAGCCATCAAAACAACAGAAACAATCACCAACAGCCTGCTTAAAGGGTAAAATCTTAAATTGGTAAACACATGGCTAAAACAATCATCTGTTTGTAAAAGGTCGTACTATAGTTAAACAAACAATAGTTAAAACAAACAAGTTTAATTCATTGCTTAAATTCATTCATTGCAACAGTTGTTAAAAACATGTATTGTTTAAAAACATATTGACAGTTATGTAAGGCCATGCCCATACACAATATTCTCTTCATGAAACATTAAAACGTTAAAAATATTCTCTTTATGAAACATTAAAACACACACCTCCAGGTGTCCTACACATGATCATGACAAGTTGTATACACTTGAAATACACTTGACAAACATGCATAACATTATGAGTTCATATAGATTTCAGTGTGCAGTCAGCTTTGTACAGATCATTCATTCGGCCACTGTTTATAAATGAACTATAAATAAGTCCAGTGACAGACGTTTTGTGCTCTGTCACAATACTACAGAAAGCATTTGCAACAGCAAGTTGTTGACCATTGCATAAGGAGCAGTTAAGCCAATATGTGCAATAATCAATATGTACAAATTAACCATAATCATATCAACACTCATATTTACTGTAATAAACTGAAACAGGAACATCAACAAGACATTTGTGACTTTTACAATAAAAGACTGATTTGACAGCAGGATAAATTAGAGCCCTTTGGTAGTGTTGACTAAGTGACACTTTACTGAACCTTTAAAGCTCTCAATCTTTTGCCAATTGCTCCGAACTCCTCTGCTGTTGAAAAATTAAGTAAGCTGTATCAACCTGTGAAGTGGGAGAGTTGGTGCTCCCTCACTTCTGTGTCTGCTTAGCACCAACTCTCCCACTTCACAGATTGATACAGCTTTCAGCTGATCATTTGTTTACTTAAAACTCATTCCTCTATCCTTAAAAGTAGACTTTGATGAAAGACATGGACCACATCGTGCATTAAAGGGCAACTTCAGTCATTTTCAACAAGAGCTCTATTGCTCCAGCAACTTGAGATTTGCCAATACTGAAGACTCAAGACATTTTGGTCCAACCGTATAACTACAAATGGCTGAAAAAGTGTTAAAACGGTGTGTTTATGCAAGCAGCCAAACATTGTTTGTTTACAAAATGGTTTTGTAAACACTACATTAAGACACTATTTTAACCACTTTGTCAGACATTAGTAGTCATAAACACTACAGTTGTGTGTTGTAATGTGTCTGATGATGTTGCATAGCTTTCTGGGTGATATTTGGAGCACGTTTAGATGCTGAAAACACAGTTTAAAAATCTGCCCCATTGGGCTAGTTATAAGTGATTATTCTCTGTTCAAGGAAACCTATATGGTTGGACCAAAATGTCTTGCATCTTCAGTATTGGCTAATCTCAAGTAGTTTGAGCAATAGAGCTCTTGTTGAAAATGACTGAAGTTGCCCTTTAAAGATTTTCGCAACAAATTATAGCAAATACGATAAGTAGCACTAATGTTTACATCAGTTATTGATTGTTAATCTGCTAGCGCTGATAGCTAGTGAATCTTTGAGAAATCTTTGGCTGGCAAACTACTGTTAACGTGCAGATCTTTTCTGTAAAGATGAGCAGAGCATTGACAGTTACATTAGGCCATGCCCATACACAATATTCTCTTTATGAAACATTAAAAATGTTCTCTTTATGAAACATTAAAACACAAACCTCCAGGTGTCCTACACATGATCATGACAGGTTGTATTCCATTTGCCGGTGAATTAGCCTCTTCCCGTAAGCTAATAATGCCGGCGTAGCAACAGGTAGTTCATAGTTTTCACCAGAAGATTCCGGCTGCTGTGACATATGGGACTGGCGGGCAAAAAACATTCCCTCCACTGCCCTCCATACAGTGTTTTTACCACTGATACTTGAAATCAAAATAAAATGTATGGTTTACGTAAATATGGCAGTGATTAATTTAATCAAAATGGTCTGTAATTAACCCTAGCCTATATATCAATCGCATTGTCAAATATCCTATGCAAAATATTAGCTTACTGATTATGTATAAGGCCAGTTAGCAGCACTGCTTAGGTCGGCTGCACATCTTTCCCAAGGCGTCCAGATTAATGGTTAAATTAACTTCCAGGGCCAGCTGGTTTTAGTTGTGTTCACTTAACTGTTGCATTGTTATGTACTGGACCAACTATTGGATTACACTTGCCACCTGAAACGAACAAGATATGAAGAAGTCCGACTGAAAGTAAGGATTATTTTGATGTCAAAAGGTAGGCTGAAATTGAAAGCTAACGTTAGCGGTTGGACCAGGTTAAACTTGATGTAAGCTATGGGATACGCAAGCTGTCATTTATTTGGTGTTTGTATTGCTGTTTTCCTCTGCATTCTCTGATATAATAGGCCTATCTGTGATTTAATGTACGTTCAACTAACATGCCGTGGGATTTTGGTGCCTTTCCAGATAGTAATAACTACGGCAACGACCGCTTAGCCCCCCCTGTCTCCGTTAGCTTTTCGAGTTCAGAAGGTGAGGAGGGAAGAGTAGGCTATTCAACGATCTGTGGCTACTACATAAAGTAGGCTAAGCAAGTGGATAACATCATCATGTTTTCTCTTAAGTTTCGTTGTTTGAGAAACTTTTTGGCTGTTGTTACATGAATCATTACGCGAGGGTTTAACGTCAACTGGGTGCTGCCAAAATCATACGTCCTGCTAACTTCACCGTGCTGCTGCCAATGCCGTCGGCAGGATATCTGATTTAACAAAAAATTACGACAAAAAGCTACTGTAGGCACAGTCGTACTTTTCTGTGTACCATGTCTATACCAATAGACGGGCGAGATGGTTGATAATTTTATACACTGGTATGGAGCGCAAACGTCCGGTTACTTATCGTAACACCGGTTCTCTGATAGCAGAACGAAGCCCTCTGCCCGCCAGGTACCCGTTCGATTGACGTCACTGCAAACTATGAATAGATACTGCTATTCGGTCTCATCATACAATGATAATGATGAGTCCGGTTCTATTAATGACATGGAATGGGGGTGCAAACACAAGTGGTGGATTTTGGAAGGAAAAAATGGGTCACTACTTGTTAATGGCCAATGAAGCTCCTTTGCCATGTCTTTCGCCTTTCTCCTTGATAATATACTCCTGAACTGAATGCCTTCACTTTCATCACTCTCATCACTCTCCTGGTTAATAGACAATTGTAATAAACCATCTATATCCTCCAGAGTGTCCACCTCCTTAGACTCATGCTGAAGTTTCTGTTGCATTGTCTGCTGCATTTCCTGCAGCGTCTTGGTCTGTTGCTCCTGCTGCTCTATAATCTTGACCTGCTGTGCCATTAAGGTCTTACAGATGTCCTCCATTGTCTTCATGCTTTTTTCAACCATCACAGTGTCTCTCTGATCCAGAGCTTTAGCCTCCCTTTCCAGTGTGTCACGAGGGCTCAGACTTCCATCCTGTCAAAAGAAGAGAGCAGATGTGTATCGTCTCAGCATGTGAGGATCTTAGGTAAAGCATTAGAAAAGGTCACAGCATCCGTAACAATTCAACTTGGGCATTTAGCCCCGCTAGGCTGATAAGCAACAGAATATTTTGGTCCTTTGGGCACACTCCAATAGATGTACTGCACATCTGCAGTAGGGCTGTAATGATACACCAAATCACGTTTCGGTTTGTATCACAGTTTTTTTTTAGACCACTTGCCATTGTAGTGGTTAACTTGGCAGACATAATTCCCCATGTTAATTACAATATTATACAATGGCATTTCAATACTTTTATTTAATATTAAAGGTAAAATACGATCATGCTAAACGATTGAAAATAATACTGTGGAGAGAATTTAAAAAATTAACAAATCAGAAAGTATACTGTTTTGGCAAACATCTTACCTGTTTGAAGTGTCCAGTATTAAAGTCATGCCGTTCCTTGTCTTTTTCATCTTGATGTTGAGGCTCAACCAGTGTGTGTCTCTGCAGTACTGGAAATGTGTAGTGCTGCCTGATGTGAGACTCACAGTAAGAGGCCATGCAGGTCAAACAACATTTCACAGCTCTGAGTTTCCCCTCAGTGCAGAAGTCACAGGCCACAGGCTGGAGCTTCTTAACAATCTCTGCTAATACTGAATTAGTGTAGAGTGCAGGCCAGCAGATGTATGTGTGTGAGCACTGGGGACAGGGATAGACTCCTGCACGGTTGGGCAGGGCCCAGTAGGAGGCGATGCACTGCCTGCAGTAACTGTGTCCACAGGGGATGCAAACTGGGTCATTCAGCACGTCTGTACATACTGAGCATCTGAAGTCATCCTCTGTTAACAAGCTAGGCAACAGGAATTAAAAAAAAAAAAAAGTCTGTTATTCCCAGATAATGGGACACCCGTGGTTTATTTGGTAAATAAGTGAGTCACCCTTGCTAATCTACTCTTTAAAATGGTAATTATAATAACAACAAACAGCCTTGTGGATCTACTTTCATATGAAAATAGTACCCCAAGTTTAACTTAAAACAGAACCTCATGTTTCTGTTATAGGTGTTGTCGTTACCCATACAATGTAGCCGGGTTAAAGGCAGGTTAACAGCCTTTGAGGTGTCCCAATACAGGGAAATAATGGACTTGGGTGAAGCTAACCACCCACCCCACTTTACAGTCGTGTTATTCTTCACTCCCACCTTGCCCATTATTCGCCTAATCAAGACACCTTGGCGGCCGTTATCCCTGACTGAAGGTACAAGAACCCCCATTCACACAGTGAGTTAACCTGGGTATGGAAGGGGAGTGTCCTCCACTGCAGTTGTCTTCCTCAGACGAAAAGCTGGATGCAGATGATGCTGCTCGTCTCACTGGTTTGAAGGCAGGAGAGTTTTCTCTTCTGAAGTTCCCTGGTGGCTCCATTGAACAGTCACTCTTCATAGACAGACAGCTGGATGCAGGGGATGGTGTTCCTGCCTCTAGTTGAATTCTAAACACAACAGATCTTCTGTAATGTTCTGAAGATTATTTTGGGAAATACAGCTAAGGAAGATAGTTGGCTTAGGTTGTGTCTGATTTCACTTCACATATACAGAGAAAAAATAGAGGCCTGTCTGATGTTGAAAATTGTTTCCATTTTTTCTGGTAGACAGAGTAATTGTGACTTACTAAGTTACAAAACTGCTGATTAGAGATAGTTGATGATTTAAAATAAATAAATAAATAAAAAGTACAGTAAGGAGACTTACGCATCATAATGAGACACAAAAGACAACAATATGGCTTCTCTTGGATCTTTCCTTAGCTCTTCACTCATCTCGACAGCAAACATCACTTAGGCCTATAGACAATACCATGTTAATTATGTTTCCTGTATATTTATATTAATAATGCTTACTGTACATTTATGTTAATTGTAAAGGTACATGCTGTAGCAGATACTTTCAGTAAAAGTAACATACAAATATATAAAAAGAATCGACTAAAATGACAAAAATTGTAACAAACATTTCAGAAAGTAGCCTACAGAGGGTATGATGACAAAAAAAAAAAAAAAATCTAATATCATACATTGAATATGATAGGCCTACAGGCCTCAAACAAGCCTTCCTGTTTGTTTTTGGTTTTTTGCCTGCACTGAATGCTTTATTTCTCTCATCAATTTTGTTTCTTTAAACAGTGCTAGAACCTATAGCTAGCCTAACACAATGAAAATACTAATAGATAAAAGTATCAATGTAGGTTGTAAAGCTAGTGATGATATAAAGAGGACAAATCTACAGAATTCTGATCTTCCTCAGAGAGACTAGGCTAGTGATTTTGCTAAGTGCTGCTAACGTTACAGAGTTAGGCTAAAAGATATGACATACTGTTTCAAGTCAGTCGGTCTTAAATAGACTTTACATGTAAAATGCCTACAAAGTATGTCTTTGTATTTTATGTAGGCCTAGCTGTAATATTTTATCGTGTAGGCTAATCTATTCTAGCCTTGTGCTGTTAGGCCAAGATAACAATGAAAACAGATGTCTGGAAAACTTCGACAAACTCGAGAGATTTTATAATTGGATTGTATGTACATACTTTCCTTACGCTAGTAAATATAATTTTCAAAGACATACGCACCTTATAAAGTGTTCTGTCTAGATTTGTGCACCGTGAAAATATCTTTTTTCCCCCTCAATGTCAACTGCGTAGCACGCCCAGTTCCAGTGTACTTTCGGTTTCACACGTTGACAACTTCCTTATGAGTATCAAATGATCTTAAAGGGGAAGGAGCCATATATAAAGCTTCTGTGTATCAAATTTGCCTTAAAGGGGAAAGTACCACATAAAGCGGCTGTGGACTATGAACCTTTGCCATGGAAGCAAGAAAACTGAATATAATAATTTCAGTTTTCATTTCAATTTCTGTTATTTACATTACTGACATTTGAAATGACTTTTAAATGTCTTTCCAAGCAGAATCTGTCTGGGTATAATTTGCACCATTATACTTTAATGTTGAATAGGCTATCAGAAGATCTCAAACAGATTTTAGTTATATCAAATGATAAACATTAAGAAATGTTGAAATTCATTTAAATGCATAGTTTTGTAGGATAATGCAAAAAGGCTGCAGAGCCCCACTAGGGTCATGGTGGTTAATATAGCCTATTGTAGCCCATATTATTGCGTATTGCCAGGGAATGCACATGGTATTGTGAAAGAACACAAAAGTTCTGAAAAAAATATTGACCCAATGTTCCCACCGGGGCTGTTCAAATAGCAGAGTGTTTTATTCTTCAATCTGTGTGTGTGTGTGTGTGTGTGTGTGTGTGTGTGTGTGTGTGTGTTTGCATGTGTGTGCGCGCATATGACCATAGACATATAACATTAAACAATACAAGCATTTTTCGGACAAAAGGTTGTTATACTATACAAATATACATACATATACTACTTAGATCTGATGTTGAACATTATTGTTGCATGAAAATGTTATGTAGGCCCACAATGTAGGCCTATACTAACTTCAAATTTAAAGTAAATAGTGTGTGTGTGTGTGTGTGTGTGTGTGTGTGTGTGTGCAGTGTGGTTGGAAGATTCTTCGTGAAATCCAATTGTGGATGAGCTTTGATCCCAAACACACACACGCACACACACAGACACATACTCTTACATACACTATAAAGTAATAGAAGAGTATAGTAAAGTATACAAGAAGAATTTATGATCTGACAAGTGAAAGCTGATAGCCTGACACGCCAGACTATATCATAAGAATGTATAGTCTGAAGACCACTGATAGACTGTACCTCAATGGAGGGTCGGGTGATTGCGTTGTCTTTCAAACTGCCTCTCCACGTAATAGGCTAGCGTTCCGGCCAGTGGTACCAGCTGGTATATCAAACTTTTCCCGTAGCCCGTCGGTAACACGGCAAAGACATCTTTTTCAGAACGAAAAACTTCAGTGCACTTTCTTGTTTCACTTTCAAAGAAAATGACAAGTGCAATTCGTCCAAAACTAAAGCCAAAGACGATTCCGCTCTGGTTTGAGCAGGGCTGTCGTCATCGTACAAAGCCCGCCTTACGATTTCCTGTACACATACCGCGCTGTGATTGGTTATCCGCCTCCAGAGGAAGGCTAAAACGGGTTTCTATCAGTGGCCTCTAGACGTACCTCTGTGCAAATTCAAATTTGCTACCACTAGGGGTACGTCTAGAGTCTAGGCTAGAAAGCTGATGCAACAGCCTTGTTGTTGTCTAGTATGCCATCCATACACAGGGCAGCATGTGATAACAAGATACACTAGACTTCACACACCTTGTCAGTTGGTGAATCTTTTCTCAACTGCACACACACACACATACGCAGACACACACACACACACACACACACACACACACACACACACACACACACACACACAGTATTTGTTGGAATAGTGTGACCCTGGTCCACCTGAATGAACCTGAGCATCTCAGAAATGATGACATCATCATCAATTGAATGAAGCCGGCTGTAGCCAGTGATTTATTGACAGTTGAAAGTAATACATGCTGATTAGGCATAGAGTTAAACTTGACAAAAGTGAATATGCCATGTTAAGGCTTTAATTTACAGCATAGTACAGTATGTAGGTTAATTGAAAAAAAGAAAAACCTGCACCTCAACTATTACCAATATAATAACCACATCATTATCATCTTCACTGTGTTCAATAACCAAAGAAAATAGTACAGCAAGCACACAAAACCAAATGTTCCCTCATGTTTTAAATGTTTACACATTGTATGTATACATGCATGAGTGGCAACAGGGTGCTGAGCAGCCTTAAAAGTGTCCTGATATACATGTAGGGAAACAGTTGGAATGTAGTTGTGTTGTATAGTTGTATGGTTTTGAGTACTGCATTCAGGAGCCCAGCAAACTTCAAAATAACTGTATATTTATGGTCAAGTCAAACATACAAAAATTATATTGATATGTAGTTGTCATAATAAATAAATAAACTTTTTATATTGTCACTTAATATCACAGCAGAAATAGGCTATTATACGGTGGCTGAGGTGTGCCACAACACGATTGCAAATGCCCACAACACAATTGCAAAAGCCCACAACACGAATACAAAAGCCCACAACACAACATGAAAGCAAAAGCTTACAACACAACGGAAGTGAGCCTAGCCTAGTCCAGCCCAGCCAGCAACAATAGTAATGGAAGAACCCCTTACAAAATTGATCTGGTGATAGAGAGAGGTTTATTGGCCGTGTCTGCACAGCATGGAGAAGGAGTTGCCTCCATTGAGACATTATTTCTGTATAAAACATAAAAGAAACTTGCAACTCTATTTTAAAAGAAGATGGCCTGTTTGGTTTGCCCGCTATTTTCTGATGAAAGTAGATCCACAAGGCTGCTTACTGTTATCATTCTGAAAAGCATTTACATAGAATGATGGTGAAAGTTTTTAACGGAAAAACATCTCAGGTAGTCAGTTATACGAAAATAATGGCCACCCCATCAGCCAATCAGATTAGAGAATCGCACTCTGAAGGGAGATAACTAACATTAATGTTAGCATTATGATTTGTCTATTCTTCTACAAGGCAGTCTTGGAGTATAAAGTGTAAAGTGGTCCAGCCTCTAATTTCCTGTCGAAGACAGACAATCTTGGAGTCTGCCACAGCACTGGAATCTGTGTAGAATTCCAGTAAATTTACAATTAGGTAAAATCACTATATTCGCATACTGTGAGGTTTGGTATGTCTGGATACGGCAGTTCATCTATCGTCTCTGTCTCCAATGACTGTATATCCTGAATTGTCTGATCTAGGTCATCCTGGTGCTTTATCTGCTTCCACAACCCATCCCACAGTTGGCCCCTCTGATTCAACACATATTTTAACTGCTTTTTCATTTCCCAAGACTGCACTTTTAACCGCATCACCTTTGCCTCATACTGCTTCTCCTGTTCATCATTTTTGTCAAACTTCTCTGTGAATTGCTCATACTTTGTTGCAGATTCTTTGTAATGCTTATTCCACTGTTCATTCAGCTGCATCGCCTCCTGCTTCAGCTCCTGTGTTGCCAGTGTCTCTGATACTTTCTGCAGCTCTTCCATTTTCTGCTGCTCTAGCACACATTTTATTTCACTGAGGAGCATCATTCTTTCCTCAAATAATTGTAATTTATCCATTTTCATGATCCTCAAACTATATTTTACACCCATCGGAGTGTCCATCTGTGGCTCCTTACTCTTCTCACTTTCCTGCATCTTCTTCATCTGCTGCATTGTCTGCTGCAGTTCCTGCATCTTCTTCATCTGCTGCTCCTCAATCTGCTCCTGAAACTGCTGCATTGTCTTCTGCATTGTCTGCTGCATGGTCTGCTGCATTGTCTTCTGCAGTTCCTGTTGCTTCTTCAGCTGTTGCTCCTGCTGTTCCAGAACCTTGGCCTGCTGTTCCATTAAGGTCTTGCACATGTTTAAACACTCCTCCATTTTGCTCATGCTTTTTTCAACCATCACAATGTCTCTCTCATCCAGAGCTTTAGCCTCCCTTTCAAGCATGTCACCAGGACTCTCACTCTGACTTTCATCCTGTCAAAAAGAAGAGAAAAATGGTCACAGCATCCACATCAATTTAACTTGGGTAGTCAGCCCCACAGGCTGATTAGTAACAGGTTTTGGTCCTTTGGGGGCACTCTGTTCTATATGTACCACTGTTCAGTACATCTAGCATTCTAGTCTCTCACCTGTTTGAAGTGTCCAGTCGTAATGTCCTTGTCTTTTTCATCCTGGTGTTGAGGTTCCACCAGTGTGTGTCTCTGCAGGACAGGAACTGTGTAGTGCTGCCTGATGTGAGACTCACAGTAAGAGGCCATGCAGTTCAGACAGGATTTAACAGCTCTGAGTTTCAGTCCAGTGCAGAAGTCACAGCAAACATCTCCTGGACCAGTAGCACTGAACAGGAAGAGCAGGACTGAAGTGCTGGAGCTTCTTAACCACCTCTGCTAAGGCTGTGCTTGAATAGAGTTTAGGACAGGAGCTGTATGTGTGTGAGCACTGGGGACAGGCGTAGACTCCCGCATGGTTAGGCTGGTCCCAGTAGGATGTGATGCACTGCCTGCAGTAACTGTGTCCACAGGGGATGGAGACTGGGTCCTTCAGTATCTCTGTACACACCGAACACCTGAAGTCATCCTCTGTTAAAAGGCTAAGCAACAGGAATAAAATTCATTAATAATGACAGTGAAATATGCCAGTACAAGACACTATCATCCATCAGTTTAACTGGAAAAGACAACTTAAAGAAACCATTAAATTAGAGGATGTGTCCAAACTTTTGATTGGTAGTGCATCTGTATGCAGGAACACAGCCTGTTTATGAAGGTGTAGGATTGTGTTTCCAATTTAACTGGAATTATCTACCATCTTTTGTTATCCGTTATCCCTAACTGAAGGTACAAGAAGCTCCATTCTGTACTGTATAAGTGACACACAATGAGTTAACCTGGGCATGAAAGGAAAGTTTTCTCCTTCGAGGTTCCATAGTTGCTCTATCAATCGGTCACTTTTCATAGACAGACAGCCGGATGCAGGGGAATAGCACCTCTATGCATAGATAAAGAAACCCCTGATCTGGGCCCGTCTGTGGAATATGAGTGCATGAGTGGGGATGGGCGCTATAGCCTATACAGTACAGGTGTTTGGGCCCACAGATTGTATGGCAGGACGACACTCTGTGTAGTTTTATTCTAAGGATTAGAATTAGTCAACAAAGTTGTGTATGCAATGCATAGCCTGGTCTTGAAGGTGTTGGAATGTGTGTGTTTTCATTTTCATGTTTAGTCTCTGTCGATCTTTTGTCAATTCCTACTACAGTCAGAATAACCTCTCTCTTTAAGTGACACACAGTGAGTTCACCTGGGCATGACAGGAGAGTTTCCACTGCTGAAATTCCATGGTGGATCCATTGACCGCTCACTCTTCATAGACAGACAGCTGGGTGCAGGAGACGCTGCTCCCTCTAGTTTCAATCTTAAAAATAAAATCAAACTCCTGTTAATATAGCATGTGTGTGCAGTACACTTGAGGGTACACTTCTGTGAGTGAGGATATTGGTGTATTTTCTTAATTGTCAGGCATAATGTGTTTCTGCTGTCTCAAAATTGACCTGTACTAAAGAAGTTATTGTAAATAGTTCACATTTTCACATGTAACATATAATGGGTTAACCTGGGCATAGAAGGAGAGTTTCTGAAGTTCCATGGTGGCTCCATTGACCGCTCACTCTTCATAGACAGACAGCTGGGTGCAGGAGATGCTGCTCCCTCTAGTTTAATTCTATAAAGTAAACATGTCAGTTCTTTTCATCCTTCAGAAACACATGAGTTATTCTTAATGTTTATTAATATTATCATTTCTCAAATAAAGAGTAGACACTGAGAAATAGGAGTCCTGTGTGATGTAGAAAATTGAATTTTTGCATTATTCCTGCTAGACAAAACTGATATTTTCAAGTCTCAAAACTGCTAGAGATAGTTTTTTTTTTTTTTTGTTCAAAATATCATCTAGTTATTTATGCACTATTACTGTAACAATAGTGACTACAGTAAGGAAGTCAAATGACACATAATGAGGAAAGGTTTGAAAACCAGACTGCCAAATGGGCAACCCAGTCCCTCTGGATGGGTCTCAAACTGTACATGCATTATAACCCCACATTTTAATACATCATAAACACTTAGTAGCCTACCGCTTGGCTTCCGTGGGCTCTTTACTTGGTTCCTCACTCATCTTGGCAGCCAGAATCAGAGACCTATAAACAACATCAAGTCTATGTATGTTAATTAATTAATTATATTAATTAGTCTCATTCCTGCACTGTATGTGTTATTCCTCATCCAGTTAACTGTGCAAAAATAAACTAAACTAATAATACAATGGAAATACTACTAGATAACAACATCAGTATATGTAGGCTGCTTAGTCTAGGCTAGGCGAGGAAGAGAAAGGCAGAAATCAAATCAACGTACAGAATTCTTATCTCCTTCCCTAGGCCTACAAGTTTTACTACAGCCTACTAGTTTTGCTAAATGTTGCTAAAGAGTTAGCATAACAGATTATGACATACTGTCTCAAGTCAGTCATTGGAATTCTTAAATTGACATTACATCTACATTTTATGCATCTACTGTATATGACATTGCATCTATTTTTTGTGTTATCTTTTATCGTGTAGGCTAATCTATTTTAGTCTTGTGCTCTCAGGCCAAGACATTAAGAAAAAAACGATGTCTGGAAAACTTCAACAAACTCGAAAGATGTTAGAATAGATTGTATGCTAAATATTTAACATACAATGTACTCTAAATCTAAGTATGTAACTAAAGACAATTTTTTTTATGTCATACTTACCTTACAAAGTATGGTCTGCCTAGATTTGTGCACCGTAAAAATAACTTTTTTTCATTCCATGTGAAATGGGTAGTAGTTGTAGTCTACTTTGTAGTTTCAGTTTCACAGTTACTTCCTTGTGTGTATCAAATTACCTTAAAGGGGAAGGAGCCTCATAAAGCTTCAGTGGACTACGGGCATAAGCCATGGAAGCAAACATTACCGTCACATGAAAACTGTATAATCAGTTAAGATCATAAGCTTACTATTTATGCATGTTTGTTTCATAACAACAAACAAGTTACACACAGTATTTGTATGTGCACGCACACACACACATATACATACACATACACACACACACACACACACACACACAACACACACACTCACACACACACACACACACAGACGCAGTTCTGCTGAAAAAACTTTATTTCCTGTAGATCTATTTTACTCCTACGGAACAGTCATTAGTGTGATGGTGTGTTATTATATTGAATGGTCCTTGTTTGTGAAAAAGTACACACACACACACACACACACACACACACACACACACACACACACACACACACACACACTCACACTCACTCATTCACTGACACACATGCACATTCATTGAGAACTTGTAATTGTTTCAAAATCTAAGGCATGTTCACTAACCTGAAAACAATAAACTGATATTGGAATGGGGGACAGGAGAGAGGTAGCCTAGAACTCTAGACGTACTCCTAGCAGTGGCAAATTTGAATTTGCACAGCGGATACATCTAGAGACCCCCAAAGAAAACCGTTGTATCCTGACTCTGGCGGCGGATAACCAATCACAGCGCGGTATGTGTACAGGAAATAGGTAAGGCAGGCTTAGTACGATGACGACAGCGCCGCTGCTCAAACCAGACAGCAGAGGCTCAACAGGAAGTATGGCTTACGCGAAGGAACTGCGGTCGTTTGAATCGTCTTTGGCTTTAGTTTTGGAGGAATTGGACTTGTCATTTTCTTTGAAAGTGGAACAAGACAGTGCACTGAAGTCTTTCGTTCTGAAAAAAATATGTCTTTGCCGTGTTACCGACGGGCTACGGGAAAAGTAGCCTATTATGTTGAGAGGCAGTTTGAAAGACAACGCAATCACCCGCCCCTCCATTGAGGCACAGTCTATCAGTGGTCTCCAGACTATACAGTCTTATGATATAGTCTGGCGTGTCAGGCTAGGAGAGAGGGAGAGAGAATGGGAGATGGAGAAATGCAGAAAGAGAGAGAGAGAGAGAGAGACCTTGTCACATGTCTCTGGTTAAAGGGAAGAAAACAGGGATAGAGTAAGATGGAGAGATTCAGAGAGAAAGAAAAAGAGAGAGAAAGAGCAGACCTTGCCCCCTGTCTCGTGGTTCAAGGGGAGAAATACAGAGAGAGAGATAGAGAGAAAGAAAAAGAGAGAGAGAGAGACCTCAAGGGGAGAGGTCTGTATTGCATATATGGATCCATCACAAACATGACGCCCAAGATGGATGCTTGCAGCTCACTCATCTATCCCTCTGAAAGGGGCCTTGACCACTCTCCCCACACACACACACACACACACACACACACACACACACACACACACACACACACACACACACACACACACACATGTACGCACTTACAACACACACACTTAAGTGCCTAAAATGTAGCCCCCTGCTTTGATTTTCATTTGTAGCTGAAGTGGGGCTTTAGTGGATGAGAGGAACGGAGAGCACGCACAGGCGGGTGCACACACACACACACACACACACACACACACACACACACACACACACACACACACACACAGACAGAGAGAGAAACACCCTTTGCATTAGTGAAGTGAACAGACCCTCTCACTGCAAGGCACATTTCCATAAGCAGCATGTATTATTCTGCATGCATAGGCCTACTTTTACTCTCTCTCTCTCTCTCTCTCTCTCTCTCTCTCTCTCTCTCTCTCTCTCTCACTCTCACTCACACTCACACACACACACACACACACACACACACACATGCTGGTCCATGTACTTAACTCTACTGCACAAGTATGACACGTTTGCTTATTCATCTGTGTATGCATGCTCATGTTCTGTATGCAGTTGTCTACCGTGTATGCATATGCACATA
>JAODXP020000090.1:345485-347985 GCA_027497455.2 Sardinella longiceps | reverse complement strand
TGATAGCTTCTGGAGGCTTTCTGCCTCCAGTTGCAGTTTATAGAATGTTAGAACACGGAATGTTTACAAACACAGAAAGGGTCTATTGTAATCTGATTAGAATATAGGAAATATTCTGTTCCAGTTGGCGTTTATGAATGCATCTCCTTGGATACTGTTCTATAGAATACACCTTGTAATCTCTAAAATCAGGATAGACATGTCCATGTAAACGCACCTTGTGGCATTAAGTGGTCCGCTCCGACATAGTGCTGAGCACTGTCTGTCTTCAATTCTATATCTGCTGATATACATGCCACTGTCTTTAAACATGACTGTGTGTGTGTGTGTGTGTGTGTGTGTGTGTGTGTGTGTGTGTGTGTGTGTGTGTGTCGGTGATGCTAGGTAGATGTGGATTTTGCACACTGATGCTCCCTCAGAGACTAAAACACACTGACAGTACTGACAGCTGATCCCACTATCACACACACACACACACACACACACACACACACACACACGTGTGTACGCATGTGCACACAGACGCACACATGCGCATATACACACACACTCATATACACAAAGATGCACTAACACACGCTCACACACACACACACATGCATGCATGCACACACACACACACATACTGTACACACAGACACAGGAGGAGCGCACAGGCACATGCATGCATAAACTTGCCCTATATATGTCCCTGGCTGTCATTCCCATATGCACACATAAATTTAGCTTTTACTGTATAATTTATACTTTAGCATCACGTACACATGCCCTCCTCCTCCTCTCTCTCTCTCTCTCTCTCTCTCTCTCTCTCTCTCTCTCTCTCTCTCTCTCTCACACACACACACACACGTGTAGCGTAGCTCATTTAGATGTTGCAGTTTGTCAAAAACTCTGTGTGTGTGGTTTAGTGAAACAGAGAGAGAATTAGAGAGAGAGGGCTACAAAGAGAGAGAGAGAGAAAGGGAGAAAGAGAGTGATGAGAGGAAGAGGGGAGAGGGAGAGAGAAAGAGAGCGCTTGTGTCATGTCTCTTGTCACATTGATCTGAAAATACTCTCTCACTCTCTCTCTCTCTCTCACACACACACACACACACACACACACACACATACACACACACACACACACGTCTCTGTCACAGTGATCTGAAAATACTCTCTCTCTCTCTCTCTCTCACTCACACACACACACACACACACACACACACACACACACACACACACACACGTCTCTGTCACAGTGATCTGAAAATACTCTCTCTCTCTCTCTCTCACACTCTCTACACACACACACACACACACACACACACACACACACACACACACACACACACGTCTCTGTCACAGTGATCTGAAAATACTCTCTCTCTCTCTCTCTCTCTCTCACACACACACACACACACACGTCTCTGTCACAGTGATCTGAAAATACTCTGTGTGGTGTAAATTATGAATGAAGCCCATATCTCACCCAGTCTTCTCTTCCCACAAGGCAGCCAACTTTACCCTCCTACAGCCTGCACACACACACACACACACACACACACACACACACACACACACACACACACACACACACACACACACACAGTTCTGATACAGCCAACTTTACCCTCCTACAGCCTGCTGCTCACTATAGTACTGATCACACACACACACACACACACACACACACACACACACACACACACACACACACACACACACACACACACATACACACAGTTCTGATACAGCCAACTTTACCCTACTACAGCCTGCTGCTCACTATGGTTCTGATCACACACACACACACACACACACACACACACACACACACACACACACACACACACACACACAGTTCTGATACAGCCAACTTTACCCTCCTACAGCCTGCTGCTCACCATGGTTCTGATCACACACACACACACACACACAGCACACACACACACACACACACACACACACACACACACACACACACACACAGTTCTGATACAGCCAACTTTACCCTCCTACAGCCTGCTGCTCACTATGGTACTGATCACACACACACACACACACACACACACACACACACACACACACACACACACACACACACACACACACAGTTCTGATACAGCCAACTTTACCCTCCTACAGCCTGCTGCTCACTATGGTTCTGATCCAGTTTCTGATCCAGCTCTTATTCTATTCACCTCCTCATACTGCTCACTATGGTTCTGATTCACCTCCTCGTGTTGCCTCAGATCCGGCTCTCACACACACACACACACACACACACACACACACACACACACACACACACACACAGTTCTGATGCTCAGAATGGTTCTGATCCAGCTCTTATTCTTATATCCGGCTCTCATACTGTCCTTATCCGGTTCTGATAGAACCTGCTCCTCAAACACTTTCTGATCCGACTCTTATCTGGGTCACACATTTTCATGTTCACACACACACATGCATACAGTACATGCACACACACATACACAAGTTCTGTTCCTCTCCTCCATTC
>JAODXP020000090.1:317985-327985 GCA_027497455.2 Sardinella longiceps | reverse complement strand
GGACGATGTCCCCTGGGATGAAATTTCTCCTCTGTCTTGACCACCTTTGTCTCTCTTGCAGAAGAGGGAGATATTCCAGAAGCCATCTCTTCCAGAATAGGTCCGCTAGATACTGGACCTGTCTCCAGCGTCTCCTATGGTATTGATCCGACCTTGAAAACACTCCAGGGGGCAGTACAGGGTTAGTTCGAAGCAACAAAATATGATTTGGCGTTAGGGCCTCTAGATCTTGTGGGTCACCAGACACCTTTGTAATGGGACGGCTGTTAAGTATTGCCTCAACTTCACAGAATATGGTGTTTAGTCCTTCATCATCTAGTGTTTGCTCTTTTAGAACTGAAAACAAGACTCGTCTTACCATTCTGATGAGGCGTTCCCAGAACCCACCATGGTGAGAGGCTGTGGGGGTGTTAAAGCTCCACTGAACGCCCTCCTTCATCAGAGTTTGGTGGATTTTCCTCTGGTCTAGAGTCTTGAGTGCTTCTCTTAGCTCCTTTTCAGCGCCTACTAGGTTTGTGCCATTATCCGACCTTATATGTTGTGCTTGGCCTCTCCGGCACAGGAATCTTCGAATGGCGTTGATACATGAGTCTGTGGTCAAAGAACAGGCTACCTCCAGATGGACAGCTCGGCTGGTCATGCAGGTAAAGATGACTCCATACCTCTTCATTGTGCTCCTTCCCCGTCTCACCTCAAAGGGACCGAAGTAATCAAGGCCAACATTTGAGAACGGCGGTTGGTCTGCAACAAGTCTCTCATAGGGAAGGTCAGCCATCTTTTGCTCCCCAGCTTTGCCCCTGTTCCTTCTGCAAGACACACAGTGCGAGATAACCCGTCTCGCGGCAGAGTTAGCATTGGTTATCCAGAAATGCTTTCGTACCTGGGATAACATATGGTTCCTTCCCCCGTGTCCGGTCTGAGCATGGATGTGGCGAAGAATCAGAGTGGACACATGATGGTTTTTGTCCAGGATGGCAGGGTGTTTTCTTTCCTCTGGCATTGATGTTCTTCTGAGGCGACCACCCACTCTGAGAATTCCATCATCCAGCAATGGATCCAGTCTGTAGATGCTGCTTCCCTTTCTCACATTGGATGCTCCTTCTTGCAGCATGCTGATCTCCTGTGGGAAGCTTTGCCTCTGAACATAACAGATTATTGCTTTTTCTGCCAATTTCATATCATCCACAGTTACTGAATCTTTTACATTTACTTTAACAGAATTCCTGTTCATTATCCTCTTATTGTCTTGCTTTGAGTCTTTTCTGCTTTGTACTAGCTGTCTCAACATGTCTTTTACTTTCAGGATCCAGGCAACAGCTACCTTTAACTTTAGCCAGTCTGAAAAATGGTTAAGGAACTTATCAACCGGACCCTCTTCACAAGTAGACATGACATTAATGGTAACAGACTTCCTCACCTCTGGGTCATCTGCACAAAGTGGAACACTGTCCACAGATTCCTTTGGCCAGTCTTCCTCTGATGACCAGAGGAACTCTGGTCCTCTGATCCAGCTTGGAGTCTTCATGAATTTCTCAATGCTCACGCCTCTTGAGCAGTCATCTGCAGGATTTCCTTTTGTGTTAATGTATCTCCACTGAGAGATCTGCGTGGCCTCTCTAATTCTGCTTGTTCTATTTGCCACATAAGTGTGAAAACGGCTGTGGTCATTTGAGATATATTTGAGGACAGCTGTACTGTCTGACCAGAACACTGACTTATGTGTGAGTGGTGGCAGTTCTTCTTGTAGCATTCTGTCCACCTTTACAGACAAAGCAGCTGCAGCTAACTCCAGCCTCGGGATGGTCTGCCTCTTTAATGGAGCTACTCTTGCTTTGGCCATCAGGAATGCTACATGGACTTTTCCCTCTGCATTTGTCATTCTGAGATAGCTGACTATTCCATAGCCTAGTTCACTGGCATCAGAAAAATGATGGATTTGACTGTGAACTGACTCACCAAATTCTTTTGGTTTGAAGCAGCGTGGCACTTCGAAGTCTGTGAGCTGTGAGAGGCTGCTGATCCACCTTGTCCACTGGTCAGATACAGCGCTGGGAATGGGCACATCCCATCCAAAGCTCTGTCGGCACAGGTCCTGCAATAACAATTTGGCTGGCAAGGTAAGGGGACAGAGAAAGCCTAATGGGTCATATATGGAGCTTACCATTGAGAGGATGCCCCTTCTGGTGTGTGCCCGTTCACAGATGGTAATGTTGAACTTGAAGGCATCGCTCTGGACACACCATTGTAGGCCTAAGGCTCGCTCCATAGGCAGTTGATCTTTGTTCAGGTCTAATCCCTTTACCTCTTTAGCTCGGTCCTGTGGGGGAACAGCTGCAAGTACAGTTCGACTATTGCTTACCCACTTTGACAAGTGGAATCCTCCTTGGTGACACATTTTAGTCAGGTTTGACATTAGTTGTACTGCTTCTTGTTCTGTGGGCACTGCCCGTAAACAATCATCCACATAAAAGTTCTCCATAATTGTGCTTGTTACCTCTGCAGCAAAGTGTATTGCATTGTCTTGAGCAGTTTTTCTTAGTGCAAAGTTGGCAATGCTTGGTGATGAGATGGCCCCAAACAAGTGAACAGTCATGCGGAATTCTATGGGAGCTTCATCCACATCCCCTTGTGGCCACCATAAAAAGCGCAGGAAATCAGTGTGACTCTCTGTTACCTTCACTTGGTGGAACATAGCCTGTATATCAGCCATCATTGCCACAGGCTCTTGTCTGAATCTGTTAAGCACTCCCAATAGTGTGTTTGTCAAATTTGGGCCCTGGAGTAGTTCAGCGTTAAGAGATGTTCCCTGAAACACTGCGCCACAATCAAATACTACCCTGATGGTTTTCTTTCTTGGGTGGTACACTCCATGATGAGGAATGTACCAAACTTTCCCCTCTGCTCCCTTTAATTCTGCTGGGGGAACAATTTCAGCATAGCCTTTATGAATGACATCACTAAGGAACTCTGTGTACTCCTTCTGGTAATTTGGGTCTCTTTTGAACTTTCTTTTCAGATTCAGGAGGCGCTGTTCAGCAACTACTCGGTTGTTTGGCATCATGATGTTGTCTGTTTTGAAAGGCAAGTTAATGCAGTAGTGACCATGTTTTTGTCTAACAGACTCATTGGCAATGTTCAGGAATCTTTTATCATCAATTGACATTTCACTTTTTTCCTCATATGCTTTCTCATTAAAATCAGTATTGTATTGACTCACCAGTAGCTTTTGCAGGTCGACCAAGGAGATCCTATTGACAGTCAATGTGGCCACATCCACGTCTTTACTGCCTCCTCCTCCACCTAATGGACCGTTTATCACCCAGCCTAACAGGGTTCTTACAGCATAGGGTCCGTTGTCTTGTGAGTTGATCACCTGCCATGGTTCCATCACTTTTGCCGCATTCATTCCAATGAGAAGCTCGACATCAGAGTCTATTTGTGGTAACATTACTTTGTTGAGATAAGGCCACTTCTCTATGTCCTCCTGTGTTGGGATGTTGTCTTTCGTCACTGGCATAGACCTTTGAGTGTAGACTTCCGGTAAAGGCATGAACTTGTTACTGTGAAGCTCACTCACCTCTATGCCTACCACCAACATGCTCTTGATGGGCCTTTCATCTGCCATCGTTCTCAGCAACACTGTTGTTGATTTGCTGTCCACGTTCAAATCCTCTGCCAATCTCTCCGTACAGAACGTGGCTGAACTGCCAGGATCGAGAAGAGCATAGGTCTGGATGATCTTGTTGCTTTTGACAGACTTCACTTGAACAGGTAAGATCGAAAGTGCACACTTTAAGTTCCCGGCCCCATTATACCCACACACTTTTGGTACTGCCTCTGTGACCTGCTGTGACATGGGGGCTTGACCTTTAACCGGAAAGTTTATGTGCAGCACACTGGGATGCATTTGGTTGCAGATGTTACATGACAGACGCCCTTTGCACTGTTTACTTATGTGTCCTTTACACAAACATCCAAAGCATAATCCCCTTTCTTTTACAATGTTCAACTTTTCCCTGTGTGTTTTCTTCTTAAAGTCAGAACAATTCTCCAGACTGTGAGCACCATCACAGCAGACACACACAGGTTTCACATCACTGTTCATGCTGGGAGCTACTGGAGTGCTTAATGTGACTACACTGGTTGCATAGGAAGGCTTGGGTCTGGAAAGTGACTTACTTGGCATGGGTCTTTTATTCCTACTTGTTGTGTTTCTCACTTTCACAACATACATACAATGAACACCAAGTAAAGTTAACGTTGTCTTTACTGGATATTTCGGCTGCATTACAAGTCACATTTCAGTTAGGCAAATCACTCTCTCTATATCATGTGTTATTACGCTAGTCTGCCTATAGGTTCAATATCAATGCTCTTAACATAAAAGTAGTTCCTATAATATAACTAAAGTAGTTCCCATATCTAATGTGAACATAACATTTCCTCCCTTGCAGCATTGATGTCTATCTCATATGATTAGAAAAATCATGTGTAACACTTCATACCTACTGGCAACTATAACTTTAGGTAATCCATTGGCCTAGGTCTTTACACCTAAACATTAGCCTAATACTGAACACTTAAACACACATTAACATAAACATGGCAATGACAATACATAGCCTTTCTTTTTTTTTCTTTTTTTTTCACATCTTTTGTTTTGTCATAAGTCCAGTCTTTGAGGAGGACGATGAGCTCTATCAGGATAGCGTCTGTCTTGAGAGTCAGAGCCCTGAACAGGAACCTCAGGGATCTCTGCATTAGCAGGTGTTGCATTCTCATTATCCAGAGGCTGTGGCTCTGAGCCTGCGCACATAAGTTCATCAGAATCCTCAATGACCTGGACATCATCTTCAGCATTCTTGCTGGTCACCTGACGAGTGGTTGCATCTAGCAACTGGTCAACGTGTCGACGCCAGATGATATCAGGTCCAATCCTTACTGTGTATGTCAGAGGCCCTGTTTTAGATAGGACTTCACCACACTGCCATTTCTGCTTCGACTGACGATAGTCTCTTGCTAGAACTCGCTGTCCAATGACAAATGTTCTCACATGACCAGTCCTTGCTGGGATGGACTGTTTCCGCGTGACATCTCGCCGCAGGTCAGGCTTTAGCAGATCAAGACGTGACCTCAGTCGTCTTCCCATAAACAATACAGCTGGAGCTTGACCTGTGGTAGCATGATCAGTATTTCTGTATGCATGTAGGAATTTTGCCATCTTCTCTTGGAGTGACATGTGTGATTTGGACATTGATTTCATTGAGTGTTTGAATGATTGAACAAAGCGCTCAGCAAGTCCATTTGTAGAAGGATGGTACTGTACAGAAGTGGTGTGTTTGATGCCATTTCTACGCATGAATGATTGAAACTCTTCAGAGGTGAATTGACTGCCATTGTCGCTGACAAGTCTTTCGGGCAATCCTGTTCTAGCAAACAGAGTGCGAAGTATTTCCACTGTCTTTGCAGATGTGGCATCTCTCACCATGAACACTTCTGGCCACTTTGAATAAGCGTCAACTACAACAAGAAACATGCGATCCAGGAAAGGCCCGGCGTAATCCACGTGGATCCGTTGCCACGGAGCGGTTGGCCATTCCCAACTGTGGACAGGGGCAAGAGGAGGCTGCTTTTGTGTCTGCTGACATCCAGAGCACGATTTGGCCATGTCCTCTATCTGTTGATCAATGCCTGGCCACCATATGTAGCTTCTAGCGAGGCTCTTCATCTTTACGACACCCATGTGTCCCTCATGAAGTGCATCCAAGACTTTGGAGCGCAGCTTGGGCGGCACTACAACTCTTGTGCCCCACATGATGCACCCATGACACACGGAGAGCTGCTCACGTCGGCTGAAGAATTCAGGTAAGCCCACTGTGTTTTTGGCAGGCCACCCCTTCACCGTTAGCTCAAAGACCCTCGCCATGGTTGGATCTCTGTTTGTTTCGAGTTTGATCTGTGCGCTTGTGACAGGTAAGTTCTCCATTTGGGTTACGTGGAACATATCAGCTGGGTCTGCAGATGCATTATCCTCAGGTTCACATGGCAAACGAGAGAGTCCATCAGCATTACAATGCTGTGTCGTGCCTCTGTACTCGATCACGTAGTCATGTCCGCCTAAGAACAACGCCCATCTTTGTAAGCGTGCTGCAGTCATAGCTGGAATAGACTTCCTAGGGTTAAAAATGGCCACTAGGGGTTGGTGGTCTGTGATTAAAGTAAAATGCTTCCCGTATAGATATTGGTTGAATTTCTTCACTCCCCAAACAAGACTGAGTCCTTCTCTATCAATTTGTGCATAATTTTTCTCAGAAGCACATAAAGATCTGGACGCAAAAGCAATCGGACGTTCTGAGCCATCCGACATTTTGTGCGAAAGAACGGCACCGATGCCATATGGCGAGGCATCACAAGCCAAGCGAAGAGGTAAGTCTGGGTTGTAGTGAGTCAAGACTTTTTCTGATATGATGAGCTCTTTCGCTGTCTTGAATGCCAGGTCACAGCTTTTCGTCCACTTCCAGGTCACCTTTGCTTGAAGAAGACAGTTCAACGGATGAAGCACTGTTGCAAGATTCGGCAGGAATTTGTGGTAGTAATTGACTAGTCCCAAAAATGAGCGAAGCTGGGGGACGTTGGTGGGCTTTGGAGCTTTCAGGACAGCATCAATTTTGTCTTGAGATTTGTGGAGACCCTCTTTATCTATTCTGTGCCCACAATACTCAATGGAGTCTTTAAAGAACTCACATTTGTCCTTATTGGCTCTAAGTCCACACTCAGCTAGTCTAGTCAGGACTGCTTCCAGATTAGCGAGATGGGAGCTGTCATCATGGCCCGTCACAATAATGTCGTCTAAATAGCACTGCGTGCCTGGGATGCCCTGTAGGACTTGATCGATGGCGCGCTGCCACACTGCAGGTGCCGATGAAATACCGAACACTAGCCTATTGTATTGAAAAAGGCCCTTGTGGGTATTAATTGTCAAGTACTTTTTTGATTCAGCATCCATTTCCATTTGTAGATAAGCTTGGGCCAAATCAATTTTTGAGAAATGACGCCCTCCGGCTAACGAAGCAAAAATGTCTTCTATGCGTGGCAACGGGTATTGATCTGCATGAAGAACTGGGTTGATCGTTACCTTGAAGTCGCCGCATAGTCTTATTGCACCACTTTTCTTCACAACTGGTACAATTGGTGTTGCCCAGTCTGACCATTCAACTTTTGAAAGAATGCCCTGGTCCTCTAGCCGTTGCAGTTCTGTCTCTACCCGTGGACGCAATGCATAGGGGACAGGACGCGCTTTGAGGAACTTGGGCGAGGCGTGCTCATCCACTGTGACATGAGCTTTCATCTGTTTTAGAGTTCCAATGCCTTCTTGAAACACTGGTGCTGTGCGCTGGAGTAGCAGGTTCAGCTTCTCCTGTGTAGCTTTGCTGCAATCATTCTCACTGAGCTGCATTGCCTTAATAGACTGCCAATTGAGCTGGATCATTTGCAGCCAGTCACGTCCGAATAACGGAACACCTCCACGCTTCAGCACATATAAATCCAAATTTTTCCTTTTTCCTTCATATTTCACTTTAACTTTGATTTTTCCCACTGGCGCCACCTTTTCTCCTGTGTATGTTTTCAATAACACTGGTGTTTGTTTTAATTTCACATTTGAAAAATTCTCCTTATAATCTTTCAGTGATATGAGTGAAAGTGCTGATCCTGTATCAAGTTCCATTTTTAATTTCTTTCCTTCAATTTCTGGGGTCACCCATATGATTTTCTTTTCACTGTCTTTCATTGAATGGAGTTCAATGTGGCCCAACCCAGTGTCAGTCTCATCTGAAATTGATCCACTTGTATCTGTCTCTGTGTCATTCATTTCATGAACCTTTTTATTCTTTTTCAAAACTTTCTGTTTTCCTTCATTGTCTTTCGTTTTACACATTCTCTGTATGTGGCCTTTTCGATTACATTGATTACAGTTCTTGTCACGGAACCAACAGTCTGCTTGGTCGTGAGATCGTTTTCCACACCTAAAGCATGCATTTGCTTTTGCAGGCTTGGCTGTGAATTTGTTAACATTGTGCGTTTCATTAGCCACTTTCTTTTGTAATTCCGATGCATCCCTTGTGGCAGTTTCCATTGCTACAGCAATTTCCAATGCTTTTGCTAATGTCAAGTCTTTTTCGGTAAGGAGTCGTCTTTGTGTACTCTCGTTATGCATTCCACACACAAGCCTGTCTCTGAGTGCGTCAGATAAGCCCACGCCGAACTGACAATGTTCAGCGAGTTTCCTAAGCTCTGCTATGTAGTTGGAGATGGATTCACTCTTTTGCTGATAGCGGTTATGAAACCTGAATCTCTCTGCAATTACAAGAGGCTTCGGATTAAAGTGATCTTGAAGCAATTTCGCGATGTCTTTGAACGATTTCTGGGCTGGCTTTTGTGGCGCAGTTAAACTCCTGAGCAAATTGTACGTCTTTGCGCCCATGACACTTAGCAGGACTGCCACTTTTCTATCATTCTCAATGTGATTCGCCAAGCAATACTGTTCAAGTCTCTCAATGTACGTGTCCCATTCTTCCACGTTACAGTCAAAAGCATCCACATTTCCGATAGCACCGGCCATAGTTTCTTTTTACATTCAGTCTTTTCCTCCCGTTTTAGGTAACGTTACTCACTGTACCGTCGTTCGGGTTATTCAGTAGAGGGGTCTAGCTTGCTAGCATCCACCAGGGCAGCAACTTGCAAAACTGGAAACTTTCATCAAACTTCCATTAAAGGTATCGTACACGCGAGTACATCCAAATAGTCCTCGTCGCCAATTCTGTTGTGTTTCTCACTTTCACAACATACATACAATGAACACCAAGTAAAGTTAACGTTGTCTTTACTGGATATTTCGGCTGCATTACAAGTCACATTTCAGTTAGGCAAATCACTCTCTCTATATCATGTGTTATTACGCTAGTCTGCCTATAGGTTCAATATCAATGCTCTTAACATAAAAGTAGTTCCTATAATATAACTAAAGTAGTTCCCATATCTAATGTGAACATAACACTACTTGCCAGTGATTCTTGTATGTCTCCAAATATTGGATTGGAACATATCTTTGCTTGTTTTTCAATGAACTGTACAAGCTCCATGAATGTGACTTTGCTGTTGCTGTCAATCTTTTCTTGGACTTTAGCTCGCCATCTGTCACGCAGCTTGTAGGGCAATTTCATGACGATGGCTTTCAGAGTTGAGGCTGTGTTCAATTCATCCATGTAGTTCAGTTTAGTCATGACATTACAGCATCCTTTGAGATACAGTGCAAACTCATTCAAGGCTTTAGGGTCTTCAGGCTTTATGCTTGGCCAGTTGAGAACTTTCTCTATGTAGGCAGTGGAGATTTTGTACTCATTGCCAAAATGCTCATGCAGCAAACGCTTGGCTCTGAGATATCCCTGATCTCCTTCCATATGCTGGCAACTTCTTACTAGGTCCCGTGCCTGCCCTTTAGTAAACTGTTCAAGATAGAACAATCTGTCTTGTGCATTGTCTGTTTTCTTTTCAATATTGTGTTCGAATGATGTCATGAATGACCTAAACTGTAAAATATCTCCATCAAAGATGGTAACACTTTTGGGGGGCAATAAAGACAATTGCTGCTGTTTGAGAAGCATAGATGAAATTTCATTTTGTCTACTCAGAATGGCAATTAGACTGTTGGGAGGTACACTATCCTGTGATGGTCTGTGCTGCTCTTGATCCTGCACTGACAATGGTGGACCTGCAGTTTCAGCATGGGACTTTACGATAACATCATCAGCCAGCTGCCTGTACTCTGTAAGATCCATATCTGACTGATCTTGGGACCTTTCTAGGACAGGTTGTGGAAGCACATTACCTTTTTGGGCTCCAACTTCCGGCTGTGCAGACTTTGGCCTTTGTGCTGCCCCTACGGCATCTTGGGTTCCCCGGAGTAACCAGTGCCTTCTCTGGTCATCTTGAAAACCTGCTT
>JAODXP020000090.1:228742-290385 GCA_027497455.2 Sardinella longiceps | reverse complement strand
TAAATCAGCGTGAGCAGAGGCGTGAGACTGTATCGATAGCAACAGCAGTAAAGCGTCCGGTGGGAAAGGATTTACGACAGTGTGTCGTAGGGTCTCGCGTAATTATACGTAGCAGCGCCATCTACAGCTTTGGGGGTGCACAGTGCATACACAAAAACGGAAAAAAATACAGAGACTTGCTGAACGTGGCTTTAACTGCACTCATGTATTAACCGCACTTTAAAATGTTGAGTTCATCAAACCTTGTTCAGTTCTCGTCAATTCCAGAGCTCCGCCTCTGCCCCTTGCCTAGTTCAACTCACAATTTGTATCAGAAAGACACCAGAAGCCCACACAGGCTGAACAGTCGTTTCATATTATTGACAGTAAGATGATCTTAATTTCGGTGAATATTAATGAACCAGAGACGCATGGTTAGCCGACATGAACTTCTGTGAGGTGTGAACTCGTTCACGTTGTTTCCAGCCAGCTTACAACCAGTGTTGGGGATAACGCGTTACAAAGTAACGCATTACTGTAATTTCGTTACTGTTGTCAGGAACTTAATAACGTAACGCATTACAGTTCAAATTTCACTAACGTCATTACAGTTACTAGACTATAGTAACGTTCGTTACAGCGTTACCCACGATTTTGTTCAGTGACATTCAGATTAACAAATTTACATGTAAATCAGTGAGCTACCGGTAGGCCAACATGTCAAAACCGCGTTGTTTTTATTAGTGGTGCATGCGTGCCTAACTGGTTGCTGTGGTGGAAATCGATTGATTCAGTGAGAGGGAGATGGAAGAGAGAGAAGTCATGGAGAACACTGGCATCTTCGCCAACTGGAAATATTCGCATTATTTTCAGGTAGTTGCCTGCAAAGGCAAAAACATGTCGGTTAAGTGCTCGCTATGTCCTGGTGATAAACAGCTTTCCACTTCTACATAGACAGCACTTGGCCAGACAGCATAGTCGTACAAAGCTGGTGGCTAAAAATCCCCATAGCCACCGTCCCGGTGATGATGAGCCTCAACACCCAAACAGGCGAAACTTACATCAGGAGAGGGAGGATTACGACAGGTAACATCGCAGGCAGAAATAAATAATCTATAGTTGCAGCCTATGTTATGGAGGACATGGTTCCGCTATCAACAATAGAATCCCCCGTTTTAGGAGAATATTAAGCAAAATACCAACAACGCGAGCTCCCATATCAGATAGAAAAACATTTTCGAGCTACTTGAGCAAATGTTATGCTGTAATGGAATCGGATCTCAAAAAGACATTTGAGACCACAGAATTCGTTTCTACAACGGCAGATATATGGAGTGCTAACAACAAAAGTTATCTCGGAATGACTGCTCACTGGATTGATGAAAACTTTCAGCGCGAGAAGGCTGCCATTGCCTGTAAAAGGGTCAGAGGGAGACATAGGCTACATATGACGTTATAGCCAGCGAAATAGAGCAAGTTCATTCAAGTTATGGGCTATAAGTAAAGTAACGAGTAAAATAACAAGTTACTTTTTAAAATTAGTAACGAGTAAAGTAACAAGTTACTTTTTAAAATTAGTAACAAGTAAAGTAACCTTATTACAATTCAAAGCAGTAACTAAAGTAAAGTAATTAGTTACTTTTTAAAAGTAACTTCCCCAACACTGCTTACAGCATAAATGCTAGCTGTGTGTTGCAATGCATAAACTAGCACCACACAGAAGAGACAAATCAATTAATACGGGTAATGCATTGGATGGGCATGTAAACAATTGGCAAATTCACTAGCATAGTCTTCCCTCATCAAGAATGTTAACATTACTGTTAGCTTTGTGACTGCAGGCTAGGGATGGGAATTTTGGGTAAAAACACTATTCGAAAATCGATGACAAGTATTCGAATATTATTCGAAAATCGATCACCCCCCGCCCACCGCATGCACACACACGATATAATAGAGAAAATGAAGAGGCATCGTAAACATTCAAAGTATCTACTTTATCAAACACGTTGCTTAACGTAGGCTACATAAGCGCTTACAAAAAGGTTTTTAGCCTTATGAGCATAGTATGCCTACTTTTTAATTAGACTTTGACTTTCTGTACAACATATTTCTATCTTAAATCAAAGTTCAGAAAATAAACGGTTTCCTTCTTTGCGCAACTGAAACGGCCTGAATGAACTGCCTGGACGGCTACAATATTTACCAGTAGCCTAATAGGCTGGAATTATAATGACAACAATTGAACAGCAAATTTTTGTTTAAAACAAAAATAACATGTCCACATGCTCAGGATGGAGGCGGTTGTGCAGTCTATTGACAATTAATCCAGCTGCGGAGAATAGGCTACTCGCTCCGATGGCACTGACGTCGCAGGCACACACAAGCAAGCTCTCGCTAACTTTGCCAAACGGGGGTATTTCTGTTCCTTGGCCGCCTGTTATTGTATAGGACTGCTACTACCGCTGTAGGCTACAGGTAGGTTTATTGTTAGCGGCACCTTCAGGCTAAATTGCGCGTTGCATGAAACATTGGTTAGGAAACGTCTTTTTCAAAATGGTTTTTGTTATTTTTATGATGATATGGCTGAAACAGTATTCGATTTAACTATTCGATATTCGAACGCACTGTCGATTTTCGAATATTCGAAAATCATGTCCCAACCCTACTGCAGGCTACTTTCTTTATACCTACTACATCAGCGTTCAGCTTGACAGTGATTCATGTCTACAGGCCTAATCACTTTTATAAATTGTAGTCTGTGTGGTCATAAACATGGGAGCGTGGCTATGTTCCCACAGCTCTATGCTCCCACAGCCCTATATTCTCACATTTCTAAGAGATTTTTTTTCTTTCTTCAAAGTTAGGTACTATAGTCCCACATTTCTACCCCTGCCTGGTAGACCCCCTATGTAAGTTCAAGCAAGATTTGATCTTTGGTATTATTTGCCCTCAATGGTGCCTTCCAGGTAGTGGGGTTTAGTTTTGCATCCACATTCCACAACGATTTTATATTCATCCACCTCAGCGATCATTTTTTAAATTGACCTCAGCAATCATTTTTGGAATCAGTTTCAGAATCCTCCATTCTAATGTGAATGGAAGGGCTAAAGGGATAAATATTACCTGTGTTGGTGTAAACATGCCCTTATCGGAACATATTGCTGTGGGAAAATAGGGTCTAATTTTTTTTTTAATCTTTGTAATGTGAGAGCATGCGGGGCTGTGGGCACATAGGGCCCAATTTCCCAAATTTTCTAAGAAATGTGGGAACATAGGGCCTAATTTCCAAAAATTCTGTCAAAAATAAAAATTCCTAACAAATGTGGGAACATAGGGCTGTGGGAACATAGAGCTGTGGGAACATAGAGCTGACCCCATAAACATAACACCAAATCGACTTGTTTTTGTTTTATTAGCATGTTGGTAAGACAGTACCCTACAACTCAGTCAGAACAGAATCTCTGTGAATTATATAGTTACCGTAAAAGTAGACCTGATTGCTCTTCTGTGTGATTTCATTGTTATTTTTGTCTCTCCAGGTGACTGTGGGTTCTGGACTCCATCCATCTGACACACAGCTAACATTCACATGTTCTCCTGTTCCAGTGGTGCTAGATGACATGACTGGAGTAGATCCAGTGACTGAGGGGAGAACATAATTAGAACCATAAACAGTAAGTAGCACATGCCAATTTTGAAATTCACAGATCATTTTTGACACATTTGACACATGTTCAAGGTCACAGAAAGCTGTTGATTTGGGACACCATATCACATAGAGTGGTGAAGCAGTGCTCAGCTAAAGTGGAAAGCACATTGCCAAGACTTCAGAACGCTGACCATGGTACAACGGTCCACTAACTTGCACCGCATTTATAGATGACAATGACTGTGTACTGAGCTTGCAGAAAATATTGTGCTTATGGCAGGGCTATTCAATTAGTTTTCCAAGGGGGCCACATTTAGAATCCAAGAACTTGAGTGGGGCCGCAAACTTTTCGCGGTCACTATTTTCAAATAATCAAATCGCAACACATTGATTAAAAATGCATATTTGCTTTGTTTTAACAATAACTTTGCATGTTAACAATAGCTACAAAGTATTTATTTACAAAATGTACACTTTGTTTTTAAAGTGAATTATTCATCCCTAAATGTCCTATTACAGAACTTATTTTGCACTCCAACAGGTAGGATAAAAGAAAAATTTAAAATAACACGTAAACACGCAAGGACTCTAATATAAGTAGCCTACAGTTGTCATAAGAGGAAATGCTGCATCAATAGACCAAACCGGCTTAAAAAATAAATAAAAAGGCTGCGCAACAGCGCCAAAATCATCTGTGGCCAAAACCGGAATTACATGTACTTGCTTAGAATCGCCATAGAGAATGAACAGTGGAAAACACCTTAAAAAAATATTTCCTAATGTATTAATGGCACTTAAATTGACGTAGTTTGGGGGCATTTTATCTATTTATTAATATTCTGCAAATTATAAGGTATATATTAAGCTTTGGAGACTGATAACAATATTTTAGTTTTAAAGGTGATGAATCACGTCGGCCGCATCTGGGCCGTATCTGGGCCGCATCTGGGCCGCGTGCGGGCCGCATGTGGCCCGCGGGCCGCCAATTGAATAGCCCTGGCTTATGGGTATAAGGCCCGTTTCACACATAAACTGCACGTTCGCGGTGCGGTCCGTGAGCGGTCTATGAGCAGTGCCTGTGGGCTTGAGCATTCACACCAGCAATTGTCTTTGCGGTGCTCTGCGTGAACCGGCCCCCCGAGTTTTGCATTCAAAATCTATGGACACCGTGCAAGTCCCGCTTACCGCACTGAAAACGCTTGGAAAAATATAACTCGTTTCTATTTCAAAAAAGCAGCGCGGGAGCTGCTCAGAAACCGGACAGGAGCCGTGCAGAACACACGTGCAGTCTGAATGCCCTAACCTGTTAACATGTATTCTTAATGAAATCGCCCAAAAAAAACGTGCCTGCACCACTTACGCGCCGCTCATGCACAGGTTTCTGTGTGATTCGGCCAACTCTCTTGGATTTGGGGTGATACATAGACATTCAGGTTCAATCTCAGACTATGCACAATGTCAAGCAAAGAATCTTCCTTTTACCAAAATATTATTTCAAATGTGCATGGAAACATAGCCACACTGTTTTCATTACACTCTTTCTGGTGTTATATATATATATATATATATATATATATATATATATATATATATATATATATATATATATATATATGGGTGGATGACAAATAAGCCTGAAAAAAGTATTTTTAAAAAACTTCAAATATCATCCCTAAAAAGTGTTTATATGTGTTGCTGTGAGTCTAAACTTAACCAATACGTAAATATTTTTTACATTTTTTAATTAAAATAAGTATTTATATATGAATTTGTCAAGGTAGTGCCTAAAACTGTCATATGGTGTGACATTAAAACAATTTGATATAAAATAAAAATTAGGTATTTTTTTCTTCTTTAATTTACGTCAATGTACTTATTAATCATGTTTGCTTTGATATGCAACATTTGCTTGTGAATATTTAGGATAAAAACTTAACATTTGACAAGTTATTATGTCAAGGAGGAGAATGGTCTGAACTCTAACCAGATATTTTAGCGTATTTCTGACATTCTTTGTCAAAAGTTGCTCAAAATTCTTGAGATTCTTGCAGATGTCATTTCCTTTCTACACTATTGATTTTGTCATGATTTGTCAGTTAGAAAGTCTTGTTTTATGACGTTTTCTATGATTATTTGACGTCACACCAAATGACATAGTGTCACGCCATATGATGAAATGCACCAAATCACAATGTATCAGCGCAAAAAATAAAATCATTAACAATGAATTTTGAAGTCCACTGAAAAGAACTTTAGGGATAACATCTATTTTTCAACTGCATATTACATGTGAAACATGGTGACATGGGGGAAAAATGGGAAAGGGAAATATAAATTGTACAGATCCTATTTTGCTAAATTCTTATCACAGATTTAATATATTTCATATATGATTTTTAAATTGAATTCGTGTTTTTACATATATTTCAATATAAAAATGCAGTTTGGTCATAGAGTGTGACAGAAATGTCATATAGTGTGACTGTACATTTTCAATGTCCCAGTGTAATAACAATGTAATAACAATGTCACTCCATATGACATAGTGTCACTCAATATGACATTTTGACAGTTTATCTAATTTATTAGACAACTAAATACAGCTAGATATTATTTAGCATGCAACTGACCACATGGCAGCAATGCTTTCTAAGAATTCATAAAGAAGATTTGTGAAAAATAACAATTTTTATTGCAAATGATGTCACACCATAAGACACAATTTTTTGGCCACTATTGATGATGTCGGATATGGAGCTTTTTATATAAAAATCTAAAAGGCAGACCTGACCTCCTGACCATGGCAATCACTCCTGACATGCTATTGTAACTTCCTGATGAAGCAGGGTCCGTGTAATGGCAATGATGTCCAAATTAATGCCCGTTGAAAATATAAAATATAGTGTCACACCATATGACGTCCATTGTAGGGACAAAATATATTTGATTAGAACTTAGTTGGACGTTATGCATGGGCATCGAAACTTTCTGTGGTTATAGAAAACATCCACTTATTTTATTTGCCTGGTAAAATTTTAAAGTATTTATACTTTATATGGATATACATTCTAATTAGGAAAATCACACGCATAGTGGACAATCACACCATATGACATTTTTTATGTTTGGATAGTTGTTTTATGTCAAAATTTAAATACAACACCAAAATTTTTAGTATGCAGGAAGTTGATCCTATCAGACCAACAACATTTCCATATCAATTCTTAACAATTACCATTTTTTATACGTGTGTGACAAAAGGACAGTCTGAATTTTGCTATCCGTCATCCACCCATATATATATATATATTTATATAATAATTATTATAAGTATTATATAAGTATATATATATATAATTATAAGTACTTATTCAGAGTGTATCAACACAGAGCCCTGTTGTTTCACCTTGCTAAGTGCTGTCAATAGCAAATTGGCAGCTAACAATAACAGAAGCAGGGAGCGTTAGCTGCCCTTTCACTATCTCGGCCTGTGTTGCACAAATTTCATTCCCACAGCTATTAACACATGATGAACATGTTCAAAACAGCCCGACTACGGTAAATCCCCCAATCTCACCTCTGACTGTTAAGGACACATTAGCCTCTTCATACCACTCCGCACTGTGAACAAAACACACATATTGTCCTCTGTCTGCCAGTGTGAGATTCTCCAGTTTTAAAGACACATCTCCCTTCTGCAGTCCTGCTGTTAGAAATGTTCTGCCCCTGTATTGAGGGTCTGCAACCTTCTCTTGAATTTTCTGATTCTTAAATAACAGAACTGGTTTCCGGTGTCCGGAGTCGATACCAGTGCACCTCATCTGGGTGAAATGAAGGGGATGTCAGAGAGGACAGAACCACAGAACCTCCTAATGGAGCTGAGACTGGACCTTCAGGAACCAGGAGGGAGAAGGTCCTTCCTATGAGACAACATAAAACTTGAAAAGAAATCATGTATTGCAGGCCAAGTAAAAAAAAAAAAAAAAAAAAAAACTGTCTGCTACACTGTATTAAATAAATACTATGGTAACTACAATGGAATCTTATATTATTTTGGGACTTAAGTAGGCTTACTGTAAGCATTACTGTACTGTATAAAAGGAATAGAGCAGTGCTGTTTGGACCTCACATTATAGGGTCTGTTTATTTGACATTAAAGAGGCCCTATGGAAGTCACAAGACCTAGCCTGTCTGCTAACCAAAACAATGAAGACAAGACCATCCTACTGATATCGCAAGTGAGATATCTATGGCTAAAAGGCATGGACGATCTTGCAAAGGGTCACATTGTGTTCCAGAACATGTCATTTATCAATCTCAATGAATTCTACAGTAGGCGATATACAGTATTTGACAACACTAATGAATTTTACTTAAATCCTGCAAGTGGGTAGGGTGACTCGCCTATACATGTACCTCCTGTCACAACGTTAAATTTCGCAATCAAGTTAATATGGCCAAGGAGGCAACTCTCGAGCCCCGAAAACTCAGGACCCAATGAGAAACGAGCAGGCTGAAGGAGAAGAGCTTATGATAACTCTGTCCAGCTCTGTAATTCTGTCCAATAATATTGATAGAGGTTAAATAGCATTTGATTGATGTTTAGATTAATCCCACCTCAGAATTCCAGACCACAGTTCTGCAAGCCACACTAGCAAGTAACGGCCTGTTTCCACACAGCGCGAATATCAATAATATTGAAAATGAATCACTGTGAGGGGCGAGTTCACCAAGACAGACTTATATAGTTAAGAAATGTTTAACTTTTTGTGAATATTTGCAGGCAATAACCAATCAAGTACTTGTGTGTTCATTTGTAACGTTACGTGACAGGACAGGGGCGGGAGTACAAAATTATGCTTTACATTACATTACAATCAACATTAGTTCAAGTTCAAGTTTATAAAAATATATATATACTTATGATAAAAAAAAATGATACTTATGATAAAAGAATGATACTTATGATAAATAAATGAAGATAAAAGTATGTAATATATTTAAAACAAAAAAAAAATATATTGGTGAAGATAAGTGATGATGTATGATGTAAATAAGATATAAATAAAACTTATTTCACTAAGACAACTTAACATTATCACATTACCCCAAAAGCGGCTGAGAATAACACAGTTTTTAATTTCTTTTTAAAACAAGCTACTGTAGGTGCAGTTCTGGTTTCTAATGAAAACTGGTTCCAGCATTTAGCAGCATAATGACTAAATGCCATTTCACCCTGCCTAGATTTTACTCTAGGCACTACCAACAGGGCAGCCTCTGTAGATCTTAAAGACCTTGTAGGTTTGTATTCCTCCAGCAAGTCTGCAATGTATTTTGGGCCCAAGCCATTTAGTGATTTGTAGACTATGAGTAGGACTTTAAACTCAATTCTGAACTTAACTGGGAGCCAGTGTAAAGACTTAAGGACTGGAGTGATTACAGTACATTACATTACAGTAATGGTCATGACTTCGTTAGATGAAAAATATTGTATTTGATCAAAGGGTCCCTGGACCACAGTCTCTGTCTAAATCATCTCTGATTGTGTTTAATATTGTACATCAGTGCAATCGTGGCTGGAAGAACATCGGTTTACAAATTAGCATAATAACTTGAGTTAGCGCATGCTAACAACTAGCCGTGTTAGCACACTGATATAAGTCAATATTGACTTGTGGGACAGAAATTACTGTTGGCAATATAACAAAACAAACATTTGTGTGTGTTTAGCTATGTTTAGCTGCTAGGTTAATATGAGCAACCCGGCGCAACCGACCTAAAGAGTGCTGATTGGTAGGCGTACCCCCCACCCCCACAACGGCTGCAGAGGTGCAGACAAACAATCCTTCCTAAAAACGCATTAAACGTTGATTAACAAGACAAGAAACACACCTTGTGGTGTGTACACTGATTAGCTGACACAAATATCTCTAACAGGTGTTTTCAAAAGGTGAATCTATTTTCTCAAAAACCTCAGTCAATGGGGTTTTATACAACCCCATTGACTGAGGTTTTTGAGAAAATAGGTATATATATATATATATATATATATATATATATATATATATATATATATATATATATATATATATATATAAATAGTTTGGCAAGAATGGTAACTTTGCAGCTTTGGCAGAGAATAAATTAACTGCATCATGAACTGCAACAATGATACCACAGTAACTTGAGGGAAAGGTACCATAACCTACCTGCAGTGGTTTCTCTGCATGTTGTGGCAAGCACAATGAGACACACCCACGTCACAGCCATAACTATGAGAGAGAGAAGATTATCCAGCAGTTAAAATGAAGAGTCATATCAATGTGAAGCTTCAGGCCAGTAACTCATGTATGTTTTACCCTTCATAAAGTAGATGTCACAGTACACCTATTGACCCCTTGACACATCATACCATACAAACACACACATACTGTAAAGTGTGCGCCCACACAGTGGACATACTCATTCAAGTACAATAGAGATATTTTTAACATTTCAATAGCACCACAGTTCCTGGGACAGTACCCATTTCTGGTGGTCTGTCCCTGGTAAAATACTAGAAAAGCCACTTGATGGATGAGTTCATATAGCCGCAATTCTAAATTGTTCACAAAGCATTACATGACTGTGTTCCAAGACATAACTCGACATTCGTACCCAACCTTTCATAAATGTGGAAGATTTAATATCAATAAAATTTCAAAATGAAAGTCCAGTTTTGAGCCATTTTTGACAGCTGCTATGAGCTATGTACTCACCCGTCAAGTAAAAATCCACTTTGTCCCAGATTTTTGAAGATAAAACCTTACTCATATTATTGATATTGACATTAGAAATAGGAATTTCCCCAGTTCTAAAAATTCAGGGAAATGTCCCGGATTTTCATTTCAAAGATCTGGTCACCTAGTCAACTAGTTAACTCTACAAGAGCTTGTTATATTATTATTTTAATACATTTCACCCAGTATTTCCTTACAATGACAACTCATATGTCAGTATGAAGCATGTGTTTAATTTAAAGCACTTTGCCTACCTTAAAAATAGGTGAATAACAAAAAATGTATCTTCTTGTGATTCAGTGTAGCCTAAATGGGTCATTCATTCCCCACTTACAAGTAGGCTAATTTTGTGATCTAATAGATGACACATTACTTTCAGTTTTACTGAAACAACCGTCATACTGTTATGCCCCTCCTTAAAGGAATAGTCCACCTTTCCATAAAATTGGGTTATTCTCCATCTTACCTTAAGCATTTTGGTCTCAGTGCATGCATTTTCCTAGTCTGGCAACCCCAATTCTAGCATTAACTTAAGGTACGTAATGTTGCCAAAGAGTTGTTATACTATATTATGCTATTGCTTACATTACCTTCCAGCGCCTATGCTAAGCTATAGCTAAAAAAAGGGGATAAAACTGAGGTTGTCATACTAGGAAAATGCATGCATTGAGAACAAAATGCTTTAATCAACATGTGAAACATCATAAAAGTGTGGAGTTTTCCTTTAAGGGCTTGGTCATGAAATAATAACAAAAGCAGTGCCTGAGTCTGCATGTGTCTGTAATGTACATGTTGATGATGACAACAAATAAAGACCCAACAAAACTTTAGTCATTGCCACATACTCACCCAGAAAAAGTAGGCTAGTGTGGGTTTGTTAATTGGCTCAAAAGCAATACTTGGGCAATTCTACTTATGATCTTTGATATTACCCTGAGCAGCTCAAGGTACATAACTGGAGTTCCATATAAAAGTTAATCAATGACAGCCTGCTCTACAACAGACAATACAGTAGTTAACATTTTGCTATAGCTTATAGGACGGTACCAGTACATCTCATCTGGGTCAAAGGACGGAGAAGTCTCAGAGGACAGAACCACAGAACCTCCTAATGGGGCAGAGACTGGACCCTCAGGAACCAGTAGGGAGAAAGTCCTTCCTATGAGATGAGTAAGATAGTGTGAACAAAAATAAAGCGAAAGAGTTAAAAATCCCTCTCTATTGTCACACACTTTCATTTTTTACTGACGTCTGAACAAAACAAATGTAATTCTGTCTATAGGTCAATAGATCCCATGTGTCAGGAGGTGCATACACTTAATGACTAGTTTACTTACTAATTGTCATTGGTATTTGTTAATTACAGTAAATTAAATAAGTTACTATAAGTTAAGTTAGTGTGATGAATACGTTAATGTGATGTAATGTGGTTTTAAATGTGTATCTCTCACACATTTCAGTGGCAAAGTTGACTTACTAGCAGTGGTTTCTCTACATATAGCAAGCACAATGAGACACATCCAGGTCACTGCCATAACTATAAGATGCAAAAGGTCTATGAGTAAAAGACTCCCCCTCTCCCCCCCCCCCCCCAAAAAAAAAAAAAAAATATATATATTTTTTTTTACGTTTTTCTTTCTTTCTTTTTTGGTGAGATGGGGATTGGGACATGAACACAAGGTTTTTAGCTCTTTTTAACTCGATTGATTGAAATTATTGTAATTTGTACAGTCAGATTGATTGTCAACAAGTTCAAGTAAACTGAAATTACACCTTTCTTGTGCTGAAAATAAGATAATACAAATGGTTACTGATAATTTCTCCCTTGGCCAAAATACAGTGATTTGTAGTTTCATGCCAATTAAACACTTTACAGGAGACTACTAATAACAATATGAATCTGAACACTATACATAATCATGCAAACATTAAAATTAAATTTACCTTAAAAATATGAGTCCATATCTTGAGATATTCTTCTTCTCTGTATCCTAAGTTCTTCTTCTCTGTACACTCAAGTTTGTAAACAATTGATGTGCTATAATAGATGACATATTACTTTCAGTTTGGTTTCAATGTACAGACTGGCTATGACAATATACCTGGTCTTGGGGATAAAAACAACTGAAAAATTAACGTCTTCTCCTATACATAAGTATATGCTCTCTGTATAGATTTGTTGCACATATACATCCAAGCAAACTAAATCCAAACAATGCAAACTGATGCCCATTAAACATTTACAATATTTTTTCAAGTGACCCTGAGATTCATAACTCAAAGTGCATAGTGCTCATAGTGTACCTAGCAAGATCTGATATCACCAAGTATTTAAGAGTCCAGGATCAACGTCAAACGTTTGCCCTGGATCAATGTACCTAACCCTGACCCGTCCTAACCCATTCATCCAGGGCAACAAGTTTGACATTGATCCCGGACTCTTAATTACTTGGTGATATCAGATCATCCGTGTAGCAGACAAAAGCTACTCATTAACCAATGAACTGCTGTAAAGTTTCTAAACACACTAGTATTTACAAAGTGTTAGCTGTAAAGTTAATTTGAGGCTTTGCAATAAGAGCCATTTTCTACTTTCTACCAGAGCTAATCAATGAGGGTGGAAATAACCTGTAGAATGTTCATAACCGCTTATCAAAGTGTATGGGTAACCAGCACCACAACAGGGAACATAAAACCTGTTTCAGGACAAGAATAACCATGATGCTAATGTAGACCCCCAAAAATACGAAAGATGTAAAGCTGACTGTTTGTAATCATTTTGGTTAGTAACAGTTTAATATGATTGTGACAAATTTTAAATTACTTTCTTACTAATTGTGATCCTGATCATAAATACAACCAAATTCCAAAATAATTGGGACACTTTACAAATTGTGAATAAAAACATAATGCAGTGATGTGGAAGTTTCAAATTTCAATGTTTTATTCAGAATACAACACAGATGACATATCAAATGTTGAAACGGGGAAAATAAGTTGATTTTCAATTTCATGGCATAAACACATTCAAAAATAGTTGGGACAAGGCCATATTTACCACTGTGTGTCATCCCCTCTTATTTTTATAATGGTCTGCAAACGTCTGGGGACTGTGAAGAGAATAGCAGACAAAAGCTACTCATTAACCAATGAACTGCTGTAAAGTTTCTAAACACTTTACTGCTTAAAAGTTTCTAAACCCTTGTCCTTGCTAAAAAAGCTGGATGTTCTTTATCATTCAGCTTTGTGTTCAGCTGTGCAGATAATAGGACTCACCACTGCACTTTATATGGAATGGTACAGTGGTCCTCCCTTTCCCTTAGAAGGAAACTCCATCTTTTGACCTTTATTGCTAAAGCATTATTAGGTAAATTACCTTTATACATTTCCAGCTTACTTAAGTACCATACTAGTGTGTATAGCACAAGGTCATCAAATAAGTTGTTATTGGTAACTCAACTAGAACAGAACTGGGAAAGACGTCTTTTTCATCCTATGCACCTTACATCTGGAATGAACTCCAAAACACACTAAAGCTAGAGTCACTTCCATCTCTCAATACTTTTAAAAGTCTTTTAAGATCAACCTTTACACAATAGTGTCACTGTTTCTGATCTTGGTGCCCTTTTCCTGGTAAAATAAAAAAAAATAAAAGGCAAAATAAAAAAAAAATAAAAGAATGTTGTCCCAATCTTGTCTAATACAGGCTTCTAGTTGTTCAACATCTTAGGTCTTCTTTGTCATATTCTCCTATTATGATGCACCAAAAGCTTTCTATGGGTGAAAGATCTGGACTGCAGACTTGATGGTGCCTTTCCAGATGCGTAAGCTGGCCATGCCACACACACTCATGCAACTCTATACCATCAGAGATGCAGCCTTCTGAACTGAGCGCTAACAATAAGCACTAACAATTTGTTATTGTCCGGGTTGTCCTTGTCCGGATGGCATAGCGTCACAATTTTCCAAAAAGAACTTTGAATTTTGATTTGTGTGATTTGATTGTTCCAGATTCTCTGAATCTTTGGATGATGATATGCACTGTAGATGATGATACCTTCAAACTCTTTGCAATTTTTGTCTGAGAAACTCCTTTCTGATCTTGCACCACTACTTTCTGCCACAGTATTTGGGGAACTGGTGATCCTCTGCCCATCTTGACTTCTGAGTCACTGCCACTCTGGGAGGCTCTTTTCATACCTAATCACATTGCCAATTAAGCAAATAAGTCACAAATGGGTCCTCCAGCGGTCCCTTATATGTATATCTTACTTTTTATTGCTACCTGTCCCAACTATTTTGGAATGTGTAGCTCTCATGAAATCCAAAATGAGCCAATATTTGACAAAATGTCTCACTTTCAACATTGGCCATGTTATCTATATTCTATTGTGAATAAAATATAGGTTTATGAGATTTGTAAATTATTGGATTCCATTTTTCTTCACAATTTGTAAAGTGTCCCAACTATTTTGGAATTCGGATGTAGGGCGGATAATGAAAATAATGAGATGGTGTCACATCAATCCCAATACAAGCACACCTGTGCATAAAGGGTGCATGCAATCGTTCCTGTGAAGGGATTTGTGAATTTGAAATTGTGCTGAAATATACTGACCATGCTTAACCACTAAACCCAGTGGTACCACTGTGAAACTGTAATAAAAACAATTGCAAATCTCACAAAACAATGTTTTATATCATGTTTCAGTGTATTGATAATTTCCAAATTAACTAATCCATACAATTCATAGCTGTCAACAGTATAATTATTTTTTAATTATGTCCCAAAAATTCAAACAGATGCAAATTAAGAGGAACTTTCATGAAATGGTGTTACCACCTTGAACATGCATTAATTTTTCTATTGATGTTCTGCAAGCACATCATCGTTACCACATGATCTATCGTCTTGGATGGCGGAAGTACATTTACAACCTGTGCAGTGCAGCGAAGTATGAAATATTCTCCTGTGGCTTTGTTATTTTATCTGTTGCAACAATTTGAATATGGTCGTAACAGTATATCATCTGTGATGTCGTCCAAGTGATTTGTCGATGGTCAGAAGGCAAGTCATGAATAAAAGACAATAAAAACGACTGATTAACGCATTTGAGTCTATAGCAACGGGCGTTGCTATGGGAAAAATCGGGTGTGTGCATGTCAAAACTATCGCTAAAATACTACTAAACTTTTAGGTAATGAATTGAAGGATATTTATATGAGTCTTCAAGAAGTTCATTTATTCAAGAAATGTAAGCAACAGACTTAAAAAGGCGTATATCCTACTGAAATAAGTGAACTGCTGGAGGCATCTCATAGCCAAGTTTGCCGGCCACAGCCGTGGCGGGAACTATTAATACGTCACTTGCAGAACATCAATATTATATACGCCATGTCGTGCGCCGCTGACCAAGACTGAGTGATGGATGAATGATTGAAGACTTCATTGACATGAAGACAAACAAACACACACTGTACAGAGCTACACATCCTGCTTGACGAGCCCACCAATTTTTCTTATATTGCCTGTCCAGACATTTTTAAATTGTTTAAATTTCTGCAACACATATTCCAACCATTACAAATGTGGCATCATATAAAAGATAAATAACAGGATTTAGTGTCAAGATTTATAACCAAGAGACATTGTTACAACATAAAAATAATCTTAACAAACACAAATGTCCTTACTTGTGCTATAAATCAAAGTCATAAGTGGCTGAACTGACCATGGGCCCTATCTTGCAGGCGGCGCACCATGCCTTCGCGACTCGCGCAAGCTGTCATTGCTATTTTGTGCAAGCGCATGGTTCGTTTTTCTGTCAAGTAATTCACGTTGTCTAACTAGCAAGTGACTTTGCGTCCTCGGAGGTGTGTCGAAGGTGTGGCTAGGCGCAAAGCGCAAAAGATGCTATTATACAGACGCAGAAAGGGATCCGCCAGTGACTGGAAAAAAACTGGTCATTCGTCAGTCACGCATTCCTGAAATGCTATTTTATGGAAGCACAACACAATAGGTAATGCAGTCCTTGTTCCAGCATAACAATGATGGCCACAACAATAATTATTACAATCGGAAAATCATTTTGATGCTCAGGAAGATGTGGTTAACCACAATTTATTAGCCTGCAACAGAAAACGCGCGAGGATATATAAGAAGGGGGGACGTTAAATGGAGAATCAAGTTTGCTTTCGCTTTTGAATGAATATTCCGAGATATCTATCAGGACTAAATCAGCTTCCTTTGTGTCTTGTGAGGCCGGTAGACATCAATTTAATATAACCATACCTATTACGGCTCTGACTATGACTAGACCCGACGTGTGAGCTTGCTCGCTTTTCAATATTTTAATTTCTTTAAATGCACAAGGAGGAGATCAGCTGGCGTGATAGCAATTCACCAGGCGCTTTGCGCTGTTCGTTCTTAAAGGCAATGAGAGATTGATCTGTCATTGGTTATGTCTGTGTTACACCCATAACACACCCATGAGTAATTAGGCATCCTAAGTCCAACCTTTTTGAACTTTGCGCTCATTTCCTGCACTGTGAAAATAGCAAAAAGCCGCCGACACGCCCCCAAAACCATATGCGCCATCCGTCAAACAACAGTTGACTTTGCGTCGTCAAAATAGGGCCCCATGGATGTCTGATGATACATTCATGTATAAATGAAGCTGCAGCTATAATATAACATCCTTCAGTGTCTGATTTTTATTTTATTTATTTTTTTGAACTTTTAGATAGCAGGTCCTGCTCCACATCAGCACAGATCTCCATCTATTATCAATCTCAGAAAACAGTTGGAGAACACTCTCAAAAGTGCATAGGTGTGGATGTGTGTCCACATTGTAAAATGACAGAGTGTGTTTATCAAAGTCCAGACACACTCCTAGGTTCCTAAATTGCTTTGACATTAGCACAGGAGTTGGAAGGTCGGTGTCGGCACAAAGTCGAGTTTTTATCTCATACTGAAGACCCCAGAAGCCGTTCTGTAAGGTTAGAAGAAATCTCTGTGCTTGAACTGCTGGGTCGTGGCTAGGGATGGGTATTGACAAGATTTAATCAATATCAATACCATTATCGATTCTGCCTATCAATTCTAAAATAAAAACAAAAGAAAAAACTACCTGAAGACACAAAAGAGCTTAGAGCGCTCAGGAGGCTGTGCAAACAATGTAACTCAGGTGCTCTTCTGTAGTGGGTGAAGTGTAAATCCAAAAGAAGAGGAAAAAGCAGAGGCACTCTGAGATTTGAAGAAAATATAAAAAAGCCTTTAATTTAACATGCCAATTTAAAAACACATGGGCCTACGCGTTGCGGCCATATTGGCCTTCATCAGGGCATCAAAAAACTACCTGGTTTGGTTCATTTTAATTCTTTTAACGTATTTGTCAGGAAAGACTTCAACTGGCAGATTTACTAAAAAAAGGCATTTCTAAAGTAAATATATTTTTAATCATACTTGTAAACTTGAAAAAATATTTTAAATAGTATTGTATCGAATCGTATCGTGACCTTGTTATGACTTGTAGCGTATTGTGGCCTGAGCGTATCATTACATCCCTATAAAGTACTATCTATCTTATCTTATGTCTAATATACAGTAGCTGACTATGGAAGATTGATGGACGATTGAATGAAACTGCAGCTGTGACACTGTAAGATCATTTCATGTCTGACATTAATGTTTAGTGAATGAATCAGTGAAAGATTTGTGAATGAGTTACACAAGGCACTACCCTGTGATTTGTCAATTCAACTGACCAGAGAGGTGTGAACTCAAATCAGTATGTACAAAGCAATATAGTTAGCCTACTTGATCATGACAATTATCAAATAGCATACATGACATTGTCATAAAACCATGATCACACTGTTGCCCATATTATGTGAATTCATTTAAAGGAAAATACCAGAGTGAATTCAGGCATAGTCCTGCTGCGTGAGCCTTCTAACAGCAATATATTTCGGATGAAATGAAAAAAATTCGTACAGCATAGACCTAACGCAAATGTTGATTCAAAGGAAAACTGAGGATGCGAATATTGCCTTACAATAGCTCTATGTCGACATGGAGTCATTGGGCAGGCTGGTATTGTTTGACTCGAAAGATTCCAATCTTAAGATCTGATCGTGGGCAGACTATACATTTTATTTTATAGTTTCTTTCGTCAGGCTCAGGTATTTCTCTGTATTAGCACAAATCTCCATCATTATTCTGTCTCTGACTCCAGGACTAATCACAGCAAACAGTCTGTTTGAAGACACTTTCTTAGAGGTCCATAGGTGTGATTTAGTGTCAATATTATAAAATGACAGAGTGTGTTTGTCACAATCCAGAAACACTCCTAGATTAATTAATTCCTCGGTCATCTCCACTGGAGTTGGAGGGTCAGTGTTGGCAATGAGCCCAGTTTCTTCCTCATACTGAAGACCCCAGAAGCCATTTTGGGGGGTTAGTGGGAATTTCTGTGTTTGAACTGCTGGGTCATGGCACACACCCACAAACCATGAAATCTTTTTCCCTTTCCGTGACAGGTTCACTCCCCAGCAATGTTTCCCAGATTTGAAGCTTTTGCATGAAAGAACACAGGGAAACTTGCTTTCAGGAGTTTGCGGGTGTCCTTGCCTCAGGACTTCCAACTCTTGCATTGGTACCATCATCTGGGATCACCAGAACCAAAGGGACATTATCAGGGTCCAGAATGATGTCCTTTACTAAAATGAGAAGCATGATTCCATAGGTTTGCAGTCAGATCAGTTTGTGTAGAGTGGGGCAAATAAGTATTTGAACCCATGCTAATGTTAACTAAAAAGAGGAATAGAAATCTACCTCTGGGCATCCTGATAAAGTTCCATTGGCTTTTGGAATTAAGCTATTTTAATTTACCATATACCCAGAAGATTGGCATGGTTATTTCAGTTAACTACAGTTGCCCTGACATTGCATTGCATTGAGGGATGATTTTATTAGATGATCTTATTATTACCCCATGCCATTCACGAGATATGGTGATGGGTGTGAAAACCAAGGGAAGGCTAAGGGAACTTTAGCAGGATGCATAATATTCTGGATCCATGAAATAGTTGGACTTTAAAAAATAAAAATCTGCTGCCTATGGGAGATTAACTGAAGATTCAAATATTTATTACACTATACTATATTTTTAATTACCATACATTATTCTTTCATTGCAAAAAAAAAAAAAAAAAAAAAAATAGAATTAAAGATTGCTTTCTTCCTCATCTTTTAAATTATGAGATTAAGATACATTTTCAACTGATGTTTTTTTTTTACTCCTTAATCAACATTAACATGGGTTCAATACTTATTTTCTCCACTGCATATTATTCAATCTGAATGTATTTGTCCAAAGATACTCTTACCTTGATATCTTTTTACATGTTCCCATTCTGAAACACATAAATATCATTATTTTCTCTGTGTCCTTCACTTTATTAACTCCTGGGCAATTCCAGCGTTATGGACGTGACATTTTCATGCATTATTGATGAACAAAAGGCCACATAACCTCTGCAAGCTTAGCAGTATTTCACATTTTTTTTCATATTCTTATGCAAACTTTGTGGCTTAATACAGGCAAACTCAAAAAATTCATATCATGATTTACATCATAAGAATATGAGCCTTTCAATTTGCGTTATGGACGTGACGAAAAACGGACAAGCTTTTATGGGAGATTACAGTTTTTGCTATGAAGTCTGTGAAATTTCCTGAGAAACGTAAATATTATTCCATTCATACCAAACAGGACACCTCAGTGAACACAGAAAACGACTTGATTTAAATGTAAATGTAAGATAAGTTGGTTTTCATTTGTGTTATTGTGGGAAAAATTGTGTTATGGACGTGACATTATGGACGTGACATCTGGAAAAACCTTCCAAAAACCTAATCCACCTAATGATGGATTTTGACCTGTAACGACTGAAATAGTAATACAATGATAGAAAATAACTGATAACATTGCAGGTTTGTGTGTGTTATCACCCACGTATTCCCATTATAAGCCCCTCCATAGACTTACATAGTGGCTGAATAGGGTAAAAATTTTAACAAATAGATCTCAGATGATAATGTACATCGATACAAAACTTTTTTGTATTGGAAGTTTTCTGAAAGAATTTGTATGTCCATGTAGATGAGACTTGAAGTTTTAAGGTGAGGTTTACTTTTTCGTGGAATTGCCCACCTACATTCTCTATTATCAAAACAAATAGTTTCAGTCCATGATTGTCATTGGGTGAATCGTGTTTGATACTGTTGAATATTCCCTGATAATGCATGGTTGAGACCAATTTTCATTCTATATTGCTGTGCCATTCACAAGTAACATTGTCTGTGATTGTGTGGCAACCATTGAGCTGTAGGAAATATATTTCTTGGTGGAGGAGTTGATGCTTAGGATCAAATCCCTACAATTCCTGCTACAGAGTATGTGGCTTTGTTTTAAGAAACTGAGCAAGGTATGCTAAGGTAAGCTAACTTTATATAAGCAATAAGCCCCATATAGACTGTTCTATATTGCAATGAGTATTATAAGGGTACATACAATGGGTGGACAAGGTTGAAATTTTAGCTATACCCTGCATAGTGGTAACCTCACTCATGCCTTGTCTGAAACCTTTCCATAGGAGAGTTGCTTCAGAAGACTGGATCCAAAAACCTTATAGTTGGATCTGTGGCATAATTGCCAAAATATTTGACAGGCAGAATATCTCTTTAATATGACTGTTAGCTCTGTTTTGTACATTTGTAAGAGATGATCTAAATCACGGCTGGTGGTTCTGTCTCTGATCCTGGTTCATCCGTTCCTGAAATACGGCCCAACGGGTGCGATTTCAGATGGATGCATTCAGCGTAATGCATCATCTGACATGAGTGAGCATAGTGGGGCTTTAATAGACCATTCAATTCAGTCAATTGTTGTATATGAATTATGCTTCGCTCAGTAAGAGGCTTTTAAAGTACTACAACAGGAACAGTTATTTGCATGAACTATCATTAACCCAAAATGTATGCCTATAAGTCAGGGATTCTCAAAGTTTTGATCCGTTTTAGGGACCCAGGATTGAACTGAGGGCCGCCAAAACCAGATGGGAATGAGGAGTAACAGGCACACAGAATATCCATGCAGCCTTCTGTGAAAAGACCCAATGAATGCAGTAGGAGTCCCAGTGCTACTGGTGGTGTGGTCCCTATAGTCCCCGTACCTGCTGGTGATGTGGTCTTGAATGCATCAGCAAAATGAATTATACCTGGAAGACCAGAGAGGAACAAAGAATCTCAGACTCTTGGGACTCACTGAATTCATCCAAGCAACCAGATATGAAAAACACCTGAATCATATCTCACCTTTTCTGTACAGGATGAAATTCCCAGTGATCAGTATCAACAGGAGAAGTAGAGTAATGATGAAGGGACCAATGAAATGATCTGCAATGGAATTAAACATTGATGCATTTCTGGGAAAAGAAAAACAGAAACAATAGCTAACAAACAATATTGCAGTCTTTAACAAACCATGTTATAACCTCACCTGACTGGATTATGTTTTTAGTTGGCATAATCCTGCTCTCTCTCCTCTCCTGATCAGACAGACCCACAGAGCAGGAGATCCACTCTGACTCAGAGAGAGAGTACAGCAGCCAGGAACTCACTTTCACTAAACCATCAGCATCTGAACAGATAGTCATTTAAAATCATAACCGAGAAAACCCTATTTATAAAACGCTTTTACACAGATTCTAACTGCTTTACAATGGTAAGCTAAGGTAAAAAAAGAAAATACTACTAAATTAAATGAACACTTTTTTATTGGATATAGCATGAGGTTAAATGATATCGATCTGGTTAGTAAAGTAGTGGAAGCTGTTTCAACTATATTGGCGTTGATGGAATTGACAACAGGTGTATTAGAGGGGCAACAATGAGAGGACCCCAAAAAAGGAATGGTTTTGCCGAGGTCATTTCAAGTTTTTCCTCTTTTGACCTTTTTTAGCTGGTTTTCCACTAGTGCTGATCTTGTTGGAGACAAGTTAGAGCATCCCAATTGCATTATTTTTATGTATCTTAAAATCATACACAAAAACAGAGAAACGTTTGACTTCACGTCTTTTGTCTTGACATTTTCTCCAGTGAAGAAGAACTTGATTTTATAGGTCTTTGTTTTTGAAATGTTTGAAAATATATTTGTTTTCAACATTCTGTCTTGATATTTTGGAAATGCATAATATACATGCATTGTGTACATACAATTCCAACGTTGTGGGCGTGACATTTTCATGCATTATTAATGAACAATATGCCACAAAACCCCTGCAAGCCTACCGGTATATTTCACAATTTAGTTTATTTTCTTATGTAAACTCCATGGCTGAATATAGGCAAACACAAATTCAAACACAATTCATATCATTATTTACATCAACAGAATATGAGCCTTTCAATTTGCGCTATGGACGTGACGGAAAATGGACAAGCTTTTATGCGAGATAACAGTTTTTCTATGAAGTCTGTGAAATTGTCAGAGAAACATAAATATTATTCCATTCATACCAAACAGGACGCCTCTTGGAACACAGAAAAAAAAACACTGCAATAGCCTTCCAAAAACTAAAACAAGTGTGAATGGTGAATTCTAAACTGTAAATTATACAAAAACAGTGTGAATGGTGAATTTTAACTTGTTACAATAGAAATAGTAATATAATAAAAATAGAAAATAACTGATAGCATTGTAGTTTTGTGTGTGTTATCAACCACTTTATGACCATGATAAGCCACGATGATAGCAATTCACCAGGCGCTTTGCCCTCTTCGTTCTTAAAGGCAATGAGAGATTGATCTGTCATTGGTTATGTCTGCGTTACACCCATAACACACCCATGATTAATTAGGCATCCTAAGTCCAACCTTTTTGAACTTTGCACCGGCGCGAAGTTCATTTTCTGCGCTGTGAAAATAGCAAAACACGCCCACAACCATATGCGCCATCCGTCAAACAACAGTTGACTGCGTCGTCAAAACAGGGCCCTTCAATTTCTAAGGTGAGGTTGACTTTTTCATGGAATTGCCCATATATGGAATATAGAATTTTCATGGCCTTATCTTACTAGTGGTTTCATTAAAGTAAATACTAATAATCAAGTATTTCAAGTACAAGTATTTCATTAAAGTAAATACTAATAATCGATTCCTGGGGTGCGTTTCCCATACTACAATCAATGTTAGCAAACGATCAAATTTCCAAATGTTGGTGATATTTCTTGCATTAGTGCATAAGAGTAAGGGTATCTGATTTGCCTATTTTGGATAACGTAAAATAATCAAAGAGACTAACTATGGCTTTGAGAAACGCATTGCAATTGCAACACACATCATAACATGTAAGTTTCACCAGCTATGGACAATCGGGAGACACTTACTTGCATGGTTCCTACCATATTGGTAGGTGACCCTGCAATGCAACCACCAGTAATAATCCTTCCAACAGTCTAGCAACTAGTCCAGTTACTGTAGCCACAATCAGAATTACTGAACTAAGAGCCATGGCTACAAATATCACAATAAAACTGAAGTGCCACTAATTCCTTTTGCATCTGCAGTTTCCATTTTTATGCACTCCTAATTTCTACCTAAAATTACATTATTTAGCTATTATTATTATTGTCTTCTGTATGTTTGTTTATCTATCTATCTATCTATCTATCTATCTATCTCTATTTATTTATTGGTGTCAAATCTATCTTTTGATTATTACTTTGTTTATTTGTGTTATTTTAAAGTTGTTCTTTCCTATCTGGGTATTGCTATAAAAGAGCTTAAAAGGGAACTATGGAACTAAGGGAACATTTCTTGCTCAATTTACCTTTTATTTAGCAACTTAAGAGGCATTGCGATGATTCTACAACACATTTTAGGTCGATTGATGACTGTTCCACCTCCCTCTAGCTCCTCTCGGCGTAGAAATTGAACATGCAAGACTGGTGCCGCAGTTTTTGGGAGCTGTAGGGCGAGCTCTATCGGTGAAAATGCGAACGCAAGTCGAGGAAACGAAGGCGCATAACGGCCGGTCATTGGGTCTTTTCCCCAAACGCATATATGCTAACTTGGTTGGTATTGATTGTTGGTATTCATTATTTTATTTTATTTTTTGCCTTTAATCAGATAGGACAGTATAGAGATCGACAGGAAACAAGTGGGGGAGAGAGATGGGGTGGGATCGGGAAATGACCTCGGGTTGGAATCGAACTCGAGTCCCCAGAGTAATGGTCTGATGCTGTCGCCACTGAGCCACGGCGCCCCCAGTATTGAGTCATTATATTGACAACAACAAGTTGTTAACTGGTTAGCAATGCTTTTCTGAAGCTTTTGGGGAAAGGACTCCTGTATGGAGGAGCTCTGTGGCGAAAAATGTGAGCATAAACCTAGCGCAAATCGAAAGTAAAAATAGGTCTTGCATAGTTTCACTTTAAAGCTCTGTCAGGTACCCCTGAATAAAGAATAGTTGATGATGTGTTCTTATCAGCTGTGATCTATTTGCGCATTATCTGTCTTTGTGAAGTACTGATTCCGTTCAACATACTACTGTGCCTTACTTATTTCACAACAGTACACAAGTGTCAATGAAATAATTACCGTAAAAGTAGGCCTGATTGCTCTTCTGTTGGATTTCATTGTTATTTTCGTCTCTCCAGGTGACTGTGGGTTCTGGACTCCATCCATATGACACACAGCTAACATTCACAAGTTCTCCTGTTGCAGTGGTGCTAGATGACATAACTGGAATAGATCCAGAGGCTGAGGAGAAAACAGGAAATCAGTGTCAGTGTCAGTAGCAGATAGTTAAGGTAAGGATTGTTAAGCAAACATTTACCATTTTTTGTCACACTCAGTTAATGATCCACTCAATTCCCCATATAAAAATAAAGAATGAAATCCAGTAACTAGTTTGTCCCCCAAACAATAGCAAAGTGTCTCTGGGGGCATAAGGAAAGAGTGATGTACCTGTCATATATTTTCTTTGAGCCTCCAATCAAATATTGGAAGTTGTATTGAGTTATTCAAATATTTTGTTAAGCAACAAAAAGAATTTCATTCAGCACTGATGAGTTGACGGCACCTTAGAGACAAATAAATGCTATTATGTTTAACATCAATTACTGCACTTGCTGTCATGCTCCGCGACTGTTTTTTTTTGTTTAATCTTTAGGTTTAACATTAAGGAAAACTCCAACCTTTTATACCAACCTCCAACCCTTACCTGGAGTTAGACATGTGGGCAAAAGCATTCATGTCTGAGTGCATGAATTTTCCTAGTCTGTTCAGAGGGGTAGGGGCAGGCTTCACTCAAAGTATTTTTCTTATTTTTGGGAGTGCTGGCCAAGTATTTGTTCAGTTGATAATCAGGAAAGGTGGCCGCATGAGGTATACATCTTTTATTGATACAGACAAGTTTCAGCGTTCTGCCGTCCTCAGTATGTTCAGTCACAACAGTGAAAAAAGTTTTTAGATACCCACACACCCATTACACTTTCACATGGTCTAAAAAGATCTGCTGGTCTAGTCCAAAGCCTATCACATAACATGAAAACCATTGGGAATGAACATCAATGGATCTTTTTAAACCATTAGATTTTTGTTTTAAAACTATTGTGGCACTAATTATCATTGTATTGCCATTGGTTAGTGATGTGGGAGTGTATGGGTGTGGGTATTTAAAAACTTTTTTTGTAGTAAGTTTTGTAGTTTTTCTGTTGTAACTGAACACACAGAGGAAGGCAGAACGCTGAGACGCCTCTGTGTGAATAAAAGGTGTATGCACACAGTACTGCGGCCTCTTTTCATGATATTGTCCAAGTCTGGCAACCTAAATTTTAGCTTGTTTTAGTTTTAGCTTAGCATAGGTGCAGTAATATAAAGTAGCCAGATAGCAACTCTTTGGTAACATCACATCCTAGCGGATTGTGTTTAACGGACTAAGAAAACACGGGCACTGATGCCAAAATGCTTTCTTCCCTCATGTGTAACTTCAGGTAAGACGGTGAATAACCCAACCATGAAAACGGTGGACTATTCATTTAAGCTTACCTATGACATTTAAATTAACACTTGCTTCCTCATACCACACTCCATTATGGACATAACACAAATATTGTCCTCGGTCTGCCCATGTGAGGTTCTCCAGTCTCAGAGACACATCTCCCTTCTGTAGTCCTGCTGTGAAGGATGCCCTGCCCTTGTACCAAGGGTCTCCAGCATCTTCTTGGACCTTTCGCTGCTTATATAAAAGAACTGGATTTTCACGATGTTTGGGTCGATACCAGCGCACTTCTTCTGGGTCAAAAGAAGGGGAGACCACAGAGGACAGAACCACAGAACCTTTTGATGAAGCAGAGACTGGATCCTTTGGAACCACGAGGGAGAAGCTTTGAGAAGCTGTGGGATTGAGGTTATCATATGAAGAAAATGAAAGTTAGAGATACAAATCCTTCTCTATAATCAACATAAACATTATTGTACCAAACATACAAGGTCATTTGCTATAATGACAAAAACAAAACGAAACGTTAGGTATGTACCACATTATATTGCACAGTTTCAATTGGATGAATGGATGGTCTGAGGACAATTCGAGCATTATGGACATGAAGAAGTAAAGTATTTTCATGTAGCATCTACAACTCCATACAATACAGGAAATTCTCAAATTTCATTTCTATCTTTCACGTATTTCCACATGGAACTGCCCGTAACCCTCAATGAGTCAGCTGAAATTCAACTCCTCAGTCCCCCGGAACTATAATCAAGGGCATAGAAACAAGGGCGGATCCCATGTGATTTCAGATAAACCCCTAACTTAAAGGAATTATCCGGAGGGAATCAACACATAACCCTGATGTTTTATATTGTTAAGCGCTACTGAAAGGCACCTCAATGATAACATTTTATGCATCTTAGACCGAGTTTGCGAAACAGCAGCTAACACTAACTGAATGAAGCATGTCAAAAACAAAACCTAATCGATTTGCTTTCATCTTGAAATGCCCCATACTGTTACCTTTAACTGCCGCTTCGCTATCTCAGTCTGCGTTGCATGAAATCCATTGATTGAGTTGGCTATCAATAGCGCTTGGCACTATAAAACAGTAGGGCTACATGTTGATTCACTCCAGATTTTTCCTTTAAGTGCTCCACACTTTAAATCACTGATTAATTGCCATTGGTCCAGTAGAGAAACGATTGATTAGCAATTTGAAAATGAAAGTGACCATACCTGCTGTGGTTTCTCTGCACAGGATAAGTATAATGACACAGATCCAAATCACTTCCATAACTACGAAGATACAATAGATTGTCCATGAGTTAAATGCAATGGTCGATAGCTCTAGTCTTAATCAATAGGAAAAATTAGGCCATTAAAGATGAACTGAAATGGGCTAAAATGTAGTTTAAAAATTTAAATATATCGTTCTATTTCCAAAATTGAAATTTGCATAATTTCTGCAATCCACTATGTCACTGGCATGTTGAAGTGTCCTAAAATATCTTTGGGTCAATATTCCATGACCTTTGACAAGTAGGCTACTGTGTAGGCATCATAGCTGGTGGACCATAGGTGACTATACCATATGGTCAAAAGTTGTCAACAACCTTCCTGTATGATGAATACAGCTCTTAGATAAACTTCAGTGTTGGATTAATCAGTGGCGATGATACAGAGACCGTGGGGACTTCAGGATAACTTGTGTAAGTAGCCGACTTGGCAGTTTTCCAGTCAACGCTATGCTGGTGATTTAGCAAGCGTTAGCCAAAGTGTAGCTAGTCATTAATTGCATCGGATGTGCGGAGCGGAGAAAACCATTTGCTAGTTGTAGCATCCAGGGGCATCTAGCTAGGTATTAGTAGCTCAATCGCTGTTTTAAACCATAGAAAGGCTCAAAATAGCCCCACACTTTGTTTATAGTATAATGATAGTTCCAACATTTAAAACTAGGCATTGAAAACTTAGTAATTGTACAGATAACTACTTACCCCCAAGCTGGATGCCCCCGGAAGCTACAACTAATAGTTTTCTCCGGCCTGCACAAACGTCTCAAAATTCTGCACCCGGCAAACGTTCCAAGTTTTAATGATGTTACAATATACTTAGGGTCCTTTCACACCAAATTTCTCCTTTAACAAACTAAACAGGCCTTTTCTCCGTCATGGCAACTTTATCAGTTTTCAGTGTCCTGTCAATTCACCTTTGGCTAAGCCCCGCCCCCCATTGTTGACATTCCAGACTCCGACATCGCTTACTAAAGTTGCATAGGAATAGAATGGGAAACAGTACGTCTGTCTGTAAAAATGAACAACTCGTGACTTTTGTGCAGACCTAACAATATGATTACAATATGCCTGTATAGGCGAAAGCCAGTATGACATCGAGGGATATGTTGCAAAACTAAAATCTAGCTTCGTTGAATGCCAGGAGATGGATATTCACTGATGGCTAATGTTAGATTTAATAGCAATGCTTCGTTTCATTTGGATCAGGATGAAGGATACTATCTTGTAACAAACAGGTGACAAATAAATGATTGAACAGTTAAGTACATCGTAACATTAGTGTCTCTATATTTTAGTCAATGTACAGTAAATAAATTATTTCCCTAACTGTTAAGAGCATGCTGCTGCTGTTAACCCACGTTAGCCCATTTTAACTTAGGCTACAGTGCTACATGAAGTTCATGAACAACTCCGTTTGCTCTGTTGATCCTTGATCGCTCACACCTCCACTTTCACATGGAAAGCACAAGCCCAAGTCCCTTTAACTGTTTCTTCAACCACCAACACGTTTCTACCGAAGATCATTCATATTTGTCCAGACGAATCTCCCTCTCTCAACACTAAAAGTTAACAGTGATTAGCAAACTATGCTAGCGATATACGGCTGTGTTTGTTTTCTTTAAGTGACACGAATATTATCTACAACATTGACGTATATTAATCCCAATAAGTAGCCGTAATTGTTTATTTCACATTGAATGGACTGTGTGACTTAATCCACAGGCATGTTAGTTCGTCTTGTTATGGTTTAGTTGGAGCTGTCTTCTAGGGAAAGCCAAAAGGTGGGAGCCTGGAGGAATTAATTTAATTAAACTTAACGTAATTTACAAAGATCTGAACGAAATTGACATGGCATTCCTCACATCAGTGTTAAAGCAATACAGTCCATATAATGTGGCCACTGTTCTATATTTACATCTCTATAAATCTGAAGAAATACGGAGAAAATTCAAGGCTCCTAATGCAACTCTATGGGGCTTACGCCAGCGAATGTCGGACCCCTGCCGGACAATGAATCATTTTGAACTCCAATTGGTTTATCTGCGTTCGATGGGCGGGGCTTAGCCAAAGGTGAATTAAAAGCCAGGTAGAGTATCTGTCATGTCACATTTACTCTAAAATTCATTTCAGTTCCTCTTTAAAACTGTATGATTTGTTCACTGTTACTTTATGTGAAACACAAGAACAGTGTTTCACATAAAGTAACAGTGAATTTAATTATCATGTCATTGTCATGGCAACCCTTCATTTTTTGACATTGTGCATGAACTGTTGTACACTACTACCAAAGATCATGGAATAGTGAGCGCTCCGCTTGAATCCTCTCTGCTACTACTACTACTACTCTCTCTCTCTCTCTCTCTCTCTCTCTCATACACAGACACTCACTCACACAGACACACACACACACACACACACACACACAGAAGTCCAAAATATTTTGATAAACACCATTAAAAAACATCTCAATAAAAGTGAATAAAGCACCCATGCTACTGATGCCAAAATGTTTTGCTGTCCCAGCACACACCCCACTTATGCATTGTAAGACACAAATAAATGAATAAATTGGGATGTAACATTTAAATATTTAAAATTAATTGCCATATTGTTCCATCTATTCATACGTGGTCTGAGTCAATTCTATGTTGTAAACATAGCAATGGCATGACACTGAATACTTGTTCCTTGCTGCTTGGAGTTAAGAAAAAAACAGGCTCTAGCAAAATGAATGGAGAGATATCCAAAACTTCAGATAAGCAGGTTCTATCTGGTTTCAGTGAAGTTCTCCATTGCCAACAAACTTGTTGCTAACTGGCTGCTACTGTATAAGTATTTACTTTCTAATTACAGAGGTCAGGCTAGCTGAACATATTACGGACGGATATCAACTTTAAAATGTATGATTCATTTAATTTAGAATACTTACCTTTAAAGTAGGTTTCCTTATGCAGAACAAGGGAAAGATCTCCTTACCGTGTAGCCTAGAAGTCACATTCCAAAGTCTGTGATGAATTGCTCTCATATAATTAGTGACATATTACTTTCACTTTTACAAGTCTGCTTGAAAGTTGACCCTCCTATCAAGGCTGTACTGTATGCCTCTGATACGGCAAAGGACAGTGCTATTGCACTCTTCAAATCTTTATAGGGATAGGAAGGTACTGTTTCACACGTGAAAAAAAAAATAAATAAAAAACATAATTGTGGTCTTGACTCAGTTTCATTGCACCAATATGGCCAGAACAGAGCAAGGTGGAGGCGAATCTTTTAAATTCAACAAAACACTTATGCGTTACCGTTTCACGTTATTGCACTTATGTTGTTCCATATTAACGCTCCAGCTTAAAAAATTAGGGAATGTATGTCAATTACATGTTTGAGCCATACTCTAATAAATCAGTGTTGTTTTCGATTATCTGTGACAAAAAGATGAAATTATTTGATAACAATTCCTCTACGTAATTTTTTGCATTCCACCAAAATTTGCAACCAAATAAATCAACTTAATCGAATAGTTGTCCCAGCCCTTGTACTGGACATAAAATAAAGTCGCATTCAACCTTTCCTTTTTCTAAATACACCTACCTCATACTTCTTTTGTAACTGTAACATTATATTAAAATTCTATTTTGTTACGTTGTTCTTACCTAGTTGTTATCCAATACTTAATGGGCTGTAAAATAAAGCATTACTACGAGATTAACTACATACAGTACACACACACTATACACAATACATTTGGAGTACTATGTGAACACCATGTCCACCAGGTGGCTTACATTATCTGTCCAGTCAGTGTGTGTGTGTGTGTGTGTATTAGAATATATTTTTTTACACATCAGCATGCATAAAATTTCAGTATAAATGCTGTATTCATAACTCTGAAAATGTTTATTTGTTTACATACATATGGCACAGTGAATCTTGGTGCATCTTAGAATTCCAACTGTTCATTTCATCCAATATTGAGTGCTGAGATCAAGTTGTAGCAGCTGTAACAATGTAACATTCTGAAGTGTCTGAAATTAATTTGTGTAGTATGAGTGAGTGTGTGAATTGTTTGATCACGGGTCTTGCTCCACATCAGCACAAATCACGGTACTGAATGATGCTACTTTTTTTTTTTTTTTTTCATAAGGGTATGGCAGCATCTTTATCATTATATCTTGTGTAGTGAATAAATCAGTGAGAAGAGCTTTGAGTGTACTATGTGATTGGGTCAACATCAGCACAGATCTCCATCCATTCCGTGTCTCTAACTCCAGGACTGATCACAGCAAACAGTTTGTTGCAATCCACCCTCTTAAAGGTGTACAGGTGTGAGTGTGTGTCCACATTGTAAAAGGACAGAGTGTGTTTGTCACAGTCCAGAAACACTCCTAGTTTCCTAAACTTCTCTGTCATCTCCACTGGAGTTGGAGATTTGGTGTTGGCAAAGAGTCCAGTTTCTCTCTCATACTGAAGACCCCAGAAACCGTTTTGTGGGGTTAGAGGGAATTTCAGTGTTTGATCTACTGGGTCACGACAAACACCCACAAACCATGATTTCTTGCGTTCAAGATTTGCTGAGCAACTGTTTTCTGGATTTTCTTCCCAAAGGTTCACTCCCCAGCAATGCTGTCCAGATTGTTCAAAACTCTCACAAGAAGTAAGAAGGGGAAACTTCTCTTCAGCATTTACGTTTGTTTTTGTGAAAAGACATCTCAACTTTGTGTTTCTACCATTATCTTGCATCTCCAAAGGGTTATGCACTGTGTTGGAGTTGAGACTGATGCTCTTAACTATAATGAGAAGCAAAATTGGTCTACAGTCAAATTTGTTTGTGTCTGTTATTTTGTGTGAAATGAGTCCAAAGACACACTCTTACCTTGATGTGATTTTACAAATTCCCATTCTGAAACACATACAGCCTGTGGTTTGTCTTCATATAATACAAAACTGAATCTCATGAAACTTAAAAAAGAAAGAAAGAAGAAAAATACCTGGAGTGGTTACGTCTTTTGGTATAATGAGTTTACGTGCTGAAAGAAATTAGGTAATTGAATATATTTGAAAGATATTTCAAACATTATCTATAAATTACTCCCATTTGTGGCCTTACAGTTACCATCTTAACTCCAATGTTACCTTCGAAAAACTAGATCAATAATGTTACTCTGATATGTTTGTGTAAACAGAAATGGTATAAGTAAGGCACATGTAGGCCTACTGGAGTAGAAACCTGCACTGTATTGACAGCCAAAGCTAAACCTGTGAAAATTCAGAAGTGAAGTACCTTTTGACAGCAAAGACTCTGATAGGAGCAAACAGAGAAAGAAGAAAAATATCATTACATGCCAAGATTAAGACGTGTGCTCATTTGCTCAGTCCAACGTTGACTGTGAATGACCTGTTTAGTATTTTCAGACCGCTAGAGATACATTTTCAAGAGTCAAGAAACTTGTCATCACACTGTGTCACTTGACACAACAACAGTGGCATTAATGGGCCATGTTATTTAGTTAATTCTGATACATCACAAAATGTATTCACAGAGAGCAAATTTCATTCAAAACAGTATACTGGAATAGATTTACTTATGTCAGTTTTGTAAGTGTTAAAATATTCACAATTTAAGACATGGGTGAAATATGTACATAAACAATACCTTCTTCTGCTGGGTTCTCTCCTAAAAAGCACAAACCAACATAATTAAAATGGTGGTATTTCTAAATGAAATAATATAACTAATGTACAGTAATAGTAATACATGAATAGAACATATTCATGAACAGCACATGCTGGCCTCTCTTCTAAACACTGGAAATCTATGGGAATGTAAATATACAATGTCAACAGTCGTCTTCTATTTTGAAACAAAACGCATAAATGCATCACCAGTACCTGGTGGTGATTTCTCTGCAAACTTCATTAAACCTGGAAAACCAGAAAGGAACAGTCAAGAGTAAACACCTTATTATTTCCAAATGTAAATATACACTAAGAGCAGTATACTTCTATTTAAACCAAAACACAAATGCATTACCAGCAGCTGGTGGTGGTATCTCTGCAAATTTGATTAAACCTGAAAGGCACAGTTGTCTTGACTTAACTGTTGATTCATCCATCTTTTAGTGTGAAATAGATACTGTAGAACTTAATATCTCACCTTTTTTGTGCATGATGAAAATCCCAATGAGGAGCATAAACAGGGCAAGCAGTGTAATGATGAAAGGAATAGGTGAATGACCTACAATGGAATTAGACATTAATGCATTGCTGGCCAAGTCATTTAGGAACATTTTGACAGAACCTCAATGATGGTCTAACAAAGCATATTACATCCTTCAACATATCATATCATCTAGATTGTGTAATTTACACTGTAGCAGCACTATAGTTTGAGGTGTAGAACTAGTGCTATCTAAACGGGGAGTCAGAACTGTTCCCACAGCCCTATGTTCCAACATGTCTTAGGGTTATGGTTTGGGTTCAGTTGGTACTGTATTTTGAATTTTGGTTAGGGTTAGTGCTACGGGAGGGTTGTGTTAGGGTTAGGGTTCTAGTTTGGCCTAGGGTTTGGTTTTGAATTTTGGTTTGGGTTGGTGTTGTGTGAACATAGACATCCTCCCCTAAAAAGGCACAAAACATTTATCAAATCCTTACTGGCACTATTAGATGACGCTAACTGATGAACAACGCTATGCTGTAACTAGGTTCTCTTTTATTTTAAGGTCACTCTGCTCAGAACTGTACAGTGTATGGCTAGTGGGTATCTATCACACTTCATATGACTAGATGCCATCTAGGTTACTAATTTGAAAGTAGATAGATGATGACTGAAGATGAACTGTTAACCTTTACTGAATGGATTCTGCACCCACCTGACTGGATGATTATGTTTTTAGTTGGCATGATTCTGCTCTCTCTCCTCTCCTGATCAGACAGACCCACAGAGCAGGAGATCCACTCGGATTCAGACGGAGAGTACAGCAGCCAGGCACTTACTCCTACCAGACCAGCAGCATCTTCTGAACAGATCCACAGTTATAGTCATTAAGATATACCAGCAAAAAAAGTATAAAAATGACATTACAACTCTTCATCTGTACTAGTCTCAATGAAATGTGTAGTTACCATAAAAGTGGACCTGACTGCTCCTCTGTTTGATTTCATTGTTATTTTTGTCTCTCCAGGTGACCGTAGGTTCTGGACTCCATCCATCTGACACACAGCTAACGTTCAGTTGTTCTCCAGTGGTGCTAGATGACATGACTGGAGTAGATCCAATAACTAAGGGGAAAACACAAAGTCCTCATAAATTTGCTATTCACTTGTGTTAAGGGGATTTTTCAATCCATAGTCCTGACATCCAAGGAAAACAATAGAAAATTTGGTACAACATACTGTATTCTGAATAATAGTGTATATCAGCAGCTAACACTAACTGATTGGTAGCCTGGCAAGCCATCCTATAACATTAAAATGTATAGTCTGGCATCGATGGACAGACCAAACTCAATTGTGAGCAGAACAAGGCAGTTATCTTTCAAACTATTTCTGCACGCAATAGGATAGCCTGTGACCAATCAGAGGAAAGAACAAGATGTAAACACCAATTCAAAAGTTTGTTGTTTGATTTGTTGAAGATTGGAGCCTCAGGAACCAGGAGGGAGAACCTTTCTGTGTGACATGTGGATGAGGTTATGATGTGGAAAGAATATATTTTACATTATTTGAGTCAATTGAACCTCATTCTACAGCCCCTTAAACTATACTAAACTATCAAGTCAAGGATGGTCCCCATGTGATTTTGGATAAACGCCTAACTTTTAGGTCCATACCTTTATTTGCTGGTTAAAAATTAACTTTTACTGGTTTAGCAGAAAAAAACATTCTTTGTAATTTTGAAAGAAGGAATGTGACCACACTGTACCTGCTGCAGTTTTTCCGCTCAGGGCAAGCCCAATGAGACAGATCCATGTCACTGCCATATCTATGAGATACAGATTGTCCATGAGTTAAATGGAATATACATTAACACTCACAATATTTGCAAGATCTTGACATAGTTATGTGGGATCTTGAGTTTGTTTTGACTCTCGACTTTTGTAAGAGATATGCAAAACCTCAGAACATCCAGCAGCACTGCCTTGAAATTGTTTTTTTTTTTTCCCCCTTCAGTTCACACTGCCATATCTGCGTTCTCAAACATAGAAGTATTTACTTTTGCATTACACAGAGGTCAGACGTGTATGCTTCCCCTCTCTAAATGTCTGCCTTTTACTTTTGCATTCATATTTGTTTTCTTTTCCTTTCAGCTTAGGGTACTCAAATGGCAGCAGTGATCCAGGTTGACAGAGCATGACAGCAATAAGGACAATAAGGTATATTACTAGTACTAGTACTGTGGGACATCAGCAGTGCATTTCCCAAAATCATTGTTGCTAAATTAGCTACTTCATTGGTTCCAGTGCAACTGTCCATTGCCAACGAACGGAGTTGCTTGCTGGCTGCTATACTGATTTAGCTGCTAACCTGTTAGCAATTATGGTTTTGGGGAATGTAGCCTACTGCTGATGAGCAACTTTCTAAAACATGAGTGTTTACTTTCAGATTACACAGAGGTCTTGCCAACTTTACATATAATTTGCAGTTATCAACTTTTAAGTCTATTAATCATTTAATGTAAGACTTACTTTTAAGGTAGGTGTCCTTATGTAGAACAAGGGAAAATTCTCCCTTCTGTGTAGCCTATAAGTCATTCATTCCACACTTGAGTTTGTCAGCTGATATAATAAGTGACATATTACTTTCACTTTGTCCCTCCTATTGTTGTCCCTCTTATCAAGGCTGTACTGTAGTGTATGTGTCTGAGATACTGCAAAGTACAAGGCTGTAGGACTCACATGAATAGTTTTTTATAGGAAATAGGAAGGTACAGTATTGCCTTAGACTTTTCGTTTAAAAAAAAAAAAAAAGATTGTGGTCTTGACACAGTTGCATTGCGCTATATGTCTAGAACAGGGGACGGTGAAAGAAACTTTGAAATTCAAAATGTTTATGAATTCTGTTGTGAAATATAATTTTATTATTTTTTAGTGCAGAACTCATAGATGTAGGTATGTGTGTAAAGAAGTTATCCTGCCTAATCTTAGACTTTTTTTTGCATGAATGAACAAAAACACAAGGGCTCAGGACATCGGGCTCTGCAGCTCCCTAAAGCAGATTTTTTTTCTATTGTTCTTTATTTTATTCACTTGTAATCATTAACCTGTGGAGTTTCTATGGTGGTTTATGAGGATTTTACAAAGGCTAGGTTCACAGAGCAAAGCACATGGACAAAGGGGCTGCATAATGTTCTAAAGTCTCGGCCAAATTATGCTTGTCTTTAGTAGGCAGCAGGTTACAATAAATCTGAGAATTTACAATAGTTATAGGAAAAATCCGGAGTGAATCAACACGTAGGCCTACTGTTTCATAGTGCCAAACGCTACTGATAGCCACCACAATCACTCGATTTCATGCAACGCAGACTGAGATAGCGAAACTGCAGCTAACAGTAACAGAATGGGGCATTTCAAAACGAAAGCTAATTAATTAGGTTTCGTTTTTTGACATGCCTCATTCAGTTAGTGTTAGCTGCTGTTTCGCAAACTCGGTATACAATGCACAAAATTCTATCATTGAAGTGGCTTTCAGTAGCGCTTAGCAGTAGTAGCTATAAATCGTGTTGATTCACTCCGGATTATACCTTTAAAGGAAAAATCAAGCAGCATAGCAACCACCATGTCCCCCTTAGCAACGCCCTATAACTACCTTTAAGAATGCTGCTGTAAAGGGTCAAAAATGCCAGTAGGTTTGTTTACACATCATGTTTGTTTGAAATGCAATGGCCCATTAACAACCAAGTTAGCATATATGCGTTTGGGAAAAGACCCAAGGACCGGTCTTTATGTGTCTTTTTTTCTCTGTTTGTGCTCGCTTTTTTACCAATGGAGCTCCCCCTACAGCTCCCCAAGACTGTGCCAAAAAGTGTTGTAGGACCATCACAATGACAATGGTTGGTTTTTTTACCTACAGGATGGCATATCTAGACTTGCATAGTGCCTCTTTATTAGGTGACATGTTATTGGCTGTGATATATATAAATAAAATATATATTTTGCTTTATTTTAGTCTAGAGGCATTTTTGATAAATATGCATCCTAGAAGCATTTTTTTAGTAAAAGTTGCGTACAGGTCTATTTGACTTAATTAAGGTGTGCTGAATCCAACTAGCCCTGTACGCAAGCGGAATTTTGAGGTTTTGACCATCTAATTTGCAAAAACAAAATGGCTGCCGAATTTAGCGATTTCTAGCACTGTGTTTTAGCAAGCACTGCTATTTCATTAAAATAAATACACATGTATGACATATTTGTTTCTTATTATGTTCCTTAAGCATTAGATCAAAGGTACAAGATGATATTTACAAAATAAAATCCAAAAAGCTAGCATTATGCTAATTATGCTAATCGTTATTTAATATTTTCTATTAAGATGTTAGAACTTATGTTTATACACTCAAGAGAAGTGATTAAAATGTTTTAGGGGTACTCTGTATTAAGATGATATCATTAATAGTAAGCCTACTTGTTTTTTTGTTTGTTTGTGTGTTTGTTTGTTTTTCAATTACTGATTTACCAGGCATAGCCTATTGCAGTTACTGTATATCGCTAACAAAATTTCAGATTTTCCGCACTGTATTAAAAATAGATAAATGGACATGATTTACATAACAGTTTCTTATAAATTTCCTTGAGCAATAGATCAAAGATGGTAGCTTTTTAAAATGCTAGCATTTTGCTAATAATGCTAACGGTCATCGAAAAACGTTTTCTATAACTTTCGTTTCGTAAATATACAGACCGGTCTCGGATCTGTTGTATAGGCCTTGATGTTGTTATCCCTTGATTTAAACTTGAGGCACCACTGAGACTCGGTGGGATGGTCAACCCTTTGGGTTGTCAAGTGGGCGCCCTCCTTCCTGAAAGTTTCGCTGATGACACCTCCAGAGGGTTCAGTAGTGAATCCCAACATTCAGTCACATCACTTGAAGGCCCAGACAGAGTCTTTTCTCTTTAATCACAGCCACTGGCTTCCCTTTTCAGCTGCCGTGGAGAGGTCTTTGACTGCCTGCCGATGGGCCTTCCCTCGCACTCTCATTTCCCTGAGTAGCCTGGTAGCATTTGCCAGTTCAGCATACCTCAGCCTTTTCCCCTCATATGCCTTCTCCACTGCGCTCTCCCAGGGCACGGTGAGCTTGATGATGTAGACGAGCGTGGTAGCAGCTTACCACAGAACAAGGTCCGGTCGCAGGTTAGTGGCTGTGATTTCTGGTGGAAATGGTTTCTTATCCAAGTCTGCCAGCAGCTTAAAGTCCTGTTCTGTGCCCAGCTGACCATTGTCTGATGTTATGGTGATGCGATTGGCTTAGCCCTCACCCTCCTGACGAATGTTGTTAGCTGCCACTGGCCTGAAGGGGGAGGAAGGGCATTCACAGATGTCCGCAGAGTTTCCAACACTGCTGCCAGACACCTTGACACCTGGTTGTGCTGCCAGTAGTAACAGCCTTTGGTGAGGCTAGCTTTGCATCCAATCAAGATGTGCTTCATTGCTGGACTTGGGCAAAGAGGGCACGTGGGGTCTTCAGCATACTACTGGCTTAGGTTTGCAGGCCAAGACAGGACAGAAGTCGCTCTAATGGTAAAGCTTGCCCTGAATGCCTCCATCTCCCACAGCTCTTTCCAGGAGATCTTCCTCTTCTCCACTCCTTCCCATGCCATCTACTGCCCCTGCTTTGCCTGTTCCACAGCTTTGGTGCATCTTCCAGCTTCCTCTGCCTGATGTACCTCTTGGACCACCAGCTTGCGTCTCTGGAATGGAGAGGCCTTGCTCCACACTGGTATGCTGGCCCCTAGTCCAAGGCCACTCCTCCCTTTCTGCACTCAGCCCATAATGACCTTGCGTATGCTTGAGTGCTCAGTTGCAGCCGATGGGGTCCACTTCCTCCCAGTGGCCAGGATGGGGGCAGTTTGGGCTACAACTGGATCAATCGACTCCAGTAGCATCATCTCCAGTCTGACTTTGGCACACTTGTACTCTGTCAGACTGGAAATGGGCAGTTGTAAAATCCCTTTGCCGTAAAGTCCAATACTCCTACGGCACCTAGGAAGGCCAAGCCACTTCCTTACATATGAGCTGACCAACCTCTCCGGCTTATCCAACTTTGTCAGCGGCACTTCATAAAAGGTTAGTAGCAATGTTAGACGTGGAAGTAGTCCATACTGCATGCACCAAAGCTACAGCTTGCCAGGAAGCAAGGTTCTGTCGATGTTCTCCAGGCCGTGGGCTACTTCTTTTCTGAGCTGCGCTATGTGCTCTTTATCCTTCAGGGAGGCATCACACCAATGACCTAGCCTTTTCACGGGCTTATCCGAGACAGCTGGGATGGGTTCCTCACCAATGTAGTCTGTCGGCTTCTTTTGATGGTAAAGATGCTTTTGCACTTGCTTGACTTGATCTTCATGCAAGCCCGCTCAATGTTTTCCAGGAGCTTTTTAAAAGCCGTACATTACAAACCTTGGTCGTGGTGAGAGTTGTTAGGTAATCCATGTAGGCTCTGACCGGTGGCAGCCTCAGCCTCAGCCCAGGTTTTATTAGCTGTCCGCCTACTGTCCATCTAGAGGTCCGAATGATGACCTCCATGGCCAGGGTGAAGGTCAGCGGAGGGATGGTGCAGCTGGCCATAATTCCCACTTTCAGGTGTTGCCAAGCTGCCGTGTACTCTGGAGTTGGACGTCCTGGAGGTAGGCCTTAACAAGGGTTGTGAGAGCTGTTGGGACTCTGAAGTAGTCAAAGGCGTTCCACAGGAGGTTGTGAGGGTCTGATCCAAAGGCGTTTGCGAGATCCAGGAACACTATGTGAAGATCTGTTCTCTCTTTTTTTGCGACCTGGATCTAATGCCAGAAACAATCGAGGGTACAACCAGAACATGGTGCAGTAACTGTACGTTCACATGAAGAGCTATTAAAGCTGTAAAATCGCTGGAAATTAATCACTTTCTATGGGCAAGAGGAACTGTGTTTGCAGGCACCTGAGGATAAAGAAATTGTAGTTGCAGGGGGTTTCAGAGAGGAATGTAAGGTCAGGTCATCAAGGAGCAGGGTTCGAGTTAGGTGGGAGCCAGTGGGAGCTGAGCTCCCATAGAGAGAGGTCTGGCTCCCATGAAAGCAGCAAACTCAAACATCTGTGGGGGCTCTGACAATACAATAGTATATAATATTTTACTGACAAATAAAGTTATCATAAGCGGGGATCAAACCGAGGTATGGGAGGTGGAACCTTTTTATGGGTTTGCTCGCGCTGGGAAGCGCTTACAGGGGTGTTTTTGATAATCTTTTCTTTTTGTGTTATTGCCTTATTGGCATGCTGTTATTATGTTCTCTGATGATAAAGGGGTACTGTATGCTTGTGCAGTTGCAATGTATAGGTTGTAAACATAAGTCAATGTCTTAATTGATTGTAAACCATGATTTGGTTGTGACCGATAGTAGTTACCGTGCGTAACAGTCGGAGTTCGCCTCTGACGCTAGAGGATCTAATGATGGTATGTTATATTGCCTAGTTTGTGGGCCTTGCTCCTGATTATTTTCAGTTTGATCAGTGTTTTGTTTGTTTAGTGTGTTTGTTAATTTGTTATGCACCCCGCCGGTGGCCTAATATAAAATAAAAGAAAGACGTCTGCATTATTCCGTTTCCATGCCTTGAGTCTACCACCCGCCGGATACAATGCCACTGAAAATTTGGCCGTTTCGGTTTTAGCCTACTTCAATAAAGCCAAACATAGACCTACTGTAGCTCCAGATAGTAAGATAATGCGCGGCTCTCCCTAGGTCAACCTCTCTCCTAGATATTGCTTTACACCACCCCCCCCCCGCAATTAATTCATGGGCTCCCACGGAAATGGAATCATAACTCGAACCCTGTCAAGGAGTACCACTGATTTGGTAGCTCTGAAATCCACACATGAAGAAGCAGACACAAGATTGGTGCTGCATGCCATCCACTGTCAGTTTAAGACAGTTGTTGTTTCTTCCAGGGACAATGATGTTCTCCTGTTTCTGGTATCCCACTTTCAGCGTATGCAGTGTAAGCACCTCTCGATAATGTCAGGCACATCTAAGAACCGACGGTATATACCCATTGATGTTTTCAACAAACTACCAGAATTCTCAGCAGGATCCTTGCTAGCATTTAATGCATTAACTGGGTGTGACATCACCTCTTACATTGCTAATCACACCAAGTGGTAATCATGGAGGATCTTCAAAGACCACCATGCATTGCTAAAGAATTTGGACATTGGTGAACTCATAGAAAAAAACATTAAATCTTCAGAAACATTTGTCTGCAGAATTTACAATGTTCAAAGAACAGACTCTGTTGGTGCAGCCCGACATTTGCTGTTCTCCAAGATGAGGAAACCAGAGGCCATGCCCCCAACAAGCGATGCGCTCTGTTTCCATTTGGTGAGAGTGTACTATCAAATAACGACATGGCCCACACCAGAGCTTCCAGCACCCTCTGAAATGGGATGGAGACTTGAGTCAGGATTACAGCCAATATTGATGGCATTGAGTCCCATATTGGACAGTTGCCTTGAGTTGATAGCCTGTGCATGTCAGAACCAATGCAGGAGTTGACACTACAAATGCCAGAAATCAGGGTTACAATGCTCATCAATGTGTGCATGCCAGCAAAACAATGATGACCAGACTCATTGCATGAACACTATCCTCTAAAAACTCTAAAACACACACACACACACACACACACACACACACACGTATATGTGTATTTTTTTCTCTCTCTCTCTCTCTAATATATATAAGCAATTTGAATAATAAGTATTGTAATTTGTAATCCTTTAAACACTTAACAAAAATGTTTCAAATTTGACTTCTTGTCATAGCAGGTTTTTTTTTAATTTTTAAATATTTAACGGTGGTTTATTAGCATATTACAGCTTAAAATTCCATTTTGTACATAATTAAATACTTTTCCTGCCCTGTATGATTGATGTTTTGCTCAGAAACTATTTTTAATAAGCTAACATGTGAACCATATGTGTTTATTTCTATGGAAAAGCAGTGCTTGCCAAAATGCTATTGCGAAAATCGCTAAATTCGGCAGCCATTTTGTTTTTGCAAATTACCAATCTTCCCAATTACAAATCTTGTACTTCTGAATGCTTAAGGAACATAGTAAAAAACAAATATGTCATAAATGTGTATTTATTTTTATGAAATAGCAGTGCTTGCTAAAACACAGTGCTAGAAATCGCTAAATTCGGCAGCCATTTTGTTTTTGCAAATTAGATGGTCAAAAACTCAAAATTCGGCTTGCGTACAGGGCTAGTTGGATTCAGCACACCTTAATTAGGTTAAGTAGACCTGTACGCAACTTTTACTAAAAAATGCTTCTAGAACCCTTAAAGAGGGACTTTTTCTGAAAATGCGTCTAGTCTATTTTATAAAAGTATAATGTGTCTGAGACCATGACAATTCAGACATACTGATAAGGTCATGGGTGACACAAGAACTTTAAAAATTAAGAAATAAATATTAATTATATAAAAATTTAGTGATTTATTCATGTCTACTGGAAAAGACTGGAAAAGTTGTGGCTATCACCATTATTGTTAAGTGTTTGTATTGTGAGTGTGTGTGTGTGTGTGTGTGTGTGTGTGTGTGTGTGTGTGTGTGTGTGTGTGTGTTCTCTGCCTTCTCTCTCTCTCTCTGCTTCATAAATCAGTCTGACATTAAAGCAGTTGACTTGAGACACGGTGGCAGATTGCAGGTTTAATCTCTTAAAATAATCTCCATGTTTCTCCTTTCTGGGCTGCCGCCCGTCTGCCAGCCGCCGGACAGCTGCTCCTGATGTGACCTGTCCTGATAGATAGGCACACACACACACACACATACAAACACAACAACACACACACACACACAAACAGTAAACGCATACACACACCACACACAGACAAGAACATACAGAACCACACACACATTTACACAGTCAATACCTACACACACACACACACACACACACACACAGACAAGAAGATATACTGTACAACTACACACACAGGCAAGAACATACACAACTACACACACCGTAAATACACACACACACACACACACACACACATAGACAAGAACATGCACTCACACACGCACACACATAATTATAACTACACATAAAAACACCACACACATACACGTAAACACACACACACACACACACACACTCTCTGGTTGCGCAGCGGGACCTGGTTCTGTCCGGCCCGTTTGACTGATGGGGGGAGTTTTATGAGAAGCAATCTCTCCGTCGGGGGCTTGTCAGTGTGCCAGAGCCCAACAGGTGGCTAATATTGTCTGTCCAGCCTGTGCCTCTGAGAGTGTGTGTGTGTGTGTGTGTGTGTGTGTGTGTGTGTGTGTGTGTGCGGGAGCAACTTTCATATTTACTCCTCCAGCCTTGTGCTATGTACGCGCACACACACACACACACACACACACACACACATAGTCTCTCAGGTTTAACCAGAATGGAGTGCTTTAATGAAAAAATGCACACAGGCAGCATGATTTTTTTTTATTATTAATCCGAGAACACAAGTTTTGTTGCTGTTTTTGTTGTTGTTGTTGTTGTTGTTTGGGCCTCAAAGGCAATAGATGTAACCCTTGGCTTGTAGTAAAAAGTGCTGAGTTGAGTTTTTGTTCAGGCAGCACTGGAGTAGCCCCAAGCACCTGTGCCTGCTGCATAGTCAAAGTGTGTGTGTGTGTGTGTGTGTGTGTGTGTGTGTGTGTGTGTGTGCGCGCGCTTGCATGCGTGCGTATGAGTGAGTGTGGTGTGTACATGTGTATGTGGTGTGGTGTTGTGGATGTGTGTGTGTGTGTGTGTGTGTGTGTGTGTGTGTGAACATATTGTGAATAAATGAAACACTTCTTCTAGAAGATCTTCTTGAATATTTTTACGATCTACTTTTACTGGCCAGAGCCTGTATATCTTTAGGATACAGGAAACAAGTAGGAAACTATCATTTGTCTTCTCTATCCAAACAATGGCTTATTTAGGCATCAATAATAATAGCTGGGATGCTGAAGCCAACATGCAGAAGGCTGGGTAAAAACAACTTCAAGCGACAGCATTGCGGAGCACTTTAGAATCCGACAATTTCGCAATGAACCTAGCCCCGTAGCATGAGAAATAACAATTGATGCCAATGGACGGCTCTGACAAAATAGACTTCAATCGAAATTCACAATCAAAGGCGGAAGGGTTCGGCGCTGGTGTGCAGGGGTTGCATTGAAAACAGTGGAATAGAATGGTGGAAGCAGAGTGCTCAGCACTGTGTCAGAACCGGTGTGCAGTGGCCTTCAGACTTCACCCATATCCTGGCGGGCTTTGAAGAACAGTGTTTACTCTAAAAGATGAAACCTCTTTAAAGACTGAAGGATTATACAGACGGTGTCTAATGTGTCTCAGAAAAGAAAGAGGTAGTGTGTGTGTGCGTGTGTGTGTTTGTGTGTGTGTGTGTGTGTATTTCCTCTGACTTAAAGTACATGCCCACGCAATGCAATGCAGCTGTACACAAATGCCAACACAATAATACACAATTATGACTTTTATTGTTATTGCCAGGCCTATAATGCAGTCTAATAAGACCAGCGCCAAAGAAGAAATGCCACGGTGCACAAAAACCTTTTTGTTGGCATGGTCACAATGGCTTGGAGAAAAAAGCATTAAGAAAGGTAAACACACAGACACGCACACACACACACACACACACACACACACACACACACACACACACACACACACACACACACACACACAGACACACACACAATAGACCACAGAGAGAGACTACATTGAGAAAGGCACACACACACACACACACACACACACACACACACACACACACACACACATCCACAATAGAGAGAAAAGTCCAGGTGTCAAATGAATCAGCACAGGAATAGATCATTGTCTTCTCCAGCTTCCAACACTGTTGTGTGGGGTAGTGGCCACAGCTGGCCAACTTTTTAACCCTGGGCACTTTGTGAACATACTGTACACACATTCACCTGTAGCCTGACACACACATATGCACACTAACACTAAGTTAATAAATACACACACACACGCACCACTCACTTACCATCTCTCTCTGACACACCAGCCATTCCACAGACACACATACAGTATATGCACGCTAAGTCAATATACACACACACCACACTCACTTACATCTCTCTCTCAGACACACCCCACCCATAAACACACAAATGCACACACACACACACACACCCTTCCTTACTCACAAACACACACACACACACACACACACACACACACACACACACACACACACACACACAGTATGCACACTAACCTAATACACACTAAGCCTGTACATACACACACACACTCTCTCACACTCCCACACAGACCTCATGTAATGGGTAATTGCATAGGCATGTCTTGTCATGTCACAGGGGAAGATAAAAAGGTGGTCAGTCGGAGCTGGAGGGGGTGCTGACCTCACTGTCAGGTCAGGAGGTCACTGGTCAAACTGCTTAGTGCTCCACTACAGAGGTCAGTGAGGATATCGCTGAGTGATGTACTGCAGAGAAAAACACACACACACACACACACACACACACTCTCTTTTCTCTCTTTCTCTCTCTCTCTCTCTCTCTCTCTCTCTCTCTCTCTCTCTCTCTCTCACACACACACAGACACACACACACATGGTGTGAGATTAAGAGAACTACGTCTCCCAGAAACTCTTTGGCTCTCAAGGCCCAGTTTGCAAACAACTTGCAAACACACTCTGTCAGTCAGTCAGTCATACACACACACACACACACACACACACACACACACACACACACACACATACACACAACACCTGATTTAGAGCGTGAGGGATTTAGAGTGTTAGGATGGAAGATTAACCATCAAAAAAACACTCCTGTGCATACAGAGACAAACTGACTTTAAATCCAATCCAAGGTTTACTTACAAACTTACAGAAAGATGAATTAGATAAGGAATCCCACAACACAACTCACGTGGATTCACATACAAATCCATGTTATGTAAAACTCACACACACACACACACACACACACACACACACACACACACACACACACACACACACACACACACACACACACACACACACACCTGGGCAGATCTAGCTTAAAGTTAACACATGAAAACACACCATGACTTCCGGTGACGCCATGTCTAAGGCATAAGCCTAAAAACAGAGCTCCGTCTATTTGATTATTAAAAATCCTAACAACTCATCGAAAACTAAGCGATATAATATATCTGCGTGATGTCAACATCTTCTAGAGGCAGAGGTGCTGGGAAACAGCAAAACTTAACGGATAAGAATGAAAATCCGAAGCAAATCCAAAAGGGAGAAGACGACAAGGCTAGTGCTAACGTCCACCACATGGAAATATTAGCCGAGTTAGAAAAGCTGCGGGCGGAAAACCGTGATGGACATGAACAGACTAAAGCCTCACTTACAAAATTGGGATCGTCTATGGAACAACTGAAAACTGAAATAAGAGGCCTGGAGACAAGAACAACAGAAGTGGAAGAGCGCATTAGTGCGGTAGAAGACAATGGGAAAAGGTATGAGAGAGCAATGAGATATCTACTGCGCCGTGATATGGACTTAACAGCTAGATGTGAAGACCTGCAGAATAGGATGAGACGCAACAATTTGAGAGTATATAAGGTGCCTGAGGGGAGTGAGGGCAAAGATGTCAGGGAGTTTGCGAAGGAGCTGATACAGTCCGTCCTCGACCCCATGCCCGAAGTGAGCCTAGAAATCGAGAGAGCCCATCGGTCTTTAACAACCAAGCCGACGAGTCCCAATGCCACTCCGAGATCTCTCATCATAAGATTTGTGGACTATTCCGTGAAAGAAAAGATTCTCAGACAAGCATGGGGCCAAAAACTTGTTTTCAAAGGAGAACAGATATACTTTGACCATGACTACTCCCCAGAGTTACAAAAGAAGAGAACGCAGGTTAGAGAGGTCATCAAAAGTTTAAAAGAGAAAAACATCAAAGCTAAATGCATCTACCCAGCACAGCTGAAAGTCTTCATGGATTCTGGTGAGAAGACCTATCCGACGCTAACAGATGCACTCCCGACACTTCGGGAACTTAATATCCAACCTCAGATAGATGAACGGGAGCAGATGGAAGGAGAGATGGGACGCAGGTGGAAAAGCGCAGGAAGGAGAAAGGAGAGAGATTCAGCTACGCTGGCGAATGCGGATGTAAGGGCCTTCTTTGAAGAAGCAGAGTGACATTGACTACGCCGAGTTTTCTTCTACAATTTGAATATGTTAAAGACTACAACGTTAGGACATCAATCGTTTTTGCAGTATTGGACGGAACTTTTCAAACGCGAGGCTTTGCAGACTGAGCTGCAATCGTTCTACGAGATGGACAACAGCAGCTCAAACACACTGAGTGTGACACCCGCGGAGGAGCTGTCACCACCCTTCGCCCAGGCAACTCCAGGAGCTGGTTTGTTCAGTTTAACGACCAAACAGTTTGGTCAAGTTTTTGGTTACCAGCTGGGTATGTGGAAGTCTATGGTTAATAATTTTGTTCTTAGGTTAGGCTTAAGATATTGTTCTATTTTATTTTTCATTTGCTTTTTTCACCTTGAGTTAAATGCTGGGCTGTCATTATTGTGTGAAACTTTTGCTGAGATAAAAGATAGGGTACATAGACATGCAGTGACACACAGGCGGAGATATGGACAGTTTAATCTGTGTTAGTTACAATGTGAAGGGTTTGGGCAATCCAATCAAAAGAAAAAAGATATTTAGTCAACTTAAGAAATTACACTGTTCTATAGCAATGATTCAAGAGACTCATCTGTCAGATAAAGAACACCTAAAATTAAAAAGAGAATGGGTGGACCAGGTATTTAGCTCTTCCTTTGAGAGCGGGAGAAAAAGGGGGTGGCCATTTTACTGAACAAATCAGTCTACTTTAACCATACACAGACTATTAAAGATAAAGAAGGGAGATATGTTATGGTGATGGGAACCATTGGGGGTATGGAAGTTACTCTGCTGAATCTCTATGCTCCCAATGAGGATGACACACAATTTTTCAAAAATGTTGGAGCTATGTTAGCGGATAAAGCAGAAGGATTTATTTTAATAGGAGGGGACTTCAATTGTGTCCTGAAACAGAACATGGATAGACTCCCAACAGCAGTGGGACCTTTGTCCAAAAAATCTACTACTCTTCAAGCAATGATGTGTGAGTTGGGGTTGGTGGATGTATGGCGCCACCTACACCCTAGGGAGAAAGACTTTACTTTCATGTCTCAGGTACATGGGAGCTATTCGAGATTAGATATGTTTTTGATATCTGGAACAGAACTCTTTAGGACTAGGAACTGCAATATTGAACCCATCACTATATCAGACCATGCACCGGTGACTTTGGAGGTGAAGATAGGGCCTAGTAAACAGTTCAAATACTGGAGACTGAATGTTTCTTTGTTAAATGACGACTTAATTAAACAAGAAATTAAAAAAGATTTAATAGAATACATAACATTAAATGATAATGGATCTGTGTCTCCCTCTACCCTGTGGGAGGGGGCCAAAGTGGTGATGAGGGGTAAAATTATTGCAATTTCTTCAAGACTGAAAAAGCAAAGATTAGCTCAACAAGATAAATTAGAGAAAGAAATTAAGGAACTAGAGACAGAGCACAAGCTATCCAATAATCACGAAGTATTAGCGGTACTAAAGGAGACTAGACAAAAGTTGGATGACCTGTTAATGTCTAAAGCAGAAGGAGCATTAAGATTTACAAAAAGAAAATATTATGAATTTGGAAATAGAGCAAGCCGTTTATTGGCCTTCCAACTCCGAAAAGAACAGTCTAGTAGAATTGTTCACAAGATACAGTGCCCATATCATGGTAAGATGCTAACGCAACCACATGATATTACAGAGGCATTTGCAAAATACTATGAAAAGCTATATGGGGAAGAGAGGGACCCACAGATAAAGGAAAAGATGGAAATATTCTTTAACTCAATAAAAATGTCTAAATTAACATCATCAGAATCAGAAATGTTGTCTTCTCCAATTACAGACAAGGAAATTAAAGATAATATTAAAAATCTAAAAAATAGTAAATCACCAGGTGTGGACGGATTTCCAGGAGAATATTATAAAACATTTATAAACGAATTAGCACCATTATTGCTCAGAGTGTATAATTATGCACTTAAAGAAGGAGACCCACCTGGTTCATGGTCAGAAGCAATAATTAGTGTAATTCATAAAGACAATAAAGATCCAACGCAATGCAAATCTTACCGTCCAATCAGTCTCCTGTGTGTAGACCTTAAGATTTTAACGTCAATCATAGCAAAGAGGATACAGAAATATATATACAAACTTGTGAAACCAGATCAGACAGGATTTATCAACAATAGACAAGGAGTAGACAACATTAGAAGAGCCCTTAATTTACAGGAAATTGCAGCTAAAAGAAATGCCACGTCAATGCTTCTCAGCCTTGATGCTGAGAAGGCATTTGATAGGGTTGACTGGCTCTTCCTCCAACAGACACTTAAATGTATGGGCTTTAATGATACATTTATTAAATGGATTCAAATGTTCTATAGAAATCCTAGATCTAGAGTTAGAGTTAATGGACACTGTTCCAATTTTTTTCCACTGGGAAGGGGAACCAGACAGGGAGACTCTCTGTCCCCCTCCCTGTTTGCACTAAGCATTGAACCACTAGCTGAATTGATTAGGACCAATCCACTCATTCAAGGTATATGTGATGAAGGAAAAGTTCAACATAAGATAGCGCTATTTGCGGACGACATTTTATTATTTATAGAGAACCCTAGTACCTCTATCCCAGCACTACTGAATAGCCTTACCGAGTACAGTGCTGTCTCAGGCTACAAAGTCAATACAGACAAATCTGAAGCCATGATGATAGCAGGTGATTGGCCCTCCCAGCTAGATGAGAGGGTCTCTTTTAGAAGACCCAAACAGGGATTCCGATACTTGGGTGTTATGCTCACTCCAAGGCCCGAGCAACTATTTACAGCAAATTATAATAAATTGATAAAAGAAATTAATGTAGACATAAGCAGATGGGATATGTTACCGCTTTCACTCTTTGGTAGGGTAGAGACAGTGAGAATGAATGTTCTACCAAGGCTACTTTTCCTCTTTCAGTCCTTGCCTATTAACGTTCCAGTGTCCACATTTAAGTTGCTTGAAAAGCGTTTATCAAAATTTATCTGGCAAAATAGAAGACCGAGAATAAGATTGAAAATATTAATGGCAAGTAAAGAGAAAGGAGGTTTGGGTCTACCCAATTTCAAAATGTACTACTGGGCAGCCCAACTCAGAGCAATGGTAGTTTGGGTAGCCAGAGATGAAGAGATTGGATGGGTGTCTATTGAAAGAAATTCCTTATCAGGAATATCATTAAGCACTCTGCCATTTCTTAGTCAGCAGTCACAGAAAAAAATTAAAATAAGCAACACATATATTAAGCACACACTTCGAGTGTGGAATACAGTCCAAAAGCAACTAAGGGGAGGGGTGGCTTTGTCACGGGCCATACCCATATTGGGAAATATAGAGTTCCTCCCATCTATAGTTGACAGAGTCTATAGAAGATGGTCTGAAAGTGGGTTAAAAATAATGAATCAGCTATTTGAAGGAAATGTACTTAAATCATTTTCACAACTCCAGGATCAATTTGGTTTACCCCAAAGCGATCTCTACAGATATATGCAAATAAGACACTACATCACAAAACACACTGATTGGGACATTATCAAGCAGGGCCCCACTAATATTGAAATGCATTTCATACATATACTACAACAACTCCTAACAACAAAACATCAAGTGTCTCTCATTTATAAAAAGCTAATGGCTGACACATCTGATAACACCTTACATATAAAAGGAGAATGGGAAATGGAGCTCAATGTCACTATAGAGGATGATAAGTGGGAGGCTATGTGCTCTGAATGTCATAGGGGGATTGGGAGCCAACTGTGGAAGGAATTTGATTGGAAAGTAAAGATGAGGTTTTTTAGGACCCCTTTAAAAGTCAGTGTTTTTAATAACAAATGTGATAACAAGTGTTGGAGAGATTGTGGGATGGTTGGTGACCATACCCATATATTCTGGGATTGCCCCAAAATACAGACATTCTGGAGAAACATTAGAGATGAATTGGAAAAAATTATGGGTATAACTTTACCTCTGGACCCTGTGTTGTTCTTATTGGACAACATGGCAGAACAAAATTTGACCAAAGACCAATGTTATATTCTACATATCCTTTTGATGACCGCTAGGAAAATGATAACCATTCATTGGATGCAGCCCGACCCTCCCACAATATCTGAATGGACACAGAAAATTAAGCATGTTCAAATGATGGAAAATATGACTGCCATTCTACAGCTGAAACTGCCTTTGTTTATAAGGAGATGGACTCTTGTTACTCTATACATGGGTTGAAAGTGAATAGATAACTGAAAGATAGATATGCCCATGTAATTTATAAGTATTATGTGATCCATGATCAAGGTCTTTTCTGTCAGTCCAGCTATGTTTGTCTTTTTTGTTTTGTTTTTTATATTTTATATTATATTTTAGTTTTTTTCTGTTATTGTTGTTGTTGCCCTTAGTGTATTGTGTGGTTGTGTTTGCCTGTAAGTTATGTGCTGGCAATAAAGTTCAAAAAAAAAAAAAAAAAAGAAAACACACCATAATCTCCATCCACTTTAAACACAGTGGAAGCGACGGAAGTAGAGGACAAAGAGAGAGAGAAGGCAAAAGGAGAAAGAAAGAGTGAGGAGTGGAAGAGTGAAAGAGAGAGAGAGATGATGGGATGATAGAGAGAACAGAAAAAGAGATAGTTCTTTCCTTTCACTTGTGAAACAAACAGTGTGCCGTGACTGCATTAAGCGAGGCAGATTTATCTTTTTATCAGCGATGTTCACTTGGCTGGTGTTGCCTTGACAACAGTAATGAGTGGTGGAGCGGCGGCGCCTCCAAAGCATAAATTTAGACATGACATTCTCCCGCTATTTAAAGCTGCTTCTGCTACTGCTGCTGCATTGTGTGTGTGTGTGTGTGTGTGTGTGTGTGTGTGTGTGTGTGTGTTTGTCTTAGTTCTTGAGTGCATACATTTGTGTGTGTGTGTGTGTGTGTGTGTGTGTGTGTGTGTGTGTGTGTCTATGGGTAGGAAAGTGTGTGTGTGTTTGTGTCTAAGAGATTGTTTACTGTGAGTGGTTGTTTACCATGAATGTATGTGTGTGAGTATGTGTGTGTGTGTGTGTGTGTGTGTGTGTGTGTGTGTGCATGTGTGTGTGTATGTTGTCTTAGTTCTTGAGTGCATAATGTGCATATGTTTGTTTGTGTGTGTGTGTGCGTGTGTGTAAGTTGTCTGGAAGGGGTGTGTGTGTGTGTGTGTGTGTGTGTGTCTATAAGTAAGAAAGTGTGTGTCTTTATGTGTAAGAGATTGTTTACTGTGAGTGGTTGTGTACCTTGAATGTATGTGTGTGAGTGTGTGTGTCTACGGGAAAGAAAGCGTGTGTGTTCGTGTGCAAGAGATTGTTTACTGTGAGCGGTTGTTCACCATGAATGTACATGTATGTGTGTGAGTGTGTGTGTGTGTGTGTGTGTGTGTGTGTGTGTGTGTGTGTGTTTTATTTACCTTTTCTCAGCACTACCTCTCTCTTTTGTCTATGGGTAAGAAAGTGTTTGTGTGTGTAACAGATTGTGTATCTTGAGTGGCTGTGTACTGTGAGTGTGTGTGTGTGTGTTTGTGTGTGTGTGTGTGTTTTATTTATTCGTCCTCAGCACTACCTCTCTCCCCGCGTATCCAGATGATGACGGCGGCAGACTAATCCAGTGTCTGGACTGATTGTGTTCTGCACACGCTCAGTGCTCCTCCACATCCACAGGAAGTTGTTAGCCGTCAGGATTAGCACACAGCCTCACACCGAGCACAAGATCACCATGCCAGCAAACATGACGTCTCTTACACCTGCCCTCCACCGCGCCGCTTCTTTGTGGAGTGGAATTATGTAACATAGAGAGATAGATAAGACCAATGGTGTCACAAATAGGGGAAAATTGAATCTACAATGACGTATAGATTAAAGCTAAGTTAATTTAGGCAACATTAGAGTTTAGCTCCGAGACGCTCTACTTTGTGCCTAACATTTCCCCTGAGCCAGGGAGAAACCATAATAACTCTAGTTATTACTTATGTAAATACAGTATTAACTGAGATTAGTGTATGTGTAGTAGCCCTTTTTGCCTTTGTTTGCCACTACTGGTGGCTTGAGGTGGATTTGACGCGTGCAGTTGAAAGATGAGATTGTTGTTCCAAGTTGGTCCCTCTGACCGTTTATTGTCACAGATGTTGGTTGGTTTACAGGTTATTTGAGAAAGAAAATAAATAAACAAACAAGAGTCTTTTTTGTATAACACACGGAGCAGCATACACGGTCAAAGGACTGTTTGCCCTCTCAGCCACACCCAGATCCCGTGACCTCTGCTCTTTAAGGCCTTCCCCTTGGACAGGATGCCATCTTTGTCCTTAGCCTTCCTCCAGAGGGGGACAGATCACCCACTCACTCACTCATTCACACAGAAACACACTCACACACTGATATGATAAAGAAAGAAAATTAGAACTCATATATTGCTTAATTTGGCTCCTACATACCGGCCCCTAATTGTGTTTGTAGGGGCAAAGACAATTACATAATACAAAACAAAGGAGCCATGTTTTTACAATATAACTCATTTTCAATGATTCTAATGATGTACTTTGAAATTTGTACACTGAACTTGTAATGATGTATAATGAATAACTTCACTTATCTTCAGCTTTTGACTTTTCAGGTCCTTTCGTCAGAACAGAACCATCATCACCTTCCAGCAGCAAACACACTTTAGATACTGGCCTCTCAAGCACACTTGTTCTTGTTTGCAGCTTCACAATACGAACATGTCCTCTGGCATCAGGTCTTGCTTCAATGATTCTGCATAACTGCCAGGCACTGCGAGGAGCAGTATTGTCAGCCATCAGGACAATGTCCCCTGGGACGAAATTTCTCCTCTGTCTTGACCACCTTTGTCTCTCTTGCAGAAGAGGGAGATATTCCAGAAGCCATCTCTTCCAGAATAGGTCCGCTAGATACTGGACCTGTCTCCAGCGTCTCCTATGGTATTGATCCGACCTTGAAAACACTCCAGGGGGCAGTACAGGGTTAGTTCGAAGCAACAAAATATGATTTGGCGTTAGGGCCTCTAGATCTTGTGGGTCACCAGACACCTTTGTAATGGGACGGCTGTTAAGTATTGCCTCAACTTCACAGAATATGGTGTTTAGTCCCTCATCATCTAGTGTTTGCTCTTTTAGAACTGAAAACAAGACTCTTCTTACCATTCTGATGAGGCGTTCCCAGAACCCACCATGGTGAGAGGCTGTGGGGGTGTTAAAGCTCCACTGAACGCCCTCCTTCATCAGAGTTTGGTGGATTTTCCTCTGGTCTAGAGTCTTGAGTGCTTCTCTTAGCTCCTTTTCTGCGCCTACTAGGTTTGTGCCATTATCCGACCTTATGTGTTGTGCTTGGCCTCTCCGGCACAGGAATCTTCGAATGGCGTTGATACATGAGTCTGTGGTCAAAGAACAGGCTACCTCCAGATGGACAGCTCGGCTGGTCATGCAGGTAAAGATGACTCCATACCTCTTCATTGTGCTCCTTCCCCGTCTCACCTCAAAGGGACCGAAGTAATCAAGGCCAACATTTGAGAACGGCGGTTGGTCTGCAACAAGTCTCTCATAGGGAAGGTCAGCCATCTTTTGCTCTCCAGCTTTGCCCCTGTTCCTTCTGCAAGACACACAGTGCGAGATAACCCGTCTCGCGGCAGAGTTAGCATTGGTTATCCAAAAATGCTTTCGTACCTGGGATAGCATATGGTTCCTTCCTCCGTGTCCGGTCTGAGCATGGATGTGGCGAAGAATCAGAGTGGACACATGATGGTTTTTGTCCAGGATGGCAGGGTGTTTTCTTTCCTCTGGCATTGATGTTCTTCTGAGGCGACCACCCACTCTGAGAATTCCATCATCCAGCAATGGATCCAGTCTGTAGATGCTGCTTCCCTTTCTCACATTGGATGCTCCTTCTTGCAGCATGCTGATCTCCTGTGGGAAGCTTTGCCTCTGAACATAACAGATTATTGCTTTTTCTGCCAATTTCATATCATCCACAGTTACTGAATCTTTTACATTTACTTTAACAGAATTCCTGTTCATTATCCTCTTATTGTCTTGCTTTGAGTCTTTTCTGCTTTGTACTAACTGTCTCAACATGTCTTTTACTTTCAGGATCCAGGCAACAGCTACCTTTAACTTTAGCCAGTTTGAAAAATGGTTAAGGAACTTATCAACCGGACCCTCTTCACAAGTAGACATGACATTAATGGTAACAGACTTCCTCACCTCTGGGTCATCTGCACAAAGTGGAACACTGTCCACAGATTCCTTTGGCCAGTCTTCCTCTGATGACCAGAGGAACTCTGGTCCTCTGATCCAGCTTGGAGTCTTCATGAATTTCTCAATGCTCACGCCTCTCGAGCAATCATCAGCAGGATTTTCTTTTGTGTTAATGTATCTCCACTGAGAGACCTGCGTGGCCTCCCTAATTCTGCTTGTTCTATTTGCCACATAAGTGTGAAAACGGCTGTGGTCATTTGAGATATATTTGAGGACAGCTGTACTGTCTGACCAGAACACTGACTTATATGTGAGTGGTGGCAATTCTTCTTGTAGCATTCTGTCCACCTTTACAGACAAAGCAGCTGCAGCTAACTCCAGCCTCGGGATGGTCTGCCTCTTTAATGGAGCTACTCTTGCTTTGGCCATCAGGAATGCTACATGGACTTTTCCCTCTGCATTTGTCATTCTGAGATAGCTGACTATTCCATAGCCTAGTTCACTGGCATCAGAAAAATGATGGATTTGACTGTGAACTGACTCACCAAATTCTTTTGGTTTGAAGCAGCGTGGCACTTCGAAGTCTGTGAGCTGTGAGAGGCTGCTGATCCACTTTGTCCACTGGTCAGATACAGCGCTGGGAATGGGCACATCCCATCCAAAGCTCTGTCGGCACAGGTCCTGCAATAACAATTTGGCTGGCAAGGTAAGGGGACAGAGAAAGCCTAATGGGTCATATATGGAGCTTACCATTGAGAGGATGCCTCTTCTGGTGTGAGCACGTTCACAGATGGTAATGTTGAACTTGAAGGCATCGCTCTGGACACACCATTGTAGGCCTAAGGCTCGCTCCATAGGCAGTTGATCTTTGTTCAGGTCTAATCCCTTTACCTCTTTAGCTCGGTCCTGTGGGGGAACAGCTGCAAGTACAGTTCGACTATTGCTTACCCACTTTGACAAATGGAATCCTCCTTGGTGACACATTTTAGTCAGGTTTGACATTAGTTGTACTGCTTCTTGTTCTGTGGGCACTGCCCGTAAACAATCATCCACATAAAAGTTCTCCATAATTGTGCTTGTTACCTCTGCAGCAAAGTTTTTTGCATTGTCTTGAGCAGTTTTTCTTAGTGCAAAGTTGGCAATGCTTGGTGATGAGATGGCCCCAAACAAGTGAACAGTCATGCGGAATTCTATGGGAGCTTCATCCACATCCCCTTGTGGCCACCATAAAAAGCGCAGGAAATCAGTGTGACTCTCTGTTACCTTCACTTGGTGGAACATAGCCTGTATATCAGCCATCATTGCCACAGGCTCTTGTCTGAATCTGTTAAGCACTCCCAATAGTGTGTTTGTCAAATTTGGGCCCTGGAGTAGTTCAGCGTTAAGAGATGTTCCCTGGAACACTGCGCCACAATCAAATACTACCCTGATGGTTTTCTTTCTTGGGTGGTACACTCCATGATGAGGAATGTACCAAACTTTCCCCTCTGCTCCCTTTAATTCTGCTGGGGGAACAATTTCAGCATAGCCTTTATGAATGACATCACTAAGGAACTCTGTGTACTCCTTCTGGTAATTTGGGTCTCTTTTGAACTTTCTTTTCAGATTCAGGAGGCGCTGTTCAGCAACTACTCGGTTGTTTGGCATCATGATGTTGTCTGTTTTGAAAGGCAAGTTAATGCAGTAGTGACCTTGTTTTTGTCTAACAGACTCATTGGCAATGTTCAGGAATATTTTATCATCAATTGACATTTCACTTTTTTCTTCATATGCTTTCTCATTAAAATCAGTATTGTATTGACTCACCAGTAGCTTTTGCAGGTCGACCAAGGAGATCCTATTGACAGTCAATGTGGCCACATCCACGTCTTTACTGCCTCCTCCTCCACCTAATGGACCGTTTATCACCCAGCCTAACAGGGTTCTTACAGCATAGGGTCCGTTGTCTTGTGAGTTGATCACCTGCCATGGTTCCATCACTTTTGCCGCATTCATTCCAATGAGAAGCTCGACACCAGAGTCTATTTGTGGTAACATTACTTTGTTGAGATAAGGCCACTTCTCTATGTCCTCCTGTGTTGGGATGTTGTCTTTCGTCACTGGCATAGACCTTTGAGTGTAGACTTCCGGTAAAGGCATGAACTTGTTACTGTGAAGCTCACTCACCTCTATGCCTACCACCAACATGCTCTTGATGGGCCTTTCATCTGCCATCGTTCTCAGCAACACTGTTGTTGATTTGCTGTCCACGTTCAAATCCTCTGCCAATCTCTCCGTACAGAACGTGGCTGAACTGCCAGGATCGAGAAGAGCATAGGTCTGGATAATCTTGTTGCTTTTGACAGACTTCACTTGAACAGGTAAGATTGAAAGTGCACACTTTAAGTTCCCGGCCCCATTGTACCCACACACTTTTGGTACTGCCTCTGTGACCTGCTGTGACATGGGGGCTTGGCCTTTAACCGGAAAGTTAATGTGCAGCACACTGGGATGCATTTGGTTGCAGATGTTACATGACAGACGCCCTTTGCACTGTTTACTTATGTGTCCTTTACACAAACATCCAAAGCATAATCCCCTTTCTTTTACAATGTTCAACTTTTCCCTGTGTGTTTTCTTCTTAAAGTCAGAACAATTCTCCAGACTGTGAGCACCATCACAGCAGACACACACAGGTTTCACATCACTGTTCATGCTGGGAGCTACTGGAGTGCTTAATGTGACTACACTGGTTGCATAGGAAGGCTTAGGTCTGGAAAGTGACTTACTTGGCATGGGTCTTTTATTCCTACTTGCCGGTGATTCTTGTATGTCTCCAAATATTGGATTGGAACATATCTTTGCTTGTTTTTCAATGAACTGTACAAGCTCCATGAATGTGACTTTGCTGTTGCTGTCAATCTTTTCTTGGACTTTAGCTCGCCATCTGTCACGCAGCTTGTAGGGCAATTTCATGACGATGGCTTTCAGAGTTGAGGCTGTGTTCAGTTCATCCATGTAGTTCAGTTTAGTCATGACATTGCAGCATCCTTTGAGATAAAGTGCAAACTCATTCAAGGCTTTAGGGTCTTCAGGCTTTATGCTTGGCCAATTGAGAACTTTCTCTATGTAGGCAGTGGAAATTTTGTACTCATTGCCAAAATGCTCATACAGCAAGCGCTTAGCCCTGAGATAACCCTGATCTCCTTCCATATGCTGGCAACTTCTTACTAGGTCTTGTGCCTGCCCTTTAGTAAACTGTTCAAGATAGAATAATCTGTCTTGTGCATTGTCTGTTTTCTTTTCAATATTGTGTTCAAATGATGTCATGAATGACCTAAACTGTAAAATATCTCCATCAAAGATAGTAACACTTTTGGGGGGCAATAAAGACAATTGCTGCTGTTTGAGAAGCATAGATGAAATTTCATTTTGTCTACTCAGAATGGCAATTAGACTGTTGGGAGGTACACTATCCTGTGATGGTCTGTGCTGCTCTTGATCCTGCACTGACAATGGTGGACCTGCAGTTTCAGCATGGGACTTTACGATAACATCATCAGCCAGCTGCCTGTACTCTGTAAGATCCATATCTGACTGATCTTGGGACCTTTCTAGGACAGGTTGTGGAAGCACATTACCTTTTTGGGCTCCAACTTCCAGCTGTGCAGACTTTGGCCTTTGTGCTGCCCCTACGGCATCTTGGGTTCCCCGGAGTAACCAGTGCCTTCTCTGGTCATCTTGAAAACCTGCTTGTGCTGGTGGCAACTGAGACATGGGTAGATGCTGTGCTCCGTCCTTTGGTCGCACCGTCTTCGTCTCGAGCACATTGATGGTTTGTGTCCCTGCATGCAGTGTGTCCATATTGGCAACATCTAGGTTCCTCTCCTCGAAGTACATGTTCATGCCATCAACTGGGGTAGATGAAGCCTGTTCCTGTACATCGTTTAAAACTGCAAGCTTGGCATTAGTAGCTGATAACTCTGTTTCCAAGTCAAGAGTCTCCCTCTGTCTTCTTATTTTTTCCCTCTCTCTGGTTAAACACGCTTCCTTTTCTTCCAATTCATGTTTTTGTTTTAATGTAGCAGCCCTGGCTTCTAGAGCAGCTTTCTCAGCCTGTACCAACTTAGCTGATTCTGAGCTTAAATTTGAAACTCTGGACTTATGGCTCAATACAGACGCAATGTCATCAAGATCAACCTCATCTTCTTTCTTTCTTTCTGTCTGAGATTGAACAGGACATGATTTAATCCAGTCATCCACTTTGGTTTTGAATTCATTGATATTTATCATCTTTGGCTGATACCACTGTTCTGTGTCAGTCACACATTCATCCTTTGACAATAAAACTTGATATCGACTGTGCAAGACGTTAAACTCTTCTAACATTTCTGTGTATTTCTGAAAGTTCTCCTTTACTTTCTCAATGTTGTGTGGATCAGACATAAGTTCAGTTATCTTATTCATTTTGCGAGTCAATGCTCCACTTTTGTTTTTTCTAAGATGTTTTGCTTCTTGCTTCTTTTCTGATTCAGACAATTCCTTGGCAAGGAAGAGAGTCACCGGAGCATCTTCAGATGTGGAAAAATAACTGTTTTATTGGGCAAGTGCCAAGACTAACGTTTCGACGTTGTAACGTCTTCTTCAGAGTCAATATTATATCATATTGACTCTGAAGAAGACGTTACAACGTCGAAACGTTAGTCTTGGCACTTGCCCAATAAAACAGTTATTTTTCCACATCTGAAGATGCTCCGGTGACTCTCTTCCTTGCCTACTATTACCAGTCCTTTCCCGTGACGCACCAGATTGTGAAGTACAGGAGCGCGGAGGATATTTCCCTTTTCTTCAGACAATTCCTTCTTTTCTGTTTCAGACATTTCTTTCTGTTCTGGAACATCAACAGGTGCAGAATCCTCCATATTGGAAACAAGCCCTTTGTTCAGCTCAGCAAACTAAAAAGTCTTTTTTTTCTTCAAAATTATAACTCAATATTCATCAAAATGAATTCCTATGCAGTTGCTGATCATGAAAACTGAAAGCATTTCTTCATTAACATACCGATTGCAGTAGATTTTAATGGATCCTGTTCGCCCTCGGCCTTCAGGTAATCCAGTCACTTCCTTTCTTTGTCCTTTGTTCCAGATAATTCCACTTGAGGAGTCCTTTGACTTAATTGTAGTAGCCCTTTTTGCCTTTGTTTGCCACTACTGGTGGCTTGAGGTGGA
>JAODXP020000090.1:216242-218742 GCA_027497455.2 Sardinella longiceps | reverse complement strand
ATGCACAGTAGCACAATGACACACAAACACACACACACACATACACACAAACACACACACACACACACACATAGTAGCACGACACACACACATTCTCTCACTTTCCCATGCTTTCACTCTCTCCCTCTCTCCCACTCCAAACACACACACACACACACACACACACACACACACACACACACACACACACACACACACACACACACAGAGAGAGACAGAACAGAAATTAATCTCAAGCTCCTCACAGCAGGCTGGTCCTGTAGGTGAGAACTAATGAACTTTAATGAAGAAGAGGAAAAAATAGCAGAGAGATGGAGAGAAATGGAGAGAAGGAGAGAATGAAATTGAGAGAAGGAGAGAGAGAGGGAAAGAGAGATGGAGAAAAGACACTGGAGACAGAGAAGAAAAGATAGATTGAGAAGAGATGCTGGCAGAGGAGAGAGAGAGAGAGAGAGAGTACTAGTTACTAGTTACTAGTTCCTAGTTACTAGAGTTACTAGTTCCTCTGAAATGTAGCTAAGTAATCACTTGAACCTCTCACTATTATTCACTTTATCTAATCTGCTCCTATGAAAATGTCCAGATATATGAAAATGAGTTCATTCTATGTAAGTTGTTGGAACATCCAAGGACTAAACTCTTCAACTTTTGGAACTAAGAGTACTCATCCTGAGTTTCTAAATAGTATTAAGAATGTAGATATTCTTATCCTCATAGAAACTTGGTGCAGAAACGAAACACCTACCCACTGTCCCGAGGGATACAATGAAATTGTAATTCCCTCCCTTAAAAACAGCAATGTGCGTCATGGCAGAGACTCTGGTGGAATTTTGGTCTGGTATAAAGAGAAATTCAACAAGTGCATCTCCATAGTACAAACTGGCAAAACACATTGTTGGTTAAAATTGCAAAAAAATATGGGTATATCAGTAAATGATATATATCTATGTGCCATTTATATCCCCCCCATAGACTCCCCTTACTTTGAGGAGGAATACATTAATAATCTCTACACAGATATCAGCCATTTCCAGGCCCAGGGGAATGTGCTGCTGTGTGGAGACCTAAATGCCAGAACTGGAAACGAACCAGACTTTGTAGACCCACAAGGTAATAACCATGTATTTGACCAAGCCAATCTTCACTTCACACCAGAATTGCCCATGAGAAACAGCCTTGACGACACTATCAATAAGAATGGAAAAGAGTTAGTGCACCTCTGTCGAGCCTTAGGTCTGTATATGCTTAATGGCAGGATCAGAGGGGACTCTTTAGGGAGGTTCACATGTTGTTCAGCTCTTGGAGCTAGTGTAGTTGATTACGCAATCACTGACATGGACCCTACCCACTTCAAAGCATTCACTGTCAGGCAACAGACTCCACTATCCGATCATAACCAGACTAATATTTTCCTTAACATCTTAAAACAGCTCAAAACTGAGCCTAGTAAGATGTCCACACTCAATGCCCTGTATAAATGGACTCAAGAAAGTCCAAAGAATTTTAATAATGCCCTAAATTCAACAGAATTAAAAATATGCATTAAATCTTATAATGATAAATCCTTTGAAGCCAACAAAGAGGGTGTCAACAAAGCCACCCATGAATTAAATGACATATTCCTTAGGGCACTAAATGCAGCTGGCATACGAAAGTTTCATAAAAGAAAGAGAAATACAAAAAATGATGAAAAATGGTTTGATAATGAATGTAAGGCAATAAGGAAAACACTGAGACATCTTTCAAACCAAAAACACCATGAACCTGAAAACATATGCATTAGAAAAGAATATCATGATACACTGAAACACTACAAACAGACACTAAGACAGAAAAAACATAACTTTATGAATTCAACTCTCTATAAAATTGAAGAATCAATAAAAAATAATCAGTTCTGGGAGATGTGGAATAATTTGAGTAGAACCAAATCACAAAATCTTTCTATCCAAAATGGTGAAATCTGGAAAAATCATTTTGAAAATTTATACAAGGAAATTCAACCTGAAGAACTACATTCTAACTACAAAATAATAAAGGAAAAATTGCAATCTTATGAAAATGCCATCAAAGATAATCAAAATCCAATTGATTTCCCAATTTCACAATTCGAACTAGAATCCAAAATTAAAAAATTGAAAACTAACAAATCCTGCGGCCCTGATAACATCAGAGGGGAGATGCTAAAAAACAGCACCCCTGAATTACAAAGGGCAATACTCAAATTATTCAACCTCTCCTTAAGTTCGGGCTGTTTTCCTGACATCTGGAGCCATGGATACATCACACCTATATACAAGAGTGGAGACAAATTGGATCCTAATAATTTCAGAGGCATTTGTGTGAACAGTAGTCTGGGGAAGGTATTTAGTAGTATTCTTAATGACCGTATTGTAGCCTTCCTTATGGAGCACAATGTCCTGAGTAAAAGTCAAATTGGATTCCTCCCAAACTACCGCACTACAGACCATATTTACACCCTACACACCCTAATAAACAA
>JAODXP020000090.1:179713-208642 GCA_027497455.2 Sardinella longiceps | reverse complement strand
TTCCTTAAGATGTCTCTTCCTCTCTCTCGATTTTTACAAAGGTATGAATTCCACAGAGGGGTCTGTAATTTCCCCTGATATGCTGACATAAATATTACAGCTAAATTGTAGTATGTTGTCCAACCCTCGTCTGACTGCTGGGAAGTATACGTGACTCACAAGAAATCCATCAACGGACATGTACAGGCTGACACAGGGGTTACTGTAACAGTTTTACCAAAGATCATGGAATAGTGAGCAAGATAAGGCATCATAATACATTTCAATGGGAGAAAACTGGAATACTTCCTGTCTGCATAAATGCATTACATCACAATAAGAAAGATTCTTTAAGTCTGCATAAATCATTACATCACAATAAGAAAAGATTCTTTAAGTCTGCATAAGGCCGCGATCACACCGGGGCGGAATTTCCGCGTGTAATCCGCAAGGTTGTGCAGACGAAAGTTGAAAAAACAAGGAGCTGATTTTTTTCAGGAGCGGATTTTGTTTGCCGTTGCTAAGACAACCACAGGTTCACTCAGCTTAGCATAGCCCTCATTTCGCTAAGCAAACTGAGTAACTAAAGTTTCTATTGACTGAATGAACAAAGATTATGAAAGTAAAGATATAAATCTCACTAGATATGTCATAAAAACGTTTGTTAATGACGAAGGTTTTGAATACATTACGTTTTCTGCGTCGAGAATGGTCAATACGTGAGTGATGTGTCCGCGGATTTTCCGCACTGAGTTGAATTTTTTTCTATTCTGTCCGCCTGCAGCGGACCCGCGGAAAATCCGCGTTCCGCGCTCAGCGGAAAATCAGCGCGGAATACGCTCCCTGCCATTAAGAAACAACAGAAAAAATCCGCCTCCAGCTGAAAAATCCGCCCCGGTGTGATCGCGGCCTAAAGGGGGATTTCCCCCCCCTCCCCCTTGCAAAAATAGAACCAGGAACTGAACCAGCGTTGACACCTCTCGCTCCGCTTGAATCCTCTCTGGTTTTACCTCTTCCTTAAGATGTCTCTTCCCTCTCTCCATTTTTACAAAGGTATGAATTGCACAGAGGGGTCTGTAATTCCCCTGATATGCTGACATAATATTACAGCTAAATATGACTTCTAGCAAGTTTCATTGTAGTATGTTGTCCAACCCCGTTGACTGCTGGGAAGTAGGACGTGACTCACAAGAAATCCAAATCAATGTTAGAACCTGTTAGAAGTCTATTTTGCGGTGATTGTTATGTCAGCATGTCAGTGAACATTACAGACCACTCTGTGAATTTGATACATGTACCTGTATAAAAAAGACATTTAATGGGTTGTGGTAGCATAGAGGTTATGGACCCCGACTCTAGGGGGCAAGTAGTCTACAAGTTGTGGGTTTGAATCCTGGCTGCCACCTACATTGCTCTAGGGGAGACTTGTCCTGAAGTAATTGATAGTTGACAAAATGAAAGTCAATTCGGATAAAAGTGTCTGCCGAAAATTCTCATAACAGAAGCGTTTGTCCAAGTTGGGTAACACTTTCTATGAACTCAGTATTCATAGAGCATTATAAATGCATTCATAAAGGTTTATAATGCATTCATAAAGGCTTATAACTACTGACATTAGAATGCATAACTGATTATATGTTCTCATGACTGTTTTCATAAGGAATTATAATGTTATCATATAAGCTTTTATAACTTAAAGTCTCAAAAAGCATTATAACCTTCTTTGTCCTTTTGATTCTAGGGAAACACGCCACTTTACTTAGTGTCTGTTATGGTGCCTTATTCATTGTCATGAGTAATTATGTGCTAATCTTACTTTACTTAGGGTATGCACTGAGCACTTGTAGTTCCATCATGATGCGTCATGAGAAAATAGACATATAAAAACAAAAATAACAAGTTGAAGCATTATAATGCTTTGTCAATATAGATATAAGAATGTATAAACAGTTATGAACACTAATGTCATTAGTTATAAAACTTTATGAATGTGTTATAACCCTTTATGAATGCATTTATAATGCTCTATGAATACTGGGTTCATAGAAAGTGTTACCAAAATGTCAATTTTAATCATCGTATTTCATTGTAAATGACCCAAATAGTTTTGTATTCACCAAACCTGTCCTAAAATAGCTAATTTACCAGTTTGAAACTGTTGAACTGCTGTGTGCTTGAACCATCCGTTTAGAATTTTCCCAATCACAGATTGGGGTATTTGTGGGATCCCACCAACCTACATAGTATCCCCACCTACCAGGTAGAACTGACAGTTACCTGTGACTGTAAGGTAAATCCAGAACACAGAGGCCAAGTTCAGCAGTTCCCATTCATCCTTAACCTTACTCCATCTGAATTTGTTTTGAAAGAGATTTGCTTCAGAAGACTCAACGTCATCAAAAAATCTTGCATATAATTGGACAAACCACTGTCTGTCATCTTACTTCAACCACTTACATCGAAACCTACTCATTGCATCCTGTGATGCGACACGATTTCTAGTATCAGCTATTCCAAACAAACATAAAAGCCAGTATTTGTGGCATAATTGCCACAATAATCGACTTAACTCACATAATAGATGTTTCTTTCCTATATAACCTTAAGTTGTGTTTTGTAAGTTTGCAAGAGATGAGATATGTCGAAATCCACCTGCCGGTTCCTACGGTCTCCTGCTTGGTCCGTCCATTCCATTTATGTTCTGAAATCTCTTTCAAATTAGCTATGATGCGTTTCAGCTGAAAAAGAAAAAAAAAATCCTGTGCTGTAAATGAAATAACAACAAGCACATCATCACATTTTAGCAGCTGCTTTTTTGAGCGACAAAAGTGATTTTATAGCTGTAGTAGCTCTTGGTGTGAACGTACAGTTACATTTACAAACCGTCTGTTGAAGAGTCTTTCAGATTTTCATATCAACAGACTAGGGCTGTAACAATATTGTATCGAATCGAGAAACCGTGATACGCAGAGTCATGATACTGTATCGTGATAAAAGAAGGCAGTATCGTGATACGCCCTTCCAAAGTTCTGTAACCCTTCATTCCAGAAAACAACCACATAACATGATGCGATGGTGCTTCCAAGCTTCAAATCAATATGATTATTATTTTTGAACTTGAAAAAAAAATATTAGAAGCCTCTTGTAACCTATTCTAGCCATAAACGATTATCCAAAAGATATATTTTAAAAATCGTGTGGTGTATCGAACCGTAGGTAAAAAATCGTGATATGAACTGAATCATGATTTGGGTGTATCGTTACAGCCCTACAACAGACTGGTTAGGTTAATGATAGACCTGAAGAGGTCTGCTGACTAGAGATGGGTCATTGAGTGAGACAAGTGTGTACAAGTAAAACCCCAAACAATCATCTCCATGTCACGTTCTTCCAAAGGCAAGGGTTTTGGGAACCCAAGTGCAGGCGTGAAAACTTGAGACATAGAACTTGAGACATAGGACTAGAGACTCGAGAATAAACTTGAGAACTTTACTTGAGACGTGAACATGAAGAACGTAACAAACACAATGACGCAGCAAGGAAGACAGGAAACACAAGGGCTTAAATACACAGGACTAAACAAGGCACAGGAGGGCAGGGAACTAGAAACAACGAGAGGCAGGTGAACACAAGACTAGAAACAATAATCAAATCATGAGGCACAGGTGAGGGGCGGAGACACAGGAGACAAGGAAGCACAGAACAAGGAACTAAACAGGAAACAAAGTCACGTGACAAAAACCAGGAACTAGGGAACAAGACAAGATCACATGACAAAAACCAGGAAGCAGAGAACACAGGGGGCGTAAACACAAAGTAAACACAAGCACATGGAACACAGGAAGACTAGAAACTGAACACATGAAACTAGGAACTCAGACAAAGACCACAGGAGAGACTAGACATAAACTAAAGACACAAGAAACTAGAAACACAGAGACTAGAGACAAAGACAAGTCCAAAACCCTAACACTCCACACATGAGCAAAGACAATTTTAAGACTAAGAACATTCTCAACATCATTAATAATCATCTAAACTTATGGCCTTTTCTTTTTAAGGAAAGGTGTAGAACAGTAGCATCTCTTGAGTGAAAACCTTGCACAAGTCATGTACTGTATAAATCATCATGGAGTAATGACATGCATGAAAGACGCTTACACACAACCCTCTCAGGACACAACTCTGGCCTTGGGGGAGTGTGTGTGTGTGTGTGTGTGTGTGTGTGTGTGTCTGATGAACTCTGGCCTCTAAGAGTTGAGAGTGTTGATGAAAAAGTACCCCAAGAGTACATGCAAGTGTGTGTGTGTGTGTGTGTGTGTGTGTGTGTGTGTGTGTGTGTGTGTGTGCTGAGGAGGACCTAACCTCCCACCCCCACCAGCAGCTATAATCCCACTCATTGCTATTCATATTATGCAGATTATTATTCCAAAGTCCTTCACGTCTCTGATTATGGGGGTGGAGGGGATCTCTCTCTTTGTGTGTGTGTGTGTGTGTGTGTGTGTGTGTGTGTGTGTGTGTGTGTGTGTGTGTGTGTGTGCTGTGCAGAGGGGCTGTGAGGGTCGTTTAGCAGAGTGTCTTAACCTGACAAGAAAGTCCCTGACCTACATAAATCCATTCACCCTTGCTCATGGAAATGAGAAATCACTTTTCCCACCGCTCACATGAGGCTGTGTGTGTGTGTGTGTGTGTGTGTGTGTGTGTGTGTGTCTGAATGTGCTACTGTATACACATGTGTGTGTGTGTGTGTGTATGTGTATGTGTGAAGGCTACTGATATACAGGTTGTTTGGAATTTTGTGTGCGTGCGTGCAAGTGTGTGTGTGTGTGTGTGTGTGTGTGTGAAGGACCCCAGGTCCTTGGGCAACAGAATTTTTTCAAGCCCCGCCCCATCCCTCCAAAAAACGAAACCAGAAAAAAAACTTTGGCCAGCATGACTGCCAGAATGTCTCTATGTAGTTTGGTCTACTGTATGATGTGCTGTCTGTCTGTGTCATCTATTTGGTGTATTGTAAGTGTATAAGTGCCTGTAAAAGTGATTGCGCTTGCTAACCCAACTGCCCCCACGGGGATAATAAAGCTACTACTACTACTACTACTACTACTACTACTACTACTGCTACTACTACTACTAGAAAATAGGCTAATCAGGATTAAGAAATAAGGATTTCACTGTAGCCTTCATTATGACGTGCTAAGATTATTGTTACGGCTGTGTGTACTTTTGTGTTCCCTGTGCTGTTTGTCGCTTTTCTTTTGCCGTGCTCTCTACCTCGTGCCCTGTGTGTGTGTGCGCGCGTGTGTGTGTGTGCGTGTGCGTGTGTGTGTGTGTGTGTCACCAAAAATCTGGGTTGTAAAAAATCATCACAACAGGCTACTAGTATAACCTATATAATATATGTCCTAAGCATGGCAATATGCAAAAAGCCATTAAAAAAGTAAGATAGAATACACTGGTGGTCGAGAAAAAAAAAGTTGATCTCCTGTGCGGCCCTCTCCATCTCTCTCCCCCCCACCCCCACCCCCCCCCTCCGCACCCACCTGTAATGGTCTCTTCCATTATACCTCAATCGCAAGTCCGTTCTTCAGACTAGTGGCAGAGCGAGGGGTGCCTTTGGAGACTGAAGCCTAGTTCTTCAGACTAGCGGCAGAGCGAGGGGTGGCTTTGGAGACTGAAGCCTAGTTCTTCAGACTAGCGGCAGAGCGAGGGGTGGCTTTGGAGACTGAAGCCTAGTTCTTCAGACTAGCGGCAGAGCGAGGGGTGGCTTTGGAGACTGAAGCCTAGCTCTCACCGAACCGACCGAAATGGCTAATCCCGGCCGTGGCTATGACAGCAGTGAAATGTAATACTTTTAACCCAACACCAATACACACTCACCCTTTAGCTCAATGGTGTTTTTTGCCCCCAACAGCACCTTCTAGGCAGCACAGCCTAAAAGGCACTACCCTTACCCTATTCCTAACCCTAACCCCCTCAACCCTCATCCTAACCCTAAACTGAGTGGAGTAATGCCTGGAAGGCAAAAAATACCAAAGACCCACCCTTTAGCTGACACACACATACACACAATCACACATCTGAAAGCTGAGAAATACACACACAGACCAAAACTGGCAGACACAACACTGTTCACTGATCTGCAACACAGTGCAAACAAGAGGAGGAATCTCAGTAGAGCCGATAAAACCATTGATGCCAATGCAGCTGATAAAACCAGAGTGTGCGTGTGTGTGTGTGTGTGTGTGTGTGTGTGTAGGCCAGTGATGTGCCTGCCCGTCCTGCCGACACTAATCTGTGCAGGGTGACACCTCGTTAGGAATCATTAGGACAGATTATAACTCTGGTCACAGCGGCATGCACATCACACACACACACAGACACACACACACACTGTTTGCCCTGGACAGACAAAGTGGCCCAGTAGAGATATACATCACATCAGCGTGACCACCAGTTCTAATCCACTCTACTATACACACACACACACACACACACACACACACACACACACACACACACACACACACACACACACACACACACACACACACACACACACTCTTGTGAATGGAGGCAAAGTTAACAATATCTGGGAACTCTTCCCCAATCTGATGTGATGTCTCCCCGTCCTTGGAAAGGCAAGTGCGGTCTCCTTCAAAAGCAGGCGGATCTTGCAGTGTTTCAGGAGGCGGAGCTAAAAAAGCATCAGTGGAGACACATAGACACACACACACACACACACACACACACACACACTTAAACAGAGCTCTGTCTTTGTCAGACATCCCAGGTTTCCCGGGAGCTCCAGGAGTCTCCTGCATTTACAAAGTGGCTCAGTGATGCCAGAGTCATATGAAGTATTGTGTAGAGTTTTATGAGTCATATGGATGTGTTGTGTGGATCATATGAAGTGTTGTGTGAGTCCTATTAAGTGTGTGAGTCATGAATCTTGTGAGTCATATGAATCTTATGTGAGTGATATGAAGTGTTGTGTGAGTCATATGAAGTCTTGTGTGAGTCATATGAAGTCTTGTGTGAGTCATATGAAGTCTTGTGAGTCATATGAATCTTGTGTGAGTCATATGAAGTCTTTTGCGATCACACAAAACTCATCTGTGACTGGGACAGGCAGCGTGAGTGAGTGACGATGAAACGGGTGCAAGGGAGAGTTTTTGTGAGAATCAGTGCCACTGAGGGTAGTATCATGCACTCACACACACAAACGCAAATGGTTTCTACACTAATCAACTTCACAAATTAAGTTTTTTAATTGAAAGCAAAACAAAACCATTGTTTATACACACAATACGCATGTCTGAATTATCAACGTAATTCCCACAATCAAGGATCAATGATTTGTCACATACAGTGAAATTCTTGCGTAAGACATGTAGTGAAATTGCATTATGAAAAGACAGATAAAGACTAATAGGTTAAAAGGAGAAAAATGTCATCCTTAAATGTGTTTATGTTTGAAAAAAACTTTTGGGGAGTAGAAGGTAAATTAGTGTTCCTTAATAATAAAGGACTATTTGTTTATTTACTGACAAATGAGAATCCAAACCGCTTTCTCAAGGATAAAGCAGAGAGCTCATTTTTATGATTGTGAGGTTGCAAATGGCGGTGGACCACTGCCTACACACACACACACACACACACACACACACACACACACACACTCTCAGAGAGAGCAACCAGCCTGGTAGAGAAATGGCCCAGACTGGTTGGCCATTCCCTCTGTATTCCAAAGCCATTTTCCCATTGGGAAGAGGTGGGATAGTTTCACCTTTTCCATCAGGCAGCCATCCACTCACACACACACACACACACACACACACACACACACACACACACACACACACAAAGGCCTGAATCACACACAAACTGCGCGTTCGCGGTGCGGGAGCGGGGCGGTCCGTAAGCGGTCCGTGAGTGGTGCCTGTGGACTTGGGCATTCACACAAGAAATTGTCTCTGCGGTGTTCTGCGCGAAGCGGCTGCCCGAGCTCTGCATTCAAAATCTATGGACACCGCGCAAGTCCCGCTTACCGCGCTGAAAACGCTTGGAAAAATAGAACTTGTTTCTATTTCAAAAAAGCAGCGCGGGAGCTGCGCGGTTCACCGCTCAGAAAACGGACAGGAGCCGCGCAGAACACGCGTGCAGTCTGAATGACCTAACCTGTTAACATGTATTCTAAATGAAATCGCCCCAAAACCGCGGCCGCACCGCTTACGCGCCGCTCACGCACAGGTTTGTGTGTGAATCGGCCGCAAGAGTGGGATAGTTTCCCCTTTTGGGTCATTCCACGTCAATTCAACAAGAGCCCGCGCACTTAGGTCTCAAAAAAATCTGAAAAAATCACCAAATGTACCCATGGTACTTAAGAGAAACGCTATAAATTTATTTGAATGTAAGATGTATACTTTCCATTTTACAGCCATTTTTACTGGGGGAGGGGGGCGCCCATTTTGTTCACTGTCTTTTTTTTGTCAAAGTTCACAAGCCCATAGCTCAAGAACTAAACCATGTAGGAAGCTCAAATTTTGCATGCTGGTACATAGATAGGAATAGTCCGTACCAAAACTGTCAGTTTTGGTCTGGATGATCCTGCATGGTCATAGCATTCCCTCAAAGATGATAAAAATTTTATTGGAGTTTTTGGCTGTGCTCTGTTTAGGCCTTCAGAAGACATATTTGTACCCAACATAGGTTCTTGATTTTTTTCCCTTGTAGAGATAAGTAGAAACACTCTCATAAAAAGCAATAAATAGAAAGGAAACTCTATCAGTGTTTGAACAGAAGACCGCACAAGTCTGACAAATCATTTTGGGTGTCATTTTCAGAGCACCAGAACACCTTGTGGGATTGTCCACAGATTTTTTTTGTATTCTTTTCTTTATTCTCCATGAATTCTTCTTTTTAAAAATGCCAATTTGACTTGTCTTATGTGACGTTTTCTTTTTTAATTTCCACCCTGAACATGGGCAAAATGCGCATTGAGAGCAATATGTTTTCTATAACATTAATGTAAAGAATAAATAATCAAATGCAAATTTTGCCCTGACATGATCACCTGAGAGTCCCTGTGCAGGAGTGCAGGTATCCTTTTCAATTTCAATGATTTAAGGAGCACCTGTGGTTACTCTTAGTAGTGGTTCTGTGCACCTCCACCTATCCTAACAAGGCCTGATGAAGCCAACATGCTGACCTGAAGGCACATGAGTAGAGGTGGGGTAGAGGTGGGGATCTCAGCCAGGTCACTCAGCCTCAGGAGGTTATGTTTCTTTCAAAGAAATATGCCAATCAAGAATTTATTCCTGAGTTGTATCATCAATAAATACATTAATTGAAGGAAATATTACCAACCTTGTATAATGAGACTGATGACATTCACTTTCAGCAGAACCAAAAGAGCAGCTTGGAAGATTTGTGGCAATTTTAAGATTCAAGAGTGACAAAAGTTGCCACTGGGATCACTGAAATAAAAGGCCTCTATCCCACCTCTACTTAGGTGCCTTCAGGTCATCACATTAGCTTCACCAGGCCATGTTAGGACAGGGACTCTCAGGTGATCATGTCAGGGCAAAATTTGCCTTTGGTTATGTATTTTTTTACATTAATGTTACAGAAAACATATTGCTCTCAATGTGCATTTTGCTCATGTTCAGGGTGGAAATTAAAAAGAAAAGGTCACATAAGACAAGTCAAATTGGCATTTTTAAAAAGAAGAATTCATGGAGAATAAAGAAAAAAATACAAAAAAAATCTGTGGACAATCCCACAAGGTGTTCTGGTGCTCTGAAAATGACACCCGAAATGATTTGTCAGACTTGTGCGGTCTTCTGTTCAAACACTGATAGAGTTTCCTTTCTATTTATTACTTTTTATGAGAGTGTTTCTACTTATCTCTACAAGGGAAAAAAATCAAGAACCTATGTTGGGTACAAATATGTCTTCTGAAGGCCTAAACAGAGCACAGCCAAAAACTCCAATAAAATTTTTATCATCTTTGAGGGAATGCTATGACCATGCAGGATCATCCAGACCAAAACTGACAGTTTTGCTAAAAACTATTCCTATCTGTGTACCAGCATGCAAACTTTGAGCTTCCTACATGGTTTAGTTCTTGAGCTATGGGCTTGTGAACTTTGACAAAAAAAAAGACCATGAACAAAATGGGCACCCCCTCCCCCAGTAAAAATGGCTGTAACATGGAAAGTATACATCTTACATTCAAATAAATTTACAGTGTGTCTCTTAAGTACCATGGGTACATTTGGTGATTTTTTCAGATTTTTTTGAGACCTAAGTGCGCAGGCTCTTGTTGAATTGACGTGGAATGACCCTTTTCCATCAGGCAGCCATCCACTCACACACACACACACACTCACATACACACACACACACACTCACACATACACACACACACTCACATACACACACACACACACACAAAGAGTGGGACAGTTTCCCCTTTTCCATCAGGCAGCCATCCACTCACACACACATACACACACACACACACTCACACACACACACACACACACACACAGAGTGGGATAGTTTCCCTTCTACATCAGACAGCCATCTAGCCCACACACCAGCCAATCAATCATTCACGTCAGCAGCAGGAGCTCCGGCCTCTGGACCCGGGCCAGACCTGTGCCTAGTCTGGGCCACATCAGCCTGTGCCTCAGCCCAGCCTGCTCCATGGTGGAGGTGGAGTTCAATCACCAAAGCTTCACTTAGCAGAACCTCTGGACAACACCTGACAGGAGTGATCACCCACATCATCTCTTAGACATCAAAAACCACACACACACACACACACACACACACACTCACACACACACACACACACTCACACACACACCATAAAGTCATCATCACCCACATCATCTCTTAGACATCAAAAACCACACACACACACACACACACACACACCATAAAGTCATCACCACCCACATCATCTCTTAGACATCAAAAACCACACACACACACACACCATAAAGTCATCATCACCCATATCATCTTTTAGACATCAATAACCATACACACACACACACACACACACACACACACACACACACACACACACACACACACACACACACACACACACACACACACCATAAAGTCATCATCACCCACATCATCTCTTAGACATCAAAAACCATACACACACACACACACACAACATAAAGTCATCATCACCCACATCATCTCTTAGACATCAAAAACCACACACACACACACACACACACATCATAAAGTCAGCATCACCCACATCAGATCTTAGATGTCACAAACCACACACACATACTGTATCATCACCCACATCATTTCTTGGACATCACAATCCATACACACACATAAAAACACAGCCCACGCATCTATAGCTTTAAAATCATAATGCAATTACACTGTTTTTGTCAGTTTTTGTTTGGAGTGTCTTATGGACGTGGAATACAGTACGTGTACTGATTGTTGTGAATGAGGTTTCAGCAATCACACACACACACACACACACACACACACACACACACACACACACACAGAGCTAAACACAGACATCATAAAGTCATAATGATCTCTTTTGAGACGACTTCCAGATCTACATCCCCACACACATCATCAATTAATACACACATTTATCACAATAACACTTCTCTAGTGTATTCAGTACACACACACACACACACACACAGGTGGATATTACGGTAGATCATTTATAACTTAGCCTGTAAAGAATTGCAATGTCAAGCTAAATTTCTATACAACACAAGTCAATTAATTTAACAGGAGTGCATTTAATCTCTGGTGCTGCACTACATTTTGACAAATAAAAGCCCTACGTTATAAAAATCACAAGACGGTAAATTAAATTCAACAATCTGCTTGCTACATGTTTAATTGAAAATAATTGTTATACATTTTCTTCATCAAGCAAAAGAGGTTTCCTCCCATTAAAAACTAATAATCCATCTTTCACAAAGAACTATCTGGCAAAACTTTTCATGGCAGTGAGCAGAAAGATTTATAAGTTCAACTTCACTGAGTCTTTATGCCGTGCAGTATTCCTTAGGCCTACAGTTAGTGTTTTTTTTATGCAGAAACTGTTCCATTTCCAAATTAACACTCAAATTTCCTGCCGTTTGATGTTTAGTCCTTCTGTGTTTTTGTTTCTCTGTTTCCTGCAAAAATTAGATTTGTTGATGTTGTGAGGTCTAATATTGACTAGTCTGTGCTCCAGCGCTACTGCGATGGCCGCAACTCAATCAAACAGTCGCGAGAAATGCAACGCTACTCGGCACAACCACCACTACCACCACCAGCACACGGGCACACACACACACAGACCAGCGCAAACACACACACCAGCGCATCACCAGACTGCAGATTAATCTCCATCTCTCTCTGCGAGGCTGGTGACCTGGCAAGGTCAGCAGAGAAATCTGTGATGTTTTTCCTGTGTGTGTGTGTGTGTGTGTGTGTGTGCGTCCATCTCTGGATGACACACAGCTCCAGCCAACGTGTGTGTGAGTGTCCATCTCTGGATGACACACAGCTCCGGCCAACGTGTGTGTGTGTGTGTGTGTGTGTGTGTGTGTGTGTCCAATGACGCCCCCGGCAGCCATTAGGGGTGTCCCTGTCGGAAAGGGAGTGGGAGGGCTGAGTGACCTTTGTGATCTAATGAAAGAGTGTGTCACGCTTAAGGGCCCCCTGTGACACACACACACACACACACAATCACAAACCTTCCAATCAACACATACTCTCACACACACATTCTCTCAATGACGTTCAAGTCTCAAGTCTCTCTTTCACACACACACACACACACAAACACACACACACACACACACACACACACAGGTCTCAGGGCTAAGAGAGCCCCTAAACAGCAGTTAGGCTGAGATGTGATGCATCAAAGATTTCTTTGCTTCCTCTACAACTACTCTGCCCCCCCCCCCCTCTCTCTCTCTGTCTCTGTATGTGTGTGTGTGTGTGTGTGTGTAATCACACTCATATTATTATTATTATTATTATTATTATATGAGTGTGATTATACACCCACACACACACACGCTGGACAGTAGGAATGTGTATGAGTGGGATTGCCTTTCTCTAGATAGTAGCCCAACTGTATTTTACACTGCAAATCTCATTCAAAGACATGTTTTCTCTGTGAATCTGTGCATTGCATTGTACAATAAAAAACAAGTGTATCATTGTCCTGGTGGTTTGGAGGCAAAATAGGTACTGCTGCATGGGATTCAATCCAACAACCTTGTCATTTCTGAAAACTAACAAAATAAATTATTTAGCAACATTTTTTTATGATAAATAAAATAAATTTAAGAAAATGCACCTGCTTCACTACCACCCACTCCATTCCATTTCCTTTTCTTCTTCTTTTCCCTTTTCCCCTTCTTCCCCTTTCTTTTCCCTTCTTCCACCCACCAGCTAAACGAGTGTTCCCCAGCTTCTGCGCAGTTGGTAGAGGTGCTGTTTGGCAACCGGATAATTGCAGGTTTGAGCCCCGCTCCACCTGACCCCATTGAGGTGTCCTTCAGCAAGATACCTAACCCCAAAATTGCCATTCCATTTACTCTACTTTACTCTGTGTCTTTGGGATGTGATCTACTCCACTCTACTCTACTCTGAGACTTTGGGATGTGATCTACACTCCACTCTACACTTTGGGATGTGATCTACTTTACTCTGTGTCTTTGGGATGTGATCTATTCTACTCCACTCTACACTGTGTCTTTGGGATGTGGTCAACTCTACACTGTAAACGCGGTGTCTTTGGGATGTGATCTACTCTACTCAGTGTCTTTGGGATGTGGTCAACTCTACACTGTAAACGCGGTGTCTTTGGGATGTGGTCTACTCTACACTGTAAACGCGGTGTCTTTGGGATGTGGTCTACTCTACACTGTAAACGCGGTGTCTTTGGGATGTGATCTACTCTACTCCACTCTACACTGTGTCTTTAGGATGTGGTCTACTCTACACTGTAAACGCGGTGTCTTTGGGATGTGGTCAACTCTACACTGTAAACGCGGTGTCTTTGGGATGTGGTCAACTCTACACTGTAAACGCGGTGTCTTTGGGATGTGGTCAACTCTACACTGTAAACGCGGTGTCTTTGGGATGTGGTCAACTCTACACTGTAAACGCGGTGTCTTTGGGATGTGATCTACTCTACACTGTAAACGCGGTGTCTTTGGGATGTGGTCAACTCTACACTGTAAACGCGGTGTCTTTGGGATGTGGTCAACTCTACACTGTAAACGCGGTGTCTTTGGGATGTGGTCTACTCTACACTGTAAACGCGGTGTCTTTGGGATGTGGTCTACTCTACACTGTAAACGCGGTGTCTTTGGGATGTGGTCTATCCTTCCCCTCTATAACAGAAGCACTGTGTCTAAATGTCAGTTAATAGGCGTGTCATCAAGCAGGGAACTGGGACTGAATGACATTCATTGACCGAGACAGAGGAGGAGGAAAGGGGGAGAAAATGGAGAAAGAATGAAGAGAGAGAGAGAGAGAGAGAGAGAGAGAGAGAGAGAGAGAAAGAAAGAAAGCACAGCGGAGAGGAGGAGAAGCAGTAGATGAAGAGGTGGGGTAAAAAGTTGTCGGAGGAGGAGAAGGAACGAAGGCAGGAGTGGAAAGAAGAATGGATGAATTTCTTTAAAGCATCCTATCCTCCCCTCTCCCCTTCTCTTCTTTTCTCCTCTCCTCTCCTCCCCTCTTCTCCTCCTATGTTGGCTGGTATGTGTGTGTGTGTGTGTCTATAGGACTCTGAGCTCCTGGTTTGAAGATAAGCAAATGGTGCTGTTGCGCCTGTCATCAAGAAAAATGGCACATCTGGGTGAAGACTCCTCAGGGAGTTCTCCAACAATTCACTCCGTTCCACCGCATATTAAACATTCATCACCAACTTCAAAGCCAAAGAAGGGAGACACTGTGACTTACACACACACACACACTTCCCTGAAACGCTCTGACTTCCCCACACACAATCCTGAGACGCTCTGACTGCAATTTTGTGTGTGTGTGTGTGTGTGTATGTGCTCTCTCCACATAAGTACCTGAGACACTCTGACTGCAGGTGTGTGTGTGTGTACCTTCCCCACACACATGCCTGCGATGTTCTGACTGCAGGTGTGTGTGTGTGTACCTTCCCCATACACATACCTGAGACGCTATGATTGCAGGTGTGTGTGTGTTGTGAGTGAGTGAGTGTGTGTGTGTGTGTGTGTGTGTGTGTGTGTGTGTGTGTGTGTGTGTGTGTGTACCTTCTTCACATACTTACCTGAAATGCTCTGACTGTAGGTGTGTGTGTGTGTGTGTGCCATCATTCATTGTGAGCGGAGCCTGTGCCGGACCCCATGCCTACAGGCAAGGCATAATTCCTAACATGTTGTCTATGTCATTTCGTTCGGAAAAGTTGATTCATGTTACCTCTTGGATTTGCAAGCTCAAAACTATCGATTTAACTGATTTCTGTGAACGCCTCTGATGATCGTACAGAGCCCATCAATTCAAAATGCGAAAAATAAATTTTCACAGAGATAACAATGCATTTGAGTTGCGTAGGCTAATCGCAAACCGATCACGTTATATTTTCCACCTGTGCAGTGAGACTGAACATTATTTTGCTGTCATTCATTGTGCGGGGATCATATACAAGGCATAGGATTAGTTTCCTAACATGAACAGAAAGTGACTGCCGATGCAAAGATGAACTTCGTGTAGTGTTATGAAAAGAATTTTTTAAATATATTTTCATAGCAAAAAATGGGGACGCAAATGCATCAAGTGACTTAATGTATGTTGTAAGTGTTTGTAAAATATGTTTGCTGGCTGGTAACACAATCAGTACACTATTAGCATATAGTCCAGTCACATAGGCAAGTCCAGCTGTGTGTGTGTGTGTGTGTGTGTGTGTAGGCAGAGCAACTTTGCTCTCTACAAGGACTTTGAGTCACTGCAGAAGGCGACAAGATTTCTGTGCAGATCAGAAACTTACTCAAGAATTGGAGAGAACATATCTTAAGGATTTCAGTTCTTGCCACAAGGGTAGCGGTGTGTGTGTGTGTGTGTGTGTGTGTGTGTGTGTGTGTGTGTGTGTGTGTGTGTGTGTGTGTGTGTGTGCCTGAGTGAAAATAGCGTATCCCTGCACTAACCTTGCTTTTTGCTGGGTTGAGATCAAACTCTGCGAACTTCAGGCAGAGTGAAATGCTTTCTAACTTTCCCTATAAATTGAATTCCGAGCCCCGGCATCCTAGTCTCCCTCGACAGCCATACAAGTGCCGTCTCTCTCCCTCCCTCTCTCTCTCTCTCCCTCCCACTCTTTCTCTCTTGCATGCTCTTTCTCTCTCTCCCTCTCTTTCTCTCTCTCTCCTTCTCTCTGTCTCTCTCTCTCTCCCTCCCTCCCTCCCTCCCCCTCTCTCTCATCCATAACTGGGCTCCTCAGATGAAAAATGCAATGACAAGCTCAAGGAGAGAGAGACTGGAGTTGCCACAAAACAATTGAAAGCTCCAAAGAGCACAGAAGCACAAAGGGGAAATGGAGGAGAGCAAGAAAGAGAGAGAGAGAGCAAGAAAGAGAGAGAGTGAGAGAGAGAGAGATGGAGACTTCACTCCGAGTGAAGGAGAGCGAAAGGGAGAGAGGGGGAGAGAGGCCAAAGCAAGAATCATCTGAAATCGTTTGTGTGTGTGTGTGTGTGTGGGCCTGGTTGTGTTAACCTTGAGTGAGGAGAATCCAAGAGACAGATAGAGGAGACAGAGAGAGAGAGAGAGAGAGAGAAAAACGACAAAGAAAGAAACAGAGGATTCACTTTTAGTTGATGTCTTCAGTCACGTGTGTGTGTGTGTGTGTGTGTGTGTGTGTGTGTGTGTGTGTCCATGGGAGCCGTAACCCTGATCATCAAGGGGAGGTCAGAGCATGGCCACACTAAAGCTGCCGCTTGCCCATTTCATATCAGCCAGTCCCTCTTGGGTGCAGCTAAAGTACACACACACACACACACACGTGCACAGTTTTACTAACTGCCTCACACACACTTCAGAGAATTCAGCTCTGAGAAAATCATTGCTCACTTCAGCCAGACCTGACACACAGACACACACACACGTACCTCAAGCATCACTTTATATTGATCACAGAAGACACTTAAACACACACACACACTCACACACACACTCACACACACACACACACATACTCACACACACACACACACACACACACACACACACACACATTGGTAGTGATGTCATGACATGCTTTGAATGTAGGATCCCTTTCGAAGTCAAACTGGCCTGCCCAACTCTGCCCTTTTACCTGCTCTCTCTTCCCTACTTCCTGTCTGCACGCTCAGGGGCGTAGCACCAAATTCTGGGCCCTATGCACAAGTAGTGGCCATGGGCCCCCACTCAACCCCTACAATACCATTCCAGACTCCTCAAGGGCCCTCTCCCCACTTGGAGCCCTGGTGCCCCCGCTTAGACTCTCCTGTGCACTCCTAATACCCCTCTTACGTTCATGTCCAAGTTTGTGTTTGTGTATGTTTATGTGTGTGTTCGCTTCCTTTATGTTTAATACGGTGATATGTCACTTGTGCTCATTACGGTATGGTACATTTCTGTCATCATGGGGTGTGACTTTTACAATTAATCTCACTGGCAGAGGTGTGTGTGTTTGTGTGTGTGTGTGTGTGTGTCAGAAGGATGGGTAATGTAGCCTAGTAGTAGTAACAGGTGCCGATGAGGCTCTTTGCTGTAACATAGACAGATATGTGGCTCTTGGTCTCCGACTGGTTGGCCACCCCTGCTCTACAGACTACAGATACATAGCCTGGCACGGTCTTTGGTATTTTTTACCAGGCAGCGCTGCCTTCAAGGCACTACTCCACTCAGTTTAGGGTTAGGATGAGGGTTGAGGTGGTTAGGGTTAGGAATAAGGTAAGGGTAGTGCCTTTTAGGCTGTGCTGCCTGGAAGTTGCCTTTGGGGGCAAAAAACACCATTGAGCGCCTGGCACGCCCTCCCAGTGGCGTAACACCTTCGGCATTGCTGTCGCTGGTCTGGCCAGCTGCTGATCGGGCAGGATTTTTGAATTTCCCCTAGACGGGGGAACTGCCCCCTCTTGGTCGAGAACCAATCAACTTTGGGCAGCTCCAACGGCTCTCAGTCCCGTTCAAGCAATTCCCTTCGCGTCACATACGTCAGAGGAAAGAGTGGTGTGATTGGTTTTGCTTCGGCACAGCATTTTCTAACATCGACCAGTAGCAAACCGAGGCATTTCAGGGAGGTGGGTCAACCATACGTTTTGAGAAACTTTGTTATACGGGCTCTTGGTCAGACCAAAGTCTCGTAGAGCTTTGAAAGTCGATGGCAATAAGACTAACAGATACAGTAAATAAATACATTTAGAAAGGATCTCAAACTTTCAACTATAGGTTCGTCTCAGTCTATCACACATTGCCATCTCTGATGGTCTCTCAGAAAGTAGTAGTATGTGGTGGAACGTAGCTATAGAATATATCTTTTAGTGGAATGCAGCTGCACTCCTGTAATATACAGTATATCTTTTACAGTTTTCTGTCTCTAACTGCTTTATGTTGACTTTTTGTTTACATAATAATTCAAAATCTATTAATATTTTACTTCTATACAGTTGGAAGTGGAATTGGCTCCTCACGAGCTTTCCTTTGATAACTCAATTTTGAGCAAAATGTAACATCCACCCTTGATGTTCTCAGCCCTGGTTAGTCACACACACACACACACACACACACACACACCAAAAATAAATCACTCTTAGCTTCCGGTACAGCTCATGGATACACACCACTGAAAGCATCCCTTGCCTTGGTTGGGGAATACACACACACACACACACACACACACACACACACACACACACACACACACACACACACACACACACACACACACACACACACTCATTCTTGGCAAAGCAGTGGCTTACTCTGAATGAGGGATGACTTTCAAAGTCAACCTGACTTGGCATCTAGCACTCTGCTGAGTGTGTGTGTGTGTGTGTGTGTGTGTGTCACTCTACCTTTCCTTTCTTCCTTTACTTTCTTTTTGCTTTTGTTTCTCTCTTTCCTGTTTCTTCTATTTTTCATTCCTCTCTTTTCTTTGTGTGTGTGTGTGTGTGTGTGTGTGTGTGTGTCTGTCACAGATGTGTGAGCCTGTGTGCCATCTTAGAGCTTGAGATGTGGCCAGACTAAAGCAAGACAGAGTATGTGTGTGTGTCACTGAAGCGAGGCTGAGAGTGAATGTGTGTGTGTGTGTGTGTGTGACTGAGAGTGTCTGTCCCCCACTGAATCAAGGCTGGGAGTGCGTGTTCCACTGACGCAAGAGTGTGTGTGTGTGTGTGTGTGTGTGTGTGTGCGTGTGCATGTATGTGTGTGTGTGTTTCCACTGCTGGCTGGCTGTGCCTAGTAGAGTGTGTGCTGATATCTGGAAAAGTTACCCTCTGTTGTGTGTGTGTGTGTGCGGATAAGCTATGCTCTGTTGTTTGTGTGTGTGTGTGTGTGTGTGTGTGTGTGTGTTGTTTGTGTGTGCGTGTGTGCGGATAAGCTATGCTCTGTTGTTTGTGTGTGTGTGAGTGTGTGTGTGTGTGTGTGTGTTGTTTGTGTGTGCGTGTGTGTGGATAAGCTATGCTCTGTTGTGCTTCACACAGCAAAGCGTCAGTGAGGCAGAAGATCAGATCAGATCAGAGCTGTTTGTTTGGCTTTGCTTAAATCCAGCTCACATGATTTACTAATGTATTTAATACAAGCTGATTAACACACACACACACACACACACACACACACACACACACAGACATACTCATGTACAGACTTGCATACAGGAACATATTGAACAGATATTTTCAACAGATACACACACACACACACACACACACACACACACACACTCACGCAAATCTTTCTCCTGTCTGCAGTGGTTGGGATGCCTGGAGGTTAGCAATCATTTGCTGAACAGCTCAAGTGGATCCTCCAATACCAACACACACACACACATTGCTGTTTGAGGAACAAGCTAGTTGGTTACCCTGGAGGCAGTGGTTAACCTGTTGCTGGAAGAGCCCTTAGGCATTGTGATGCTTTGGGCTGTTCCATTAAAAGGCTAACCATTAGGCTTAACTTGCCCTGTTTTGTTACTCGGCCATGTTCTCTGGCCTTTTTGACATTTGTTTTTAGTTGCTGTAACAAAGTTGGGAGGTGGGGGATGTCACTTCCAAAAAATGACTGGTTTATTTAATGTATGCACTAATTTAGAAGGTAATGAGGGGCCAGCAGAGATACTTGACTTGTTAAGAGCTCAGAGTTGTCATGTACTATAATCACTTGTTTTCTGCATTCTAAGTAGATGGTTAAGGGACAAACTGAAGTAAGTTAACCTGGAGGCAGTGGTTAACCTGCTGAAAGTTAACCATTAGGCTTAACTTGCCCTGGATTTGTCACTTGGCCATATTCTTGCAATACCCCTCTTGACATCTTTTGACATTGTTGGTTGCTGTGGTATGGTTTGAAAAGAAAATGTAACTTTCAAAACACTGATTTATTGTGTGCACTAGTTTGGGAGGGATGTACCCAAGTAGATGGTTAAGGCACAAACTGGAGTAGGTTAACCTGGAGGCAGTGGTTAACCTTTTGAAGGTTTACCATTAGGCTTAACTTGCTCTGGTTTGTCACTCAGTCATATTCTTGGCTACCACCTAGTTAAAGACAATTAAGTTTTTTTGTTTGTCTTTTTTCCATAAAAATCAAATGTCCTTGTACTGCTGATTCAGCAAAATTGTGCCCTTAACTGTTTTAGATAAAAACAATAGGATTTTCCAACTTTTTTGTATAGTACTTCTACTTTTACTTAAAGTAGTACTTAAGTAGTAATTTTTTCAATACTTCTACTTGCAATACTTAAGTACAAAACATTTTGAACACTTTAATACTTACACTTAAGTATGGTTTTTAAAGAACACTTCAACTTCCACTTAAGTCACTTTTTAGGTATGGTACTTTTACTTCTACTCCACTCCTCAACTCCAGTACTTTATACAACACTGACCCACGCTCTCCATCTACTGAGGAGACCACATTCAATTAATCAGCATCACTCTCACCGTCTTCTTCTGAAATGGTTTCTAAAGAAAGAGTGAACACTGATTTAAGAATCCCAACCAATCTTGTGTAAATAAAAAAATAGAAAATAAATACAATTATTTATCATTACCATCTGGGTTTATTTTGGTCCTTGAAATCCATTAATGACCCATGCTCCAGAGCCATCAGGATCTTGCTGACTTTTGGTAATTGGAGAGTACCCTCTGGTTGGCGGTAAAATTTGCGATGCAGTGTTATGTCGTGGCCCAAGAGTCCAGCAAGTTGGTCCATCTCGGTATCTTTCAAATTGAAAATGGTGGACAAGGTCAAAACATGTTTGCAGAGCTTGGTAGAAGATATGCGCTCTGGGTGTTTTGCATTTTATTGCTCTCCTTTGCAAACTGGTTTATGTCTATATGGCCTCTCAGGACAGTGTCTTGCCCAGGACGAGCAAAAAAAATAGACATTACTTTAGAGTATGCCACAATCTCCACAGTTCTTCATGAGCAACTCCATGGAACTCAGCATCTCGGGAGTCAGAAGGATCTACACCTTCCTTTCCCTCTTCCCTCTAATTTCTAGCCTCTTGAAATGTTGGCATTTCAGCTTTCTCTCCAGGTCGGATAATGCCTCAGCCACATCGGAGTTTAATGGATCATTGATAACATTGAATGCACTCTTATCATTTAGGATACTTCCCTTTCCCTCCAACAGTTAAAGAGTACTACTTGGGTGAGCGTGGCTCCAGACAGCTCTTAACAGTTCTTCTGAGTTTTTTCTTCTTTGAGCTCATCGTAAGCCTGTTTATGTTTTTCATCCATGTACACATGCATGTTCTTAACATCTTCTGTAAAGGGTAAAACCTGAGGATGGTTCCACTTTGCTTCAGCTAAAAATGGGTTCTGAAGACTTCTTGCAACTCTTGCGCATATTGGGCGACCTGCTTATCCCCTGTGATAATGGCCTGGCACTGGACATTCAGTTTACACTGAAACGCAGTGTAAACTGTGCCCAAGCTTTAAAGTCAGTGATACGATTTTGAAAGTCCTGCTACAATGTTTTACAGATTCAATGACATGAGGAAAGTTGGATGGATGGATGAATTCTTTAAAGGTGCCATGCCACACCACTACAGGGTATTTAAATTGTTCTTTGAGGTCTACAAATAGGGTATGTGACTTTGGACTGAGAACGGTCCAAGGAGACCGTAGTGAGATCGTTTGCAGCCTGTAGGAATAGCCTTCGAAAATTTCATGCGGTTCTTCCGTTTTTTTTCCACTGTTACAATGGGCTGCGCTCTGATTCGCTGCTGAAGCTCGACGTTGTAAAGCACATGGGCTGAATATTTACATTAGTTTTAATTGCGAATTGCGAGGTATGAAAAAAAAACCTTGGAATATTATCATGAAACCGAGAAAGAGGATATCTGCACCAACCTAGCTTGCAGATTGTAAACGGCCACTTTGCAAAGGTAAGCTTACTACATAGTCAGGATGTCACAGTAGCCAACATAATCAGATACTTATTGCAAGAGTAGCCGACTGTTTGCCTATCCAGTCAGATTAACGTTACACTTACCAAGACTGTTGAATTCGCCAAGTTGACAAGTTCTTCTCAAAATATACAGGACACTGAATAAATGATGGACTAGCAGGTAGATGAGTTAACAGTTTGCTAAACTCATAGCCAAAGCTAAACTCACTAACGTCTTGATATTCAGTTAAAACTAAAAATAGTTGCCTGTTACCATTTCATGGATATTCCTTCTTTTTCGCGAGTATTTCAAGGGGCGGGCTTTTAGTCAAATACAGGAGAGCATGGATTGGGCGATAATTCTCCTCAGTCAGCCAATGGCTGTAACGTTGTCTATACTACGTAGCACAGACCATGGATTCAAATTGACCTAATTTCTCCGCTATTTCTTTTAATGGGCTATTGCCGATAGCGAAGACAGTATTACATTTTCACATGCACGGTGTAACTCGAGGTCATATAGACCTATTCAATACCAAAAGCAACAGGTAAAAACGGTTTTGTGTGGCGGGGCACCTTTAATGGATCATTGATAACATTGAATGCACTCTTATCATTTAGGATACTTCCCTTTCCCTCCAACAGTTAAAGAGTATTACTTGGGTGAGCGTGACTCCAGACAGCTCTTTCCAGTTCTTCTGAGTTTTCTTCTTTGAGCTCATCGTAAGCCTGTTTTTGTTTTTCATCCATGTACACATGCATGTTCTTAACATCTTCTGTAAAGGGTAAAACCTGCTAGAAGAAGCCGCCCCATTTCTCTCATCGTTTGGCAGATGGCATGATGTTTTGCAGGATCATGGCCATTTTTGTTGTACTGGCTCTCACCCATTCTAAGAATGCACTCGTCATTCTTAATTGCAAACGTTATATCATCTTGATTCATTTTGTTCACAAATTTCCACAGCTGAGCGCTTAAACCCACTGGCAACGGTTCAGCATTTGTGCAAAGGGCTTGAATTCTGTTTCGTACTGGCCTTAGCTTTGCTTTGTTTTGCTAGAATGCAGGATTTCATGTGTTTCCAAAGAAACCTTTTTTTTGAAATAGCCCCAGGCAGCTAAGACAATGCCTGAATACTTCAGAACTAATGTCAGAGTTTGTCACTTGCTTACAGGGAACGAGGACACCAGTGCCTTCTCGCAGAACTTTTAAAATATGTTCCCTGTCTCCTTTACAGCGAACAAAATCAATTTGAACGTGCCTCAATTTTGACCTTTTTCTGTGCCAAACAGCACTACCCCTAAACAATTCTGTATTTTGACATCATCGGGGAATATTGAGTGTAGATTGTACACTCAAAGTGTAGAGTGTAGAAGTTAAGTTAAATGACTTTAAGAGATGGCTGCAATGCAAAATAAGTGGATGAAAAGGGTATGAATACTTCCAGATGTGCTGTAAGTATGGTCAATTGATCCGGACCACTTAAAGGGAGGGTTCAGAATTGTGGATATAGGACCTCATTTCCAAGTGAGCAGGGCCGCCGTTCCCCATACGCAGAGTACGCAAGGTGCGTAGGGCCTCAACCACTTGGCAGGGCCTCGGGGGGCCTCCAATTTTGAGCTTTACTAAAAAATGTCATGATAATAGTTACATTGCAAAAATATATGAATTAGTAATGAATAGGCCCATCATTTTTTGTTAAAAATTGCGTAACTCATCATACAATTCAAGGAAATTAACAGTTTTGCCTAATATACAAAGATAGTCCTACCCACCCCTATTCCCTGAAATGGTACATCCCAAATTGCGTCTTTGAGTTTGTTGTGTCGGCTTTGATTGAAGCAGCAAGCAGCAACGTTAGAAAACTGCAAATTGCAAGATTCTGCTGTGCAAATGTTCAGTAAATGTGTCAACATCGTTGACATCTAATAATGAAGAGACAGCATGAATCTGGTGCTGAAAAGCGAAAGAAAAAGAAGCAAAAAGAAGACGCCCGTGCATCCCTGGCCGGTAAGTCCGTTTAGGCTAACGTTAATTGTTTTGCTAACTTAACGTTCAATGATGTTGCTCAATTTAGGCTCGGTTGGTTGCAATATGAAACAATCTGGATTTTAAAATGAATGTGGCATGTTTGCAAGTAGTTGACAATTGTCACTGTAGTTTGTAGATATCGTGCCTTAGTCAACAAAGTTCAATGTTGCTGCTGTTCTTATTGTTATTGACCTTATTTATTATTTTACTTACTTGTTATAAATGTTCATTATAGTTTTATGTGTATTTAATGTTAATTTTAATAAATAGTAAAGGTTTGAGTGGAACTTCGAAGTCTTTGCTTTTGTTTTTTTGTTTTTTTTTTGGGGGGGGGGGGCCTCCCTGACCAGTTAAGCTTAGGGCCTCCAAAACCTTAGCAGCGGCCCTGCAAGTGAGGCTGAATGATATCTATCTGTGGAGACCATTTTCATAGGGTGACCAGACGTACTCATTTCCCCGGACATGTACTCTTTTGAGACCTGAGGGATTTTCAAAATCGTCCAGGTTTTTGTTCTCAGACGTGCTATTGATTCTGTTTCTCTGTGTTGCTCAATATAGTTCTGCAGTAGCAGACATCCCAAGTCCATGAGTCTACCGGATTTTTCTAGTGAGCACCGTGAAGGATGAGGTTCCTGTTTTCAATACACTGCAACACTTTTACCCACACAGTAAGAAGGACTACAGCATCAAACCTTCTAAAATAATTGTGTAGGCCTTTTGCCTCAGATTTGGCTTCGCTTGTAAGGTTGCGTGTGTCTAGCACACCTTCTAGTGGCACCAGAACAGAGGGTAAATGATGGGCCACAACTCGCACAGCATGAACTCCATCAAGTGTTTGTTAGTCTACGAAGAGAGCATTCCGTTTCATTTCTCAAGATTGCCCATCACTCTGGACTAGCACTGAAGAAATTGTAGAGGCGATTAACACTACCAAAAAATGTTGCAACCTCCTGACAACATTCTGCTGCATGTACAGTACACCCACCAAATTGAGAGTGTGGGATGAACAGGGGAAGTATATTGCAAACGAATTTACTTTTTAGAATCTGAGCTTGCACGCCTTTCAGTTTCCCTGCCATATTGGCTCTGTTTTCATATCCTTGTCCTCTACAGTCTTCTAATGGTATGCCACTGTCTTGCAGTACAGCTTGAATCATTTCAGATCTGTCTTTGCCTGTCTTTTTATAAAAGTCTTTAAATTGACAGAATCTCTCCGTTATCTTCCGATCACTGCTTTCAACGTCTTGATGTACATACCTTAACAATAGCACGTTCTGTTCAGTGTGGGAGATGTCACAGAGTACTAGATTGCAGCTTTGCTTTCTGCCAGGATGGTATTCAAGCACTCTTTTGCCACAGATCTCAATGAACTCATTCTGTCTCAGGAGGACTCAGATAGTGTATTAACCTTGACCCTTCCTTCTTTTGCCTGACTTTCTCCAAATACTCTTTTAAAACAGAATCATAATGTGCCAGGAACTCTAAAGTGCCTAGAAAGTTTAAAGTTTAAATTTAATGTTTTGTCCCTGAATGGAAGATGTCTTGATGCTAAATGAAGGGTCACATCCAAAAGCCTCTGAAGAATCATTCTATTATGCTTTATTTCTATATTTGTTTCTGAATGTGGCTGTCAACTCCTGTTCCAGACAATAATGAATGCTGAAGACTTTTCTATTTCAAGTAGCATTCCTTATATTATGAGGCCTGTTAGTCTCATGCTCTGGCTTTTTCTGTACATTTTTTGCCATTTGAAGGAAAGTACCGGAATGAATTCAAACATAGGCCTGTTGAAAGAGCTTGCTAAATGCGCTATTTAGCGAGTGGAACAAAATACTTGGTACAGCACAGACCGAACGCAGAAGCAAACAGGCACTTTACACTGAATCAATGGGACCTGACTGTTGGAAATCGAAAGTAAGATCTGAGGTTACATTGACTCAATGTAAAGTTTTTCACGTTCACGTTAGGTCTGTGCTGTTCATTTAGCGCAGTGTTTCTCAAACTGTGGGGCGGGCCCCACTAGTGGGGGCGCAGGCACATGGCAGGTGGGGCGCGAGACATCTTTGCAATCGACCCACGGCTGCACCATGCCCCCCAAATTCACACCTATTCGTCAGATATGCGCATATGACAGTAAATTGAGCTTTCCAATGGTGTTTGCTAGTAGCTGTGATAAGGGGTTTGAGAGAAATTTGGCTTGGAATTAGTAACATGAAAATTCTAACATTGACAAAAATCCTGTCGGCTACTCGCAAAGTATTCCTCACAGAGATATTGTGCGCAAATTGAGCCTTTCCAGGTGGGGCGTCAAAATTATTTGCCTTCCAAAGTGGGGAATGACAGAAAAAGTTTGAGAACCACTGATTTAGCGAGTGGAACAAAATAATTTGGTACAGCACAGACCGAACGCAGAAGCAAACAGGCACTTTACACTGAATCAATGGGACCTGACTGTTGGAAATCGAAAGTAAGATCTGAGGTTACATTGACTCAATGTAAAGTGTTTCACGTTCGCGTTAGGTCTGTGCTGTTCAAAAATCTTTCATTCCATGCGAAATATATTGCTGTTAGAAGGCTCGTGCAGCAGGACAATGCTTAAACTTACTCCGGTATATTGCTTTAATGTGGCTTAATTTCACACCATCCAAGCTGTTAAAAGCACTTGTAGATGGCTTTTTCTGCTCGTGAGAAAACAGAAGACATGGGATGCAATACAGAGCCTCTGCACTTCCACTATAGATAAGCCAATCTCTTTTGATTTTCTCTCTGCCATTGGCCGAATTTGCAAATTGTAAGTAGTTTGGAAATGGTTTCCCTTCCTTGTCCTTAGCTGAAATTGGAGTAGTCTTTTCTTTGCTTTCTAATCTGCGTACTATTATGTCTCTTCATTGGTCCACTTCTCTGGCCACAGTGCTGGATCTTCTGGCATGTCATCCTTGGCACTGCTCTGACTACTCATCCCTATCACTTTTCTCAGAGCTTTCACTGCCTTCACTTGAATCATCCTCTATTAGCCTGATAAACCAGCCTAAATGTGAGATTGGATGTCTATTTAGTCTGGCCCCGATTAATGGATACAGCAGGAGATTGTTGATGAGCACAACCCATTGTCTTTCAAACCCTATTTGTGCGTATAGGCCAACGCTCCCTCAAAACCCTGCCCGCTTTGATTCAAAAGACATCTCTGCGTTATGATTGGTTTTAAACCCCGCCCACTTTGTTCCAAAACACATCTCTGCGTTGTGATTGGTTTTGCCAGATTCCTGGCATTCTGGCAGAATTGGAGAATGATGCGAGGCTAGACCTGAAACTGAGTGCAATGCGTTTCAAGAGTTAGCTTACAATGTAGCTACTACTTTGACTACTCTATTGACCATGACATTGAGACCAAATTAGGCTATTAGCTTAATTAGGTTATAGCCCAATAATACATATTGATTCAGGCATGGACTGGCCATAGGGCATACAGGGCAATGCCCGGTGGGCCGATGGTCATTTTTGGGCCGGGGCTGTCATTTACTTATAATTTTCATAAAGGATATTGGGCAACTTTAATTAAATCTCTCATATTCATGCAATATGTCCAACTTACAGTGTTATTTTAGCTAGACACCACATTACTATTATTGAATAAAATCATAGTGGGCCGCCATGGCCAAAAATGCCCGGGCCACTTTTTGGTCCCAGTCCGGCCCTGTATTCATGTTCAATTGTAGGCCTAGTCTATTGCAATGAAAAGGGCATCATGTTATTTCTCATTTTGTGTTGTGCCGTTTTTAGCACTGACAATCGCGGTGTTATTGAAGGTATTGTTGTTCATTTATTGTAAGCTACTTGCTTTCACATTTATGCTCACCTTTCTTTGGAAAGAAGTTTGTTAACAGTTGCTTTCCCTCATTTCTTTTCTTCTCTCGCTCCTGCTTCTCTTTTCTTTTCTGAAAACCGGATTTCGTTTTCTTGGGCATCATCAATTCAATTCAAAGAACTTTATTTTTCCGTTAGGAACTTCACATGTGGAGGAGCAGGGTGTACAATACATACAATGAACCAACACACACAAGCATGCACACACACACACACACACACACACACACACACACACACACACACACACACAGTCAGCCCACACTGAACATATGGCAGACAATAAAAATCTTTGCTGAGCCTGGTGAATAAATAAAATAAGTTGTTAATACCAGGGACAATAAATAATAAACTAGAAAAGCACTTTGGAGAGCGCAGACGTCCGCCAAGGCAATGTGGTCACAGATATGATATATTACCAATATAAT
>JAODXP020000090.1:152213-172213 GCA_027497455.2 Sardinella longiceps | reverse complement strand
AGTCAAGCCCAAATCATCAGACACAAGAGACCCTGGGTCCTACCTCCTCTCTCACACACACACACACACACACACACACACACACACACACACACACACACACACACACACTCAAGAGGCCCTGGAGCCATTAAGTCCTCATCAGAGACTCTGGGCTGCATCGCACTAATGAAGAGCCATCTTGTTTGCATAGTCAACACCACCTCCCCTGCACACACACACACACACACACACACACACACACACACACACACACACACACACACACACACACACACACACACATCTCCTCAGGGCCTATGAGCACCACCAGTAATCTCTGAGCAGATTAAAAATGAGGAAAGATTGTGGCGGCTGCTTGCTATGACGGGAAGACTGATGATGGATGTAGCAACGACACTTAAGGTTGGGCTTTCTTGGCCTAATTGAGGAGGCGGTTGGTTGTTGTTGTGTGTGTGTGTGTGTGTGTGTGTGTGGATGCGCTCTAATGACATGGCGCTGGGTTATTCATGACACCCTCATTATCTCCAGAGTAGACGGCCCAGCAGGCTCTCCCACTTTCCCCTCGTCTTAATTGGCCCTCAAACTGCTCTGTGTCTCAATCACACCTTTTATTGAAGCCTCAGTACTTTATTTCCACTTTACATTCCACACTAAATCACTCCATTTCACCCTCAATACTTTATTTCCACTTTACATTCCACACTAAATCACTCCATTTCACCCTCAATACTTTATTTCCACTTTACATTCCACACTAAATCACTCCATTTCACCCTCAGTACTTTATTTGGACTTTACATTCCACACTAAATCACTCCATTTCACCCTCAATACTTTATTTGGACTCAACATTCCACACTAAATCACTCCATTTCACCCTCAGTACTTTATTTCCACTTTACATTCCACACTAAATCACTCCATTTCACCCTCAGTACTTTATTTCCACTTTACATTCCACACTAAATCACTCCATTTCACCCTCAATACTTTATTTGGACTCAACATTCCACACTAAATCACTCCATTTCAGCCTCAATACTTTATTTCCACTTTACATTCCACACTAAATCACTCCATTTCACCCTCAGTACTTTATTTCCACTTTACATTCCACACTAAATCACTCCATTTCAGACTCAATACTTTATTTGGACTCAACATTCCACACTAAATCACTCCATTTCACCCTCAATACTTTATTTGGACTCAACATTCCACACTAAATCACTCCATTTCACCCTCAGTACTTTATTTGGACTCAACATTCCACACTAAATCACTCCATTTCAGACTCAATACTTTATTTCCACTTAACATTCCACTAGCCTGACAAGCCAGACTACCACAAAATGTATAGTCTGGCCACGAGTGATTGACCCTCAAGTAAGACGGCTAAAACCTGAGGCCTCAATTCTGAGGCATTTCCATACACACACACACACACACACACACACACACACACACACACACACACACACACACACACACACACAAACACACACACACACATGTAGTTGGACTCAGATCATTGTGTGTTGGCACTCAAGAATCTTGCAGATTCTTGGATTGTCTTTTTCTTAAAATGTTATTTATATTACTCCCAATGTTTTCTATTATATGGTTTCCTTTTAAATTTTATTTATAGTGTTCTTCATGCTATTTATTTATTGCGGAGAGAGTGCCAAGGCACACTATATTTCATTGCTGTGGTGCTGTACCTGTACTAATATGCATATGACAAATAAACTTGAACCTGAACCTGAACCAGATTGTCTGTGTGGCTATACCTATCTGTTTGTCTGTCTGTGTGTGTACAGTATGTGTGCAAAATGTCTGTTTTGTCACTCACACTTGTGTTAGTGCTTTTTCTGTAGAGTCAGAGAATGCACACACATCAGTAGCACAGGTGCTGGACCAAACATAAGATCACCGAAAGGCAAATTGCACTGTGATGAAGGACTGAGAGTCCCAAACGTCGTGCCATAAAGTTTTTGGGAGCATCAAACAGTGTTGCGGACCTTTATTTTCCTTTGAGTGCTTTTTCTATAGGCCTACAGTATGTGTGTTTGTGTATCTGTGTGTGTACTGTATGTCCTTTACTGTAGGCCTTTGTGTTTCTGTATGTATGTGTGTGTCTGTCCTTTGCTCTCTCTCTCTCTCTGTGTGTGTGTGTGTGTGTGTGTGTGTGTGTGTGTGTGTGTGTGTGTGTGTGTGTGTGTGTGTGTGGCAGGGATGAATGTGTGTGTCACTAAGGTGAATCCCAAGCAGGTTAATCAGAGCTCTTCTGTAGCACTAGGGGTCGGAGGTCGTCTCCGGGGGCGTAGGAGTCGGTCGTTAAGGCGGGTCAGAGCGGAATGTTAAGGCAGCTCCACATCAGGAGCCGAGGTCACATCAATAATGGCCCCCGATTACAGTCACCACACACACACACACACACCTCCAGCTTTGTGTCCTCTAGGCAGCGCAGGTATATTGCATCAAACACATTCTCTCTGTTCTACAGCACACAAGACACTCTGCTCTCTTTCTCATACACACACACACACACACACACTAACACATACACAGAACACATACAGGCATCCTATATACACACAAACTGAGAGACACTTCTCTACACGCCTCTATCTCTGACAAACACACTCTCCACTCACTCTCTCTCTCTCTCTCTCTCTCACACACACACACACACACACACACTCACTCTCTCTCTCTCTCTCTCTCTCTCTCCCTCTCTCATACACACACTCCACTCACTCTCCCTCTTTCGAACACACACACTCCACTCTCTCTCTTTCACGAGCACACACACACACAGCTAGGCAACGACCTATTGTTGAAGAAAACGCGTCCTCAAAAGTTGAATTATTTACAACTTTATGTGCTTGCATTTTTTAGTTGCCTGCATTTTTTTTTCACCTTGCATCTAGTACATATCTACACGAGGCGTGCATCAACGGTCAAGTCGTTCCAAATCGTTTCTAAAAAGGAAACATTTGAATTTGAGCGCCTGGAGATGAAAAAAGCGTGTCAGTTTGAACTTCCCTTACTGTAAGTGGTCTCAGTTACTAGTGGTCTGAAGTGTGTGGCTATAGGCCTATGTGGTGTGAAATAAGGCAATGGAGCCCCCTGCTGAGTAAAGTGCAGAATTGCAGTGTGAGCTTCTATCACAGTAAGTAGGCTAACCCTGTAGTTCTCAAAAATTTTTCCGTCACTTTAGAGAATGGTCACACCCCAGAAGCACACACACACACACACACACACACACACACACACACACACACCTGTTTTACAGCACATTCAGGGAAACCACAACAGGAAGCCAGTGAACACTACCTACCATCTCTCACACTAACACACCCATACATAAACACTGTATGCTCTCTCTCTCTCTCTCTCCCCACATACACACACACACACACCATTTCTGTGAGGCCCACATCAATGTCCGCTGCCTAAATGGTAACACACACACACACACACACACACACACACACACACACACACACACACACACACACACACACACACTGTGTCCTTTCTGTGTGTAGTCCATTCTAGAATGGATGTTCCCGGGTGTTGTCAGTTCTATAATACTATCAGCAAAGATCTTTCATACTGACCAAGATAGAGCTATATAGAGCTATGGGAGCAACAGTTAACGTTAACGCAAACAGACTAGTCAGGTCAAGTGAATAGCAAGCTGTAATCTATACTATTCTATGCTATCTATACTACTGCAGAGTTCTATAGGTTTCGGACAGTGTTGTGTTAATGACACATCCCCTGGGTTGAGCGGAAGCTAGACCACAGCGAGCGTCCTGTCTCTCTCCTTCAAGTTACCACTGTGGTTGAGAGTGAGGGCTGAGCCTCTGTCCTCTTCTCTCTCTCACATCACAGCTTAAGATGGCAAGACAGAACCCCAGCACTGCTCTGCTTCTCTGTAAGTTGGCTAAACTCCTCTCGACTTCCTTGGTAACTTACTTCTATCTCCTAACGCTCCTCCTTACCGTCATATGCGTATATCTGACAAATAGCTGTGAATTTGGGGGACATGGTGCGGATCGCAAAGAGATTTCTCATGCCTCACTAGTGCGGCCCGCTCCACAGTTTGAGAAACACTGGTATAATTTGACTGTGGATTGATTCAATTCAATTCAATTTAATACATTTTTTATTGGTCAATGGTCACATTGAATTAAAAGTGCAATATGAGTTCTCTGCATGGTTTTCTGAGTGATTTCACGCAACAGGCGATTTCAGTCGCAGGCATCTCCCCTTGATTTGCTAGCTGTCTGCCTCCTGAATACACTGTAAAAATGTCTGGTCTAGGGAGACAACACAGAAGCTGTAACACTTAAACAAACATACGGGGCCTGGTTCAGCACCAAAATACAAACAAACTAGAAAAGTGCTCAGAGAGCGCAGACCTCCACCTAGGCAATGTTGTCACAGACACAATATAAATTCCAGATCATGTTCTGGATCACCGACCGCCACCAAAATCGAATCAGTTCTTGCTTGTCCCAATATACACATTGTCCGAAATTTTCATCCAAATCCATGCAGTACTTTTCGAGTTATCCTGCTGACAAACAGACAAACAAACAAACAAACAGACAAACCAACGTGACCGAAAACATAACCTCCTTGGTTCCAGCTAAAGACGGTTGTGGGAAGGATGGGAGTAAGTTTGTGACTTTTGTGAATCTGTGAATCTTTTGAGTGATTTGCTAGAATGTGTGTTGTATTTTGTTTGTGTGTTATCACACTGCTATGTTATTGTTATTATTATTTTGTTTTGTTTGTTTGACGATTACAACCCCTGTGTTTTCTCCCGAGACTGGATTTTTTTCAAAGTGCATTTTAGGGGCCAGACAGCTTATGAATCAAGGGTAGATGCTTGCGATTTGAGATACAAGTGAAATCACATGGAAAACCATGCAGGAACTCATATTGCACCTTTAATTCAATTCAAATTAATTCAAATTTATTGGTCAATGGTCACATACCATTATATGTGCAGTGAAATGCTTTGAATACTGACTCCAATGCTTGCATTTTTTAAATATATTATGTATAAATAGGGTTGCCACCTGTGTCTGACAAAAATCCATTGAATTGACCTTTTTGTTTGTAAGCAACGGCGCCCTTCACAAATCTAACCCAAGATAAAAATTACCCTTCTACGCTGCAATTGTATAGTTCTAATTAGTAAAAATGACACATACTTGTTATTTATAGTTAATTGCTTTATTTAATAGCAGGCCTTTATTATTTAGGTTTATTTTCAACAGTTTTTTTCCGGGACAGACCATGAAAATCCGGGACAGGTGCAACACTATGTAATAAATAACAAATCAAACATAGATTTAGATATATACAAGAAATCAGAAGAGATGTTACAATGCCCTGTGGTTTCCATTCAAGATCCGGATAGATTGGGGACAAAAACTTTTCCTCAGTCTCTCAGTTCTAGCTTTCAGGCACTGGTAACGTTTCCCAGATCTTAGCACAGGAAACATTTTAATTCGTTTAAACAACTATACAATTATGATGCACACATCGGTGTAATTTACTGATACATTAAAGCCACCACATGCAACTTTTAGGTAAAATTTCGACGTTTCCTATTCATTACACCTTTATGTAAATTGCCTAGAACTCACTAGACTTGATAAATGACATGTTCCGGAGTAAAATGAGCCCCTTCACGAGATTGTCCGACCCTCCTAGAGGCAGATACCGCCTCTGCAAGATCAGGGAGCGCGTCCCGGCTATCCTAAGTTTTGGTTAGCAAGCAAGCTAGGTCACGTGACTTAGCCAGAGTTTACTGTTTGAATTACAATGCGATTTGTGACTTCTCAGCGCATTCAACTGTCGATACATTTTGTTAGCGGCGATCACCATTGACTATGCAATTCTAAATGGAGGATTATTGGCATAAACGCTAAATAACTGCTTTGTTTGGTTGTTAGCTTACTGGATGACGCCACCGGATCCTGCATAGGTTCTCTTTAAAGAAAGTAGGAAGCTAAAAGAAAACTGCCTCGTGCTGTTTTAACCAAGCCCCCTTTTCAACTTAGGATGCTTGACAAAATTCGGCCATTGAGAAAAGTAATTGGGGACCACTGGTCAAATGATCTTATGTTGAGCGCTTGTGTGTTGTTGTGTTTGTGCTATTATAGCCTACAGGGCTGCAAAGCAGTCTGATGCCCAGTAGTCCACTGAGCTCTCTTTCCGGGACCTAGGTATAGTATAGTAGTATCCTGCTATGCTACATCTATGGCCTCTACCAGAGCTATTGATAACTAGAGAAAGCGTAGGTGCGAAACGGAACATTTTTAACTTGTGCTCTAGATTAGCTTGCAGGCTTCAGCTTTGACCACACACACACACACACACACACACACACACACACACACACTTGGGATATTGTCTTCTAAGTAGCCTGCTATGCTGCATCTATGGCCTCTACCAGCGCTATTGACAACTAGAGAAAGCGTAGGTGCGAAACGGAACATTTGTAACTTGTGCTCTAGATTAGCTTGCAGGCTTCAGCTTTGACCACACACACACACACACACACACACACACACACACACACACACACACTGGGGGTGTTGTCTGCTAAGAGCAGGATGTGAAGAGGAGGGCAACAGTTGGCCAGGTCTCTGTGACTAATTCTGCATTCCATTGTGGTCGGTAGTCGGTGAAAAAACGACCTCCGCTTCAGGAGAATGCAATGGAACTGTCAATAAAGTCGAGATTATGAGTTGTAGTAGCCCTTTTGCCTTTGTTTGCCACTACTGGTGGCTTGAGGTGGATTTGACGCGTGCAGTTGAAAGATGAGATTGTTGTTCCAAGTTGGTCCCTCTGACCGTTTATTGTCACAGATGTTGGTTGGTTTACAGGTTATTTGAGAAAGAAAATAAATAAACAAACAAGAGTCTTTTTTGTATAACACACGGAGCAGCATACACGGTCAAAGGACTGTTTGCCCTCTCAGCCACACCCAGATCCCGTGACCTCTGCTCTTTAAGGCCTTCCCCTTGGACAGGATGCCATCTTTGTCCTTAGCCTTCCTCCAGAGGGGGACAGATCACCCACTCACTCACTCATTCACACAGAAACACACTCACACACTGATATGATAAAGAAAGAAAATTAGAACTCATATATCGCTTAATTTTGGCTCCTACATACCGGCCCCTAATTGTGTTTGTAGGGGCAAAGACAATTACATAATACAAAACAAAGGAGCCATGTTTTTACAATGTAACTCATTTTCAATAATTCTAATGATGTACTTTGAAATTTGTACACTGAACTTGTAATGATGTATAATGAATAACTTCACTTATCTTCAACTTTTGACTTTTCAGGTCCTTTTGTCAGAGCAGAACCATCATCACCTTCCAGCAGCAAACACACTTTAGATACTGGCCTCTCAAGCACACTTGTTCTTGTTTGCAGCTTCACAATACGAACATGTCCTCTGGCATCAGGTCTTGCTTCAATGATTCTGCATAACTGCCAGGCGCTGCGAGGAGCAGTATTGTCAGCCATCAGGACAATGTCCCCTGGGACGAAATTTCTCCTCTGTCTTGACCACCTTTGTCTCTCTTGCAGAAGAGGGAGATATTCCAGAAGCCATCTCTTCCACAATAGGTCCGCTAGATACTGGACCTGTCTCCAGCGTCTCCTATGGTATTGATCCGACCTTGAAAACACTCCAGGGGGCAGTACAGGGTTAGTTCGAAGCAACAAAATATGATTTGGCGTTAGGGCCTCTAGATCTTGTGGGTCACCAGACACCTTTGTAATGGGACGGCTGTTAAGTATTGCCTCAACTTCACAGAATATGGTGTTTAGTCCTTCATCATCTAGTGTTTGCTCTTTTAGAACTGAAAACAAGACTCGTCTTACCATTCTGATGAGGCGTTCCCAGAACCCACCATGGTGAGAGGCTGTGGGGGTGTTAAAGCTCCACTGAACGCCCTCCTTCATCAGAGTTTGGTGGATTTTCCTCTGGTCTAGAGTCTTGAGTGCTTCTCTTAGCTCCTTTTCTGCGCCTACTAGGTTTGTGCCATTATCCGACCTTATGTGTTGTGCTTGGCCTCTCCGGCACAGGAATCTTCGAATGGCGTTGATACATGAGTCTGTGGTCAAAGAACAGGCTACCTCCAGATGGACAGCTCGGCTGGTCATGCAGGTAAAGATGACTCCATACCTCTTCATTGTGCTCCTTCCCCGTCTCACCTCAAAGGGACCGAAGTAATCAAGGCCAACATTTGAGAACGGCGGTTGGTCTGCAACAAGTCTCTCATAGGGAAGGTCAGCCATCTTTTGCTCCCCAGCTTTGCCCCTGTTCCTTCTGCAAGACACACAGTGCGAGATAACCCGTCTCGCGGCAGAGTTAGCATTGGTTATCCAGAAATGCTTTCGTACCTGGGATAACATATGGTTCCTTCCCCCGTGTCCGGTCTGAGCATGGATGTGGCGAAGAATCAGAGTGGACACATGATGGTTTTTGTCAAGGATGGCAGGGTGTTTTCTTTCCTCTGGCATTGATGTTCTTCTGAGGCGACCACCCACTCTGAGAATTCCATCATCCAGCAATGGATCCAGTCTGTAGATGCTGCTTCCCTTTCTCACATTGGATGCTCCTTCTTGCAGCATGCTGATTTCCTGTGGGAAGCTTTGCCTCTGAACATAACAGATTATTGCTTTTTCTGCCAACTTCATATCATCCACAGTTACTGATTCTTTTACGTTTACTTTAACAGAATTCATGTTCATTATCCTCTTATTGTCTTGCTTTGAGTCTTTTCTGCTTTGTACCAACTGTCTCAACATGTCTTTTACTTTCAGGATCCAGGCAACAGCTACCTTTAACTTTAGCCAGTTTGAAAAATGGTTAAGAAACTTATCAACCGGTCCCTCTTCACAAGTAGACATGACATTAATGGTAACAGACTTCCTCACCTCTGGGTCATCTGCACAAAGTGGAACACTGTCCACAGATTCCTTTGGCCAGTCTTCCTCTGATGACCAGAGGAACTCTGGTCCTCTGATCCAGCTTGGAGTCTTCATGAACTTCTCAATGCTCACGCCTCTTGAGCAGTCATCTGCAGGATTTCCTTTTGTGTTAATGTATCTCCACTGAGAGACCTGCGTGGCCTCCCTAATTCTGCTTGTTCTATTTGCCACATAAGTGTGAAAACGGCTGTGGTCATTTGAGATATATTTGAGGACAGCTGTACTGTCTGACCAGAACACTGACTTATGTGTGAGTGGTGGCAGTTCTTCTTGTAGCATTCTGTCCACCTTTACAGACAAAGCAGCTGCAGCTAACTCCAGCCTCGGGATGGTCTGCCTCTTTAATGGAGCTACTCTTGCTTTGGCCATCAGGAATGCTACATGGACTTTTCCCTCTGCATTTGTCATTCTGAGATAGCTGACTATTCCATAGCCTAGTTCACTGGCATCAGAAAAATGATGGATTTGACTGTGAACTGACTCACCAAATTCTTTTGGTTTGAAGCAGCGTGGCACTTCGAAGTCTGTGAGCTGTGAGAGGCTGCTGATCCACCTTGTCCACTGGTCAGATACAGCGCTGGGAATGGGCACATCCCATCCAAAGCTCTGTCGGCACAGGTCCTGCAATAACAATTTGGCTGGCAAGGTAAGGGGACAGAGAAAGCCTAATGGGTCATATATGGAGCTTACCATTGAGAGGATGCCCCTTCTGGTGTGTGCCCGTTCACAGATGGTAATGTTGAACTTGAAGGCATCGCTCTGGACACACCATTGTAGGCCTAAGGCTCGCTCCATAGGCAGTTGATCTTTGTTCAGGTCTAATCCCTTTACCTCTTTAGCTCGGTCCTGTGGGGGAACAGCTGCAAGTACAGTTCGACTATTGCTTACCCACTTTGACAAGTGGAATCCTCCTTGGTGACACATTTTAGTCAGGTTTGACATTAGTTGTACTGCTTCTTGTTCTGTGGGCACTGCCCGTAAACAATCATCCACATAAAAGTTCTCCATAATTGTGCTTGTTACCTCTGCAGCAAAGTGTATTGCATTGTCTTGAGCAGTTTTTCTTAGTGCAAAGTTGGCAATGCTTGGTGATGAGATGGCCCCAAACAAGTGAACAGTCATGCGGAATTCTATGGGAGCTTCATCCACATCCCCTTGTGGCCACCATAAAAAGCGCAGGAAATCAGTGTGACTCTCTGTTACCTTCACTTGGTGGAACATAGCCTGTATATCAGCCATCATTGCCACAGGCTCTTGTCTGAATCTGTTAAGCACTCCCAATAGTGTGTTTGTCAAATTTGGGCCCTGGAGTAGTTCAGCGTTAAGAGATGTTCCCTGGAACACTGCGCCACAATCAAATACTACCCTGATGGTTTTCTTTCTTGGGTGGTACACTCCATGATGAGGAATGTACCAAACTTTCCCCTCTGCTCCCTTTAATTCTGCTGGGGGAACAATTTCAGCATAGCCTTTATGAATGACATCACTAAGGAACTCTGTGTACTCCTTCTGGTAATTTGGGTCTCTTTTGAACTTTCTTTTCAGATTCAGGAGGCGCTGTTCAGCAACTACTCGGTTGTTTGGCATCATGATGTTGTCTGTTTTGAAAGGCAAGTTAATGCAGTAGTGACCATGTTTTTGTCTAACAGACTCATTGGCAATGTTCAGGAATCTTTTATCATCAATTGACATTTCACTTTTTTCCTCATATGCTTTCTCATTAAAATCAGTATTGTATTGACTCACCAGTAGCTTTTGCAGGTCGACCAAGGAGATCCTATTGACAGTCAATGTGGCCACATCCACGTCTTTACTGCCTCCTCCTCCACCTAATGGACCGTTTATCACCCAGCCTAACAGGGTTCTTACAGCATAGGGTCCGTTGTCTTGTGAGTTGATCACCTGCCATGGTTCCATCACTTTTGCCGCATTCATTCCAATGAGAAGCTCGACATCAGAGTCTATTTGTGGTAACATTACTTTGTTGAGATAAGGCCACTTCTCTATGTCCTCCTGTGTTGGGATGTTGTCTTTCGTCACTGGCATAGACCTTTGAGTGTAGACTTCCGGTAAAGGCATGAACTTGTTACTGTGAAGCTCACTCACCTCTATGCCTACCACCAACATGCTCTTGATGGGCCTTTCATCTGCCATCGTTCTCAGCAACACTGTTGTTGATTTGCTGTCCACGTTCAAATCCTCTGCCAATCTCTCCGTACAGAACGTGGCTGAACTGCCAGGATCGAGAAGAGCATAGGTCTGGATAATCTTGTTGCTTTTGACAGACTTCACTTGAACAGGTAAGATTGAAAGTGCACACTTTAAGTTCCCGGCCCCATTATACCCACACACTTTTGGTACTGCCTCTGTGACCTGCTGTGACATGGGGGCTTGGCCTTTAACCGGAAAGTTAATGTGCAGCACACTGGGATGCGTTTGGTTGCAGATGTTACATGACAGACGCCCTTTGCACTGTTTACTTATGTGTCCTTTACACAAACATCCAAAGCATAATCCCCTTTCTTTTACAATGTTCAACTTTTCCCTGTGTGTTTTCTTCTTAAAGTCAGAACAATTCTCCAGACTGTGAGCACCATCACAGCAGACACACACAGGTTTCACATCACTGTTCATGCTGGGAGCTACTGGAGTGCTTAATGTGACTACACTGGTTGCGTAGGAAGGCTTAGGTCTGGAAAGTGACTTACTTGGCATGGGTCTTTTATTCCTACTTGCCAGTGATTCTTGTATGTCTCCAAATATTGGATTGGAACATATCTTTGCTTGTTTTTCAATGAACTGTACAAGCTCCATGAATGTGACTTTGCTGTTGCTGTCAATCTTTTCTTGGACTTTAGCTCGCCATCGGTCACGCAGCTTGTAGGGCAAATTCATGACGATGGCTTTCAGAGTTGAGGCTGTGTTCAGTTCATCCATGTAGTTCAGTTTAGTCATGACATTGCAGCATCCTTTGAGATAAAGTGCAAACTCATTCAAGGCTTTAGGGTCTTCAGGCTTTATGCTTGGCCAATTGAGAACTTTCTCTATGTAGGCAGTGGAAATTTTGTACTCATTGCCAAAATGCTCATACAGCAAGCGCTTGGCTCTGAGATAACCCTGATCTCCTTCCATATGCTGGCAACTTCTTACTAGGTCTTGTGCCTGCCCTTTAGTAAACTGTTCAAGATAGAATAATCTGTCTTGTGCATTTTCTGTTTTCTTTTCAATATTGTGTTCGAATGATGTCATGAATGACCTAAACTGTAAAATATCTCCATCAAAGATAGTAACACTTTTGGGGGGCAATAAAGACAATTGCTGCTGTTTGAGAAGCATAGATGAAATTTAATTTTGTCTAGACAGAATGGCAATTAGACTGTTGGGAGGTACACTATCCTGTGATGGTCTGTGCTGCTCTTGATCCTGCACTGACAATGGTGGACCTGCAGTTTCAGCATGGGACTTTACGATAACATCATCAGCCAGCTGCCTGTACTCTGTAAGATCCATATCTGACTGATCTTGGGACCTTTCTAGGACAGGTTGTGGAAGCACATTACCTTTTTGGGCTCCAACTTCCGGCTGTGCAGACTTTGGCCTTTGTGCTGCCCCTACGGCATCTTGGGTTCCCCGGAGTAACCAGTGCCTTCTCTGGTCATCTTGAAAACCTGCTTGTGCTGGTGGCAACTGAGGCACGGGTAGATGCTGCGCTCCATCCTTTGGTCGCACCATCTTCGTCTCGAGCACATTGATGGTTTGTGTCCCTGCATGCAGTGTGTCCATATTGGCAACATCTAGGTTCCTCTCCTCGAAGTACATGTTCATGCCATCAACTGGGGTAGATGAAGCCTGTTCCTGTACATCATTTAAAACTGCAAGCTTGGCATTAGTAGCTGATAACTCTGTTTCCAAGTCAAGAGTCTCCCTCTGTCTTCTTATTTTTTCCCTCTCTCTGGTTAAACACGCTTCCTTTTCTTCCAATTCATGTTTTTGTTTTAATGTAGCAGCCCTGGCTTCTAGAGCAGCTTTCTCAGCCTGTACCAACTTAGCTGATTCTGAGCTTAAATTTGAAACTCTGGACTTATGACTCAATACAGACGCAGTGTCATCAAGATCAACCTCATCTTCTTTCTTTCTTTCTGTCTGAGATTGAACAGGACATGATTTAATCCAGTCATCCACTTTGGTTTTGAATTCATTGATATTTATCATCTTTGGCTGATACCACTGTTCTGTGTCAGTCACACATTCATCCTTTGACAATAAAGCTTGATATCGACTGTGCAAGACGTTAAACTCTTCTAACATTTCTGTGTATTTCTGAAAGTTCTCCTTTACTTTCTCAATGTTGTGTGGATCAGACATAAGTTCAGTTATCTTATTCATTTTGCGAGTCAATGCACCACTTTTGTTTTTTCTAACATGTTTTGCTTCTTGCTTCTTTTCTGATTCAGACAATTCCTTCTTTTCTGTTTCAGACATTTCTTTCTGTTCTGGAACATCAACAGGTGCAGAATCCTCCATATTGGAAACAAGCCCTTTGTTCAGCTCAGCAAACTAAAAAGTCTTTTTTCTTCAAAATTATAACTCAATATTCATCAAAATGAATTCCTATGCAGTTGCTGATCATGAAAACTGAAAGCATTTCTTCATTAACATACCGATTGCAGTAGATTTTAATGGATCCTGTTCGCCCTCGGCCTTCAGGTAATCCAATCACTTCCTTTCTTTGTCCTTTGTTCCAGATAATTCCACTTGAGGAGTCCTTTGACTTAATTGTAGTAGCCCTTTTGCCTTTGTTTGCCACTACTGGTGGCTTGAGGTGGATTTGACGCGTGCAGTTGAAAGATGAGATTGTTGTTCCAAGTTGGTCCCTCTGACCGTTTATTGTCACAGATGTTGGTTGGTTTACAGGTTATTTGAGAAAGAAAATAAATAAACAAACAAGAGTCTTTTTGTATAACACACGGAGCAGCATACACGGTCAAAGGACTGTTTGCCCTCTCAGCCACACCTAGATCCCGTGACCTCTGCTCTTTAAGGCCTTCCCCTTGGACAGGATGCCATCTTTGTCCTTAGCCTTCCTCCAGAGGGGGACAGATCACCCACTCACTCACTCATTCACACAGAAACACACTCACACACTGATATGATAAAGAAAGAAAATTAGAACTCATATATCGCTTAATTTTGGCTCCTACATGAGTCATGAACTCGGGGAAGATTGATGTCGACCAAGTCGGTGAAATTGCCATCACGGTTGTACAATAGGGTGACCAGACGTCCCCGATTTCCGGGGACAGACCCCGATTTTGATGACCTGTCCCCGCACGCACCTGTCCCCGAAAATGTCCCCGATTTTGGCCGAGTATGACTCGAGAGGAAAAAAAACAGAATACCCAGCCATTTGCAGCTGAGTTACAGTTTTAATCCATGGCTAGAGTAGCCACCTGTCCCATTTTTGATTGAATCTTCCCAATTTTTGGTTGTCTGACCAGGAAAGCTACCAAACTCTCCCTCAACATCAAACTTTTTAATTGACTATTTTCTCCTCAACAATACATTTTCCGCATTTTACCGCGATTTGCCGGTTTAGCAAACGCAACTTAAGTCAGGCCTTGTATTTCATTTCAGCGCTATCTTTCTCAAACAGTTTAGGTGTCAAAGCTTATTTCAGTAAATAGGTAGGATCTAATAAGTAGCATCTGTCTTTTCTCTCTCCAACGAGAACAGACGAGACACAGGAGAGTAGGCTATTTTATTTTTCTTAAAAGGGCAACAGCATAAAAAAAAAAAGCCTATTTGTTACTTTGTTGATATTTTAATGGCATAAGTAGTAATGGAGTCAGTAGATAGGCCTACATTATTGAAATAATCTCTCTTGGGTTATTTCCCATTTTTGGAACAAGCATAAAGATATAGGCTATGTGCAGACATGTGGGTCCCACATTTAAAATGGTAAAAAGGTCTATATCCTACCACTTCCTACAACTCTTGACAGACCCTAGAATTGCTTTAGCATAGCGTACAGAATACACAACATAATGCATCATCCAGAATGATAACATTTCAGTCTGTCTGAAAATTTGTGGGAAAGTTCCTGTCTTTTATCCTATGACCTAATAGTGAGTTTAAAATGCATATAGGGGAAAACATAATAATCAGAAGAAGAGCTGTGCTGAGGACATCAATAAGAGCAGAGGGACAGGTCTAGATGAATAATAATCACGAGAGCTGTAGTAATGGTGATCATTTCTCCTGTCCTGGCAGGACGAGGTGCTGAGCTGTGCTGGTGTTTGGGTATCACTTTATTTGGAGGTAACATCATAAGACTAACATGACACTGTCATTAACTATGACCTGACGTTGTCATGAATCTGTCATAAACTTTATACACCTGTCATGACTTCTGTCATTAAGTGTCACCCGGTATTTGTCATGGTTAGGGTTAGGGTATGTCAGAAGTCATGACAGGTGTGTGCGTGTGTTGGCCGAAGTATGTCTGTCCACTCAGATGTGTGCTGGTGTGTGTATGTGTGTGTGTTCCTCCACACAGGTGTGTGCTGGTGTGTGTGTGGTGTTGGGTGAGGTATGTCTGTCCACTCAGGTGCATGTTATAGTGTGCTGATGTGTGTGTGTGGTGTTGGCCTAGCTCTTGGTGGTGCGGTCGGGGCAGGACGTGGTGCTGAGCTGTGCTGGTGTGTGTGTGTGTCCCTCCACACAGGTGTATGCTGGTGTGTGTGTGTGTCGTTGGCCTAAGTGCTGGTGGTGCGGTCGGGACAGGACGTGGTACTAAGCTGTGCTGGTGTGTGTGTGTGTGTCTCCACACAGGTGTGTGCTGGTGTGTGTGTGTGTGTGTGTGTGTGTGTGTCGTTGGCCTCAGTGCTGATGGTGTGGCCGGGACAGGACGTGGTGCTAAGCTGCGCTGGTGTGTGTGTGTGTGTGTGTGTCCATCCACACAGGTGTATGCTGGTGTGTGTGTGTCGTTGGCCTCAGTGCTGATGGTGTGGTCGGGACAGGATGTGGTGCTAAGCTGTGCTGGTGTGTGTGTGTGTGTGTCCATCCACACAGGTGTATGCTGGTGTGTGTGTGTGTCGTTGGCCTCAGTGCTGATGTGTGTGTGTGTGTGTGTCCCTCCACACAGGTGTATGCTGGTGTGTGTGTGTGTCGTTGGCCTCAGCGCTGGTGGTGCGGTCGGGACAGGACGTGGTGCTGAGCTGTGAGTCGAGGAACTCGTCTGGCTCGTACACCCAGTGGCTGCAGATGTGCTCTAACCGAGGCCCGCGATTCGTCCAGCAGAACCGCAAGTTCAGCTACAAGAAGAGTCCGGCGCACGGCTGCTATGACCTGCACATCGCCGGAGTGGTCGAGACCGATGTGTGTCTGTACTTTTCGCCCTGGTGGAGAAGGAGCAGAACTGCGACTACGTGTTTGAGAGGACTCAAACTATACTCTCCATGGAAGGCAAGTAGTGTAGGAATCTACTAGATGTCTAGACATACTTTAGGGGCAAGTAGCTTTGAAATCTAGTCATACTCAAACTACGCTCTCTCTGGAAGGTCTAGAAATCTACTAGATATCTAGAGAAACAGGGGAACATCTAGAAAAAACTCTTGAGATGGAACACGAGTGTGTGTGTGTGTGTGTGTGTATGTATCTGTTTGTTCCACAGTGTAAGTATGTGTGTAAATGTTTACATGTGTGTGTAAAAGTGTGTTATTGAGTGTGTGCATGTTTGTAAATGCTGACCTGTGTGTTTCTGTGTGTGTTCCTGAGTGTGTGTATATGTGTAAATGTTGACCTCTGTGTGTGTATGTGTGTGTGTGTGTGTGTGTGTGTGTTAAAGGCGCAGAGGCTGTGACGTTGGACCCCTCGTGTCCTGTAGTCACTGCACCTCCCTCCAGAGATACACCAGGGGGCGCCAGTGGCTGCTCTCTGCCCTGGACTCTCCTGCTGGTCGCCTGCTGCCTCTGCTGTGCTCTACTGCTGAACAGAGTCTGCTGCAATACATGTGGGACATCACACACACACACACACACACACACACACACACACACACACACACACACACACACACACACACACACACATACACACACTCTGCTCTACTGCTGCACAGAGTCTGCTGCAATACGTGTGGGACATCACACACACAATCTGTCTCTCTCACACACAGAGACACTCTTTATCTATCTATCTCTCTCTTTCCTTCTCTGTTTTTCAGACACACACATACTGTACACACACACACACACACACACACACACACAGGGATGATTAGTAACACACACACACACACACACACACACAGGGATGATTAGTAACACACACACACACACACACACGCTGTGTCCAGCAACTTAATTCTCTCTCTCCCTCTCTCTCTTACTTGTGTAGAGTCTACTGCAACACACATACAGTAGGATACAAACATTTACATATACAGTGCACCCACACAATAAGACCAACATGTAAATAAATGGATAAATGTATTTAAATATTATAGTAATTGTTCAGTGATAACCATTCCGATGTTGTTCAGGCCTACAGCGCCAAGACAAAGAAATGACCAGCACGGAATATCAGGTAATATTCACATAATGTTTGTGTGTGTGTGTGAATGTGTTTGTTTGTGTGTGTATGTGTGTGTTAGAGAGAGAGAGTGTTAAGCCTTATTAATGTCATATATTTTATTTTCTATTTACCTCTGTCTATCTCTCTCTCTGTGTGTGTGTGTGTGTGTGTGTGTGTGTGTGTGTGTGTGTGTGTGTGTGTGCACCTGCGAAGGTGGACCATAGCAAATACCACCAGTGTGAGAGGACTCTGAGAGGCCTGGACTGCCATCATACTGAAGTCACATACAGACTGATGCCTAGAGAAGCATCTTAACACACACACACACACACACACACACACACAGAGAGACTGCCATCACACCGAAGTCACATACAGACTGATGCCTAGAGAAGCATCTTAACACACACACACACACAGACTGCCATCACACTGAAGTAACGTACAGACTGATGCCTAGAGAAGCATCTTAAATAGTGTTGGGCCATTAACGACGTTAACATGCTGCGTTAACACCAGACTCTTATTGGGCGATAAATAAATGAACGCCATTAATCTATTCTCAAAGTTGTCTCTATTGCATCACGAAAGAATACATTCCATTTTATGGAAAAGTAAATGCATACCGCTGGGAATCCGCTCCGGGTTTTGCATTACCAACAACAACCCACCACATGTAAGCTAAAAGTGATGAGAGTCGTCAGTGCAGGCAGAATGTGCAAGCTGCCACTGGAGGAGGGAACACCAGCCCCATTGCTACCTCACATTATAGCTTTTGCTAAAACCTTTGCATACAACCTTTAATTGTACGTCCTCAAAATTAACTCATGCCTTGTTAAATTAATGTTCAATTATTAATGAAGTATCAGGATATGGTATGCTAAGCTTAACCTACTGGTATTCTAAGTTAGGGTTGCCAACTTTCAGAAATCAAAATAAGCCGTTGTGGGCTAGACCGACATACCACTACTCCAGGGACCCGGGTTCGAGTCCGACCCGAGGTGCTTTCCTGATCCCACCCCATCTCTCTCTCCCACTTGCTTCCTGTCCATCTCTATAGTTTCCTATCCAACTAGAGGCAAAAAGCCCAAAAAACATCTAAAAAAGAAAAGTATAGAGCTTAATTTTGTGCTCAGCCTAAGCCTACTTTAAACTTTATTAAAAACTGTATTAAGTCAATACTTATTTTTGTGTTATGAAGGTTCCATGCCATGTCATTGTGTGGAATTATTTCTTATTTTTAAGTTGACAGTTACTGTTGGCACACTGCATGTTGTGTTACATCTAAGATTAAAGGAAACACAAAATAAAAAAGTAGAATGCACCCATAAAGTAGGCCTACTGTGTCACATTCATCTCATCATCTCAGGCAGTAGTAGGTTTAAAAACAGTCATAATTCAATCAAAACGGTACTACTAAATATTAGTTTTTTTTGGAGAACTGGAGGCACAAACACCTTCCAAATATGTCTGATGTGCCACCTGGCTTGAGAGACCCACTCTCAAAGACTTACTTAAAGTCGTTATTTAAGCAGCACACACAAATTATAAATGCCTTTGGGAGAATTCAAATGAGCCATTTTAACCTAGATTAATCTAGATTAATCGTCCGAGTGTGTGGGTGAGTCGTCCGAGTGTGTGGGTGAGATCTCTGGGTGTGTGCGTGAGTCTGAGAGCATGAATGTGTCTATCCCTGTATGTCATTGTGCACCTAGTTCACTGTCTGAGAGTGAGCAAAAGCATGAGAATGGACCTGAGTCTCCTCGCAGGTCTGAAAGTTTTTGTAGTGTTGAGAGACTGCAATATTCACATGAAACAGTGGTAATAGTGTCTGCTGTAATAACATGGTACAGTCCACCCCTCTGGCTCAAAGACTAATGGCGCAACCTGCCCAACTTTGATCGTGACTAGCTAGCTACATGTGCTCAGAACGGCACTGTCAAATTTACGCACACAGAGAAAACTGAACGTGTAACTTTTTTGTAATATACAAATAGTTTATTTATATGATCCAATTGGGTTTGGCTCATTTATGCTTGGGAGACATTGAGATGTCGTTTTTAATTCGCGAGGAAAAGTTTATGTTTGGCTAACCACTGCTGATCATGGCATCTCAGTAGCCTGCATGATGTGCAACAAAGCTGTTGATTGTAGCCTAATAGCCACCTTAATCACCAGCTAGTAGCAGTACAGATTTTACGATGTGCCTTATTCATGTCGTCGTCATTTATCTTAAAGAATTCCCAAATTGCTGATATTGCTGATTGGTCTCACTGGAAAATGTGTTCCCTCGTCTAATGCTTCCAGTTTCTCACTCATCACTAGAATCTAGCCGCCAGACGCTAACAGATCACTGAAGCCAAATTTTCAGCAGAGAT
>JAODXP020000090.1:139197-149197 GCA_027497455.2 Sardinella longiceps | reverse complement strand
GAGAAGCCGAGTCTGAGCTGAATTTAGATTGCAGACAGGCGAAGGTTGCCATTCTCATCCGATCAGAATCCCCACTTTCCACTTTCCCACAAGACTGCTTACTGGCTTACAGAGGGGAAACCCCAAACCTGGCAACCCTCAGGGAGAGAAGAGAGGAGAGGAGGGAAAAGAAGGGAGGATAGAAGAGGAGAAGGGGGGAGAGAAGAAAAGAGAGAAAGAGAAGGAAGGAATGAAGGAAGGGCATTCTAATAAGATATGAGAAGTGAAGTGATGTGCTGGGAGAGAGAGATGGAGATTGGTGTGTTATATTACTGAGGGGAGCCCAGAAGCTGGAGGTGAGCTTTATACATCGCCCAGGGACATTTTAATCCCCCTCTCTCTCTCTCCCTATTCTCTCTCTCTCTCTCTCTCTCTCTCTCTCTCTCTCTCTCTCTCTCTCTCTCTCTCTCTCCACATCTCTACACACACACACACACACACACACACACACATCTCTCTCTCTCTCTCTTCTCTCTCTCTCTCTCTATCTCTCACTCACACACACACACACACACACACACACACACACACATACACTCTCTCTCTCTCTCTCTCTCTCTCTCTCTCTCTCTCTCTCTCTCATCTCATCACTCACACACACACACACACTCTCTCTCTATCTCTAAGCCTGTAGGGGGATGTGTGTAAGGTGCCCAGGGGATGTGATGGGGAAGCTCATCTTAGCTCTGCACAGCAGCAGTGCACCTTTAAAGCTGATAGGTCCAGAGTACTACCTGCTATAGGCCAATAATACACACACACACACACACACACACACACACACACACACACACACACACACACACACACACATATACACACATCACACGTACACTTAAACACACACAAAACCCACGCTATCAGCTATAGGCCAATAACACATCAACCAGCATTGCAGAGGCAGGGGCTAAAGTAGACCTGTGATGCACACACACACACACACACACACACACACACACACACACACACACACATACACGCACACACACATACACACACACACACACACACACACACACACACACACACACACACACACACACACAAACACACACACACACACACGCACACACACACACACACACACACACGAACACCTGGACTCTGTGTGCGTGTGTGTATTTGTGTGTGTGTGTGTGTGTTTGTGTGTGTGTGTGTGTGTGTGTGTGTGTTGTATTGCTTTTCCTATCCTCCGTCTCTCTTCTGGGAAGCTGTGTTGTTGTTTTCTCTCTCTTTCTCTGGGCTGCCTGTTCTCTGCTGTCTTCATTTCTTTGGCTCCTGGGGGATTCCTTTCTCTGCTGTTTTTTGGAACTGTGTTTGCAACTTAGTCCATTGTGTGTGTGTGTGTGTGTGTGTGTGTGTGTGTGTGTGTGTATGTGTGTGTGAGTGTGTGTGTGTGTGTGTGTGTGTGTGTGTTTGGCTGTGTGTGTGTGTGTGTGTGTGTGTGTGTGTGTGTGTGTGTGTGTGTGTGTGTGTGTATGTGCGTGTATGTGTGTGTGTGTTTGGCTGTGTGTGTGTGTGTGTGTTTGGCTGTGTGTGTGTGTGTGTGTGTGTGTGTGTGTGTGTGTGTGTGTGTGTGCGCGTGTGTGTGTGTGTGTGTGTGTGTGTGTGTGTGTGTGTTTGGCTGTGTGTGTGTTTGGCTGTCCTCTCTGTATTCCGATGTGTTTGCTTCCTCTCCTCTCTGTCTCTCTTCCTCTCTCCTTTCTCTCTATTCCTTGTTGGCTGTTTTAAATAATTCATGAGGGGGATGTGGACATTTGTATCTGTCACCCCCTCTCCTCTCGTCACTCCCCTCTCCTCCCCTTTCCTCTTCTCCTCTCCTCCCTCCCCCTCTCCTCCCCTTTCCTCTTCTCCTCTCCTCTCCTCTTGTCCCTCCCCTCTCCTCCCCTTTCCTCTTCTCCTCTCCTCCCTCCCCTCTCCTCCCTTTCCTCTTCTCTCTTCTCTTCTCTCCCTCTCCTCCCCTTTCCTCTTCTCCTCTCGTCACTCCCCTCTCCTCCCCTTTCCTCTTCTCTTCTCTCCTCTCATCCCTCTCCTCCCCTTTCCTCTTCTCCTCTTCTGTCCTCTCCTTTTGTTCTTCTCTCCCTTTGCACACCTCTCCTCCTCTGCCTTCTCCTTTCCCCCTTTCCCCTCTCCCCTCCCTCTTCTCTCTCCTCCTCTCCTTTCCCCTTAGCTCCACCCCTCCCCTCCTCACCCCCTCTCCTCCTCCTCTCCTTTTTTCCACTTTCTCCTCCCTCTCTTTCTCTCCTGTCCACACCCTCTCTTCTTCCTTCTTATGCCCCCCCTGCTCCCTATGCTCTCCTCTTCTCTCTTCCCCTCTCCCCTTTGCCCCCCCACTCCCTTCCCTCCTTCTCCTCACCCCTTCTCCCCTCCACTCTCCTTCTCCCTCTCCACCCCTCCTCTCCTCTTTTCTCTTCCCCTCTCCCCTTTGCTCCCCTTCTCCCCTCTCCCTCCTCCCCTCTCCCTCCACCTCTCCTCCCCTCTCCTCCTGCCCTCCTCTCCCCGCTCCTAAGGTCTCTCTGCTGGGCACGGCGGGGTGGCTGGTGGGCCAGTGGTCCTGGGGGTCTAGAGGAGTGGAGTGCAGTGCAGTGGAGTGGATGGCAGGCTAGCCGCAGGCTACATTTACTGCCCCAGGGCCTCTGTCTGTCTCTCTCTCTCTCTCTGTGTGTGTGTGTGTGTGTGTGTGTGTGTGTGTGTGTCTCTGTGTGTGTGTGTGTGTGTGTGTGTGTGTGTGTGTGTGTGTGTGTGTGTGTGTGTGTGTGTGTGTGTGTGTGTGTGTATGTGTGTCTGGTGCCAGCCTCATGAGTATAAGCACTGCTGTCGCCATAGCCCATCAACTCATGCCAGACAGACTGACTGACTGGCTAGCTGGCCAGACTCAGACACTCAGACACACACACACACACACACACACACACACACTCTCTCTCACATAAACTCACTCACATACACTCTCTCTCTCTCTCTCTCTCTCTCTCTCTCTCTCTCCCTATCAAAAAAAAAGGGAAAAAGGGGAGGGAGAAAAAACAGAAATGATGGATCAAGAAGTAAACATGTTAGAGAGAGAGAGAGAGAGAGAGAGAGAGAGAGAGAGAGAGAGAGAGAGAGAGAGAGAGAGAGAGAGACAACTGTGTCTCCTGTGATATGATTGGCTGAAAACATTTTCACCATAGTGTTTGCTGTGTTGTGATTGGTTTAGAGCATTTGGACCATGGTGTGTACTGTGATACTATTGGCTTAGAACCAATAGTAGCTGTGGTATGATTGGTTTAGCTATTCCAATTCCAGCGTATTGTGAACAGTAATCTGATTGGCTGAACTACCTACATAGGCGTGTCAGCTGCAGACCACAGGAGAATTGTGGGATAGACATGTGGTTGTTATGGCACCCACGTTTCCCAGTAAACCAATAGGATTAATTACAGTCTGGGGTGGGATCTGTGGGAAAGGCTCTAAACCAATAGGATTGCTTACAGTAGAGGGGTGGGACCTGTGGGAGGGGCTCTAAACCAATAGGATTGCTTACAGTAGAGGGGTGGGATCTGTGGGAAAGGCTCTAAACCAATAGGATTGCTTACAGTAGAGGGGTGGGACCTGTGGGAGGGGCACTAAACCAATAGGATTGCTTACAGTAGAGGGGTGGGACCTGTGGGAGGGGCTCTAAACCAATAGGATTGCTTACAGTAGAGGGGTGGAATCTGTGGGAAAGGCTCTAAACCAATAGGATTGCTTACAGTAGGGGTGGGACCTGTGGGAAAGGCTCTAAACCAATAGGATTGCCTAGAGTAGGAATGAGAGCTGCTGTGTTGATGGCATAGGTGGGTCTGAAGAGGCCAAAGTGGTTGTTGGGTTAAGTGGTCTCTGTTCTTTTCCTCTCCTCCTCTCTTTCTCTCCTCTTCTCTTCTCCTCCTCCTCTTCTCTTCTGAGAGCAGGCGCTATCCTCTCCTCTTTTCCTCTGAAGAGGCCAATGTTTGGGTTAAGTGGTCTACTCTCCTCTCCTCTCCTCTTCTCCTCTCTTTCTCTCCTCTTCTCTTCTCCTCCACTCCTGTCTTCAGAGAGCTGGTGTTCAGCTGGGACTGTGTGTGTTTTTGGGCCACAACAACGCAGAATTACAGTGGATTGTGTCTGTGAACATACAGTATATGTGTGTGTTTGTGAGAGATTGTGTGTGTGTGTGTGTGTGTGTGTGTGTGTGTGTGTGTGTGTGTGTGTGTGTGTGTGTGTGTGTGTGTGTGTGTGTGTGTGTGTGTTCAAGTGTGTATGAAAGAGCCAAAAATTGAGTCCTACCTGGAAAAAGCTAAAACCTCCTGCTTCCCTGTGATCAGCAGTGACAGGAAGTGTGTGTGTGTGTGTGTGTGTGTGTGTGTGTGTGTGTGTGTGTGTGTGTGTGTCACAGAGAGATCTGAGCAGTGGGTGTAGGAAAACAACTTCAGGCCTGTACCTGGACCCAGCCAGCAGCTCTGGACCTGTGCAGGCTTAAGCAGCGGACATACCTGACGCGTCTGCTAGTGTGCGCGCAATCTGTGACGTCACACGTGCGCCCGAGCCCTACATAGCGGCGCACGACAGACGCGCCCTCAGTTGCAATCTTCTCCTGGACAGAGGTGTCACTGTTGTGAGAACACAGCCATAGCCGACCGTTCGTTGAAGAAAGCAGAAGAAGAAACATAAACATGCCTCTGACAGCACGTCAACGAGTGGTAGTCCTGACAGAGTTGTTACTGCAGACATACGATGACGAAATCTACCTTCGTAGGAGAATGCAGGAAAAAAGGCGAAAGAAGAGAAGGTGGAATGTTCGCCCTCTGAACGAGGATCGACGTGAACATGGTGAGTTCTTTGTCCTCGTAAAGCCAATGAGGGCGATAGACGAAGAGAGGCATTTCACCTACTTCAGAATGTCTGCTCACCGTTTCGATGAGCTCCTTCGTCTCGTCAAGCCTTTCGTTCACCACAAAAGATGTCATCGTCTCCCTGTAAGTTTGGAAGAGAGGCTTGCTGTCACACTGCGGGTCCTAGCATCAGGCAACAGCCAGACATCGGTAGCTGCCAGCTACAAGCTAGGAGTCACGACGGTCTCTCAAATAGTCTCCGAAATGTGCAGAGCTATCTGGCTAGCACTGAGGCATGAGTTCGTGGCTTTTCCGAAAGCAGCGGAATGGGAGCATATTTCTCGAGACTTCTGGAGAGTGTGGAACTTTCCGAACTGTTTGGGCTGCATCGATGGCAAACACGTCACTATCAAAGCTCCGCCGAGGGCTGGTAGTGACTACTTCAACTACAAAGGGACACATTCCATCGTGCTGTTGGGTGTGTGTGATGCAAGCTACCGATTTACCATGGTGGATGTCGGTGCCTATGGCCGTGAAAGTGACGGGGGTATTTTCCAGAGCAGTCGTTTTGGATCTGATTTGGTCGAGCACAACCTTCAACTGCCACAGCCTGCTAACCTGCCTGGGACAAACACTACTTTGCCCTATGTGTTCCTGGGGGATGCTGCCTTTCCTCAACATGTGAACCTGATGCGGCCATATCCAGGTGTGTAGCCTATATAACTATTTCTATATAGCATATCTACTGTATATGTACTGTTTATAATATAACATATGTTCAGCAATGTAACCAACCAAATCTTTTCATTTAACAGGTGTCAATCTGGAGGATGCCAAGCTCATCTACAATTACCGCCATTCAAGGGCCCGCAGAGTGATTGAGAACAGCTTTGGCATCTTGGCTGCACGTTGGAGGATTCTTGGGAGGCCCATGGAATTCCATCCTGACAAAGCTGTTGATGTCGTGAAGGCATGTATTGCTCTTCACAACATGCTGACACATACGGATGCTGCGCATCAGGCAACATGCAGCTACATCCCACCCAGCTTTGCTGATGCTGTGACAGCTTCGGGTGAGCCTTTGCCCGGTGAGTGGAGGAGAGTTTGTGCAGGAGACACAAACCTGAGAGATCCAGGGAGACTGTCTGCAGCACGCGCATCCCGTGCAGCGTGTGCTGTGAGAGATGACCTCAAGGCCTTCTTCCAGACACCACAGGGACAGGTCCCTTGGCAGGAGACTGTCATACACAGGGGGCGCCTCAACTGAGTTGTTTTTCCAAAGTGTATATAACATTTCTATAATAAAATGTTGCTCAGTGTATTTTCAGTGGCACGTTTTCTCTTATTCTTTTGTTATTTACTTATTCATGTAGCCTACGGCATTAGTTGCCTACAACAATAAAAACATTAGTTTGTAGTATTTTAAGATACATGTGAGTATCCTAGATGGTCACCTGACATTCCTGGGCATTGCCACCCTGGACACTAGTAGCCATTAACAGAGTTATCATATGAATAGATGCTCACCTGACATTCCTGGGCATTGCTACCCTATACAATAAGACAGCTGTTATCATATGAATAGATGGTCACCTGACATTCCTGGGCATTGCTACCCTATACAATAAGACAGCTGTTATCATGAATAGATGGTCACTGACATTCCTGGGCATTGCCACCCTGGACACTAGTAGCCATTAACAGCTGTTATCATATGAATAGATGGTCACCTGACATTCCTGGGCATTGCTACCCTATACAATAAGACAGCTGTTATCATATGAATAGATGCTCACCTGACATTCCTGGGCATTGCACCCTATACAATAAGACAGCTGTTATCATATGAATAGATGGTCCTGACATTCCTGGGCATTAGCACCCTTATAAACAACCGTTGTCTAGCTAGAATTTATCTACAGTATATGACTCTACATTGCAAAATACTATAGTATAGTATAAGCTATAGTTAATATTATAGTACTAGTATTTTAAGTTCTAGCTTTATAAACGTATGTTCACCGAATGTCTTATCAACCATATGTATAGGCTATACTGCTGTTGCAAAAACAAACATCACTCATTATTTTAAGTAAATAGCGATTTTATTGAAAATAGATAAACAAAGTGACGTGTGTTATGTTCAAGTGTTCTCGTTCTTTAGCACAGCTTCCTGCGCATAGGAAAAAAGTGACTTGTGTTATGTACAAGTGTTCGTTGTTCTTCAGCACAGCTTCCTGCGCATAGGGAAAAAAATGACTTGTGTTATGTACAAGTGTTTGTTGTTCTTCAGCACAGCTTCCAGCGCATAGGAAAAAAGTGACTTGTGGTATGTACAAGTGTTCGTTGTTCTTCAGCACAGCTTCCTGCGCATAGATAAAAAAGTGACTTGTGCTATGTACAAGTGTTCTTCTGTTCAAGTGTCCTTGTGTTCAAGAGGTTTTTTTAGTTGTTCAGCACTGATTCCTGCGCATAGCACTCTTCCGAGCGTACTCCATCATCACCTGGATGCAACCGTTCTGGGCTTCGAGGTAGAAATCAGGATCAACCGTGTCTCTCATGATCGTAGCCAAGTACTGGAAGCACATCTCAGGTGTGCCACAGTTCTGTTTCTCCTTCAACAGACTTTCGTGGATGACTGCCCTCTGATCCATAACCTTCTGCAACTGATGAGAGTCTGTTTCTCTTCGTGCTCTTTTCTTTTTTGGGCGATGAAGCCCGCACGGTCAGCTCAGTGCACGACGCAGATGTGGAAGGCAAGGAGGGCAGTGGTGTGCGGATGGGAGAAGAGGTCCGGCAAGCGATGAGCAGTGCAACAGTAGCCGGTCTGTGCTACTGCTGACGTTCATCACGCTATCCTCGACCTCGGCCGTTGCCCCGCACTGGTACAGTTGGATGGTCTCATCAGGGACATTCGTGTCCGTATCCCTGTGTTTCACGAAGTTGTTGAGCCATGCCAACTCGGTCAGAATTGGTGGAGGTCTGTAGCCACCAGCAGATCCACTCTTTTTCTGGGATCTCTTCTTTGCTTTAACAAAGCGATCACGGAGATTCTTCCACATCTTCCGACAGACAGCTTCGTCTTTGCAAACTGTCTCTGCAATCTCCTTCCATGAATTCTGCAATCTCAGGACATCCCTGTGTTCCTTCATGGAAGGGTCGTAGAGATGCCTGTAGAGGCGGACCTGCTCTGCCAGCTTGGTTTCCAGATCATCCATAGCTTCCTGTTGTCTTTGCTTCCTGTTTGTCGCGCGCCGGTCAGAAAAAAGTGTGGTGCACGACCTCGCGACGCGCCCTTAAAATCCGACCCAAGCGACACTTTTCCACGTCATTTTGACGTCAGCCAGGCCTCGCGCGCTGATGTCGCGCGACGGTGTAAAATGCGCTTTAGTGGGATGAGGTGTGTGTGTGTGTGTGTGTGTGTGTGTGTGTGTGTGTGTGTGTGTGTGTGTGTGTGTGTGTGTGTGTGTGTGTGTGTGAGAGAGAGAGAGAGAGAGAGACAGAGAGCTTGGGCTTTGTGGGATGATATGCCAACACCATCACTGAGTCATGGCTCTGATGGTAATCTTTAGGTCTTACAATCAGATACACAAAACTCCGTCAGCTCAGGACTCACCAAAATGCAGGTTTATTCTTTACAATGTTGGCCAAACAAGGGAGTTAACAGTGAGCTCTGCGAGTGAGCGACCAATGCAACTAACCTTTCTTACAGTTAGGCCTGACTTTTAGGCTCTTGTGGAATACACATACAAACAGACCAAATGGTCACCATGAGCAAGATGGCTCCGGAGACCAATTAGCACCTGAGAGACGTTAGGGGAGGGGGACAGGGGATGTTTACCTGTTAAGCAAATGGCTCTGATCAATTTACCTGTCTGACCTGCAATATACAGAGACGTAACCAATTTAATTAAGCTAATGAAATAATAAGGAATACAATGTTATAACATATGTCTAAAATCCCAAACTCTCAGTCCCCCTTTACAAATCTAAATGATTTGGACATTACAACAACAATCAATACTAACAACAGGATTAAGACAATGCAACCTGAAAAGAAAAGGAAAAGAAAAACACAAAAAAATAATGAGTCCAACCCCCCCTATGAGTTCAAGACTTCTCCGCATCCCTATTTCATGATACTGAGGACAGGGCCCTTGCCCACAACATCACGAGGGCAAATAGGAGGAACCATGAACTGCCAGGGAAGCTGGAGTCTGCATAAAATGTCACAATAACAACAACAACAACAACAATAATAGTACAAAACATCAACATTTAAGTTACATGTATTTCTCTTTCTTTTGTAGCAAAGTCCTCAAAACAGTCCATTAGTCCAGTATCACTCTCTTCGCGTGTGCAACAGTATGGAAAGCTTTGCAGAAGGCGTTCCTTCTCATCCAGTGGTCCTCTTCGTACGTACACTCCATGTCCACCTATGCTCGAGAGCTTAGCCCTCTAGGTTCGTATCACAATAGGATTATTATGCCCTATGATAGACCCACTATACTACGATAATCCATAGATCAGGCTCCTTATGGATCCTTTGTCAAACACTGTGCTGCTCTGAAGGTGGCAACAGCACTCAGGAAGGTGATACAAGGCATCCTGTGATCTCTGATGGTGTCGCTTGGGTGCGAGGAAGCAAGATGTTTTGAGTGCGATGGTTCTCCTATCGTCTCCCCCTTTAGTATGCCTTTGAAACACAAGATGATTCTACCACTCACGCCAAGGTCAGTCAGTCAGTCAGTCAGTCATTAAGTCAGTCGTGCACGGTTTGTCTGTCAGGCTGTAGCTTCTCAGGTTCAGTCAGTCACCGCAGGTTCCTGTGGAGGGAAGTCCTGAAACAAAATGTAGCTTTCACAGTAGTTAGTTCAAGAAAAAGGTTTTATCTGTGACAGGTGGGCCCAACGGTGCTTTCCTTTACCTAAGAATAAAAGCATGATGTTTCAGTTAATTATCTCATAAGGTCCCTTGTATGCAGATTCCAGTGGCCCTTGGGTGTATGGGTGCTAGTAGTTGCTTATCACTAAACAATTTTGACAGTTTTTGACAGTAGTTCCCAAAGTTACTCTGTTGCTATCTTTACCAACTTCAGCAGTCATTAGGCTATAGGGTCATTTTGGCAGAGT
>JAODXP020000090.1:124197-131697 GCA_027497455.2 Sardinella longiceps | reverse complement strand
TTATCAAAGGATATTACTATTACATATATTCCTCTCTCTCTCTCTCTCTCTCTCTCTCTCTCTCTCTCTCTCTCTCTCTCTCTCTCTCTCTCTCATGTACAATGGTGTCATTATAGCGAGTCTAAACCTTCATCTATCCACCTGCAGAGAGGCCAAGAGTAGCTGATATGGTAGGCAAAGTGCTAGGGTAACTGGCTAAATGAGAGGCTAAGAGTAGCTGATATGCTATGTGTAGTAGCCCTTTTGCCTTTGTTTGCCACTACTGGTGGCTTGAGGTGGATTTGACGCGTGCAGTTGAAAGATGAGATTGTTGTTCCAAGTTGGTCCCTCTGACCGTTTATTTTCACAGATGTTGGTTGGTTTACAGGTTATTTGAGAAAGAAAATAAATAAACAAACAAGAGTCTTTTTTGTATAACACACGGAGCAGCATACACGGTCAAAGGACTGTTTGCCCTCTCAGCCACACCCAGATCCTGTGACCTCTGCTCTTTAAGGCCTTCCCCTTGGACAGGATGCCATCTTTGTCCTTAGCCTTCCTCCAGAGGGGGACAGATCACCCACTCACTCACTCATTCACACAGAAACACACTCACACACTGATATGATAAAGAAAGAAAATTAGAACTCATATTTCGCTTAATTTGGCTCCTACATACCGGCCCCTAATTGTATTTGTAGGGGCAAAGACAATTACATAATACAAAACAAAGGAGCCATGTTTTTACAATGTAACTCATTTTCAATGATTCTAATGATGTACTTTGAAATTTGTACACTGAACTTGTAATGATGTATAATGAATAACTTCACTTATCTTCAGCTTTTGACTTTTCAGGTCCTTTCGTCAGAACAGAACCATCATCACCTTCCAGCAGCAAACACACTTTAGACACTGGCCTCTCAAGCACACTTGTTCTTGTTTGCAGCTTCACAATACGAACATGTCCTCTGGCATCAGGTCTTGCTTCAATGATTCTGCATAACTGCCAGGCACTGCGAGGAGCAGTATTGTCAGCCATCAGGACAATGTCCCCTGGGACGAAATTTCTCCTCTGTCTTGACCACCTTTGTCTCTCTTGCAGAAGAGGGAGATATTCCAGAAGCCATCTCTTCCAGAATAGGTCCGCTAGATACTGGACCTGTCTCCAGCGTCTCCTATGGTATTGATCCGACCTTGAAAACACATTCTGATGAGGCGTTCCCAGAACCCACCATGGTGAGAGGCTGTGGGGGTGTTAAAGCTCCACTGAACGCCCTCCTTCATCAGAGTTTGGTGGATTTTCCTCTGGTCTAGAGTCTTGAGTGCTTCTCTTAGCTCCTTTTCTGCGCCTACTAGGTTTGTGCCATTATCCGACCTTATGTGTTGTGCTTGGCCTCTCCGGCACAGGAATCTTCGAATGGCGTTGATACATGAGTCTGTGGTCAAAGAACAGGCTACCTCCAGATGGACAGCTCGGCTGGTCATGCAGGTAAAGATGACTCCATACCTCTTCATTGTGTTCCTTCCCCGTCTCACCTCAAAGGGACCGAAGTAATCAAGGCCAACATTTGAGAACGGCGGTTGGTCTGCAACAAGTCTCTCATAGGGAAGGTCAGCCATCTTTTGCTCCCCAGCTTTGCCCCTGTTCCTTCTGCAAGACACACAGTGCGAGATAACCCGTCTCGCGGCAGAGTTAGCATTGGTTATCCAGAAATGCTTTCGTACCTGGGATAGCATATGGTTCCTTCCTCCGTGTCCGGTCTGAGCATGGATGTGGCGAAGAATCAGAGTGGACACATGATGGTTTTTGTCCAGGATGGCAGGGTGTTTTCTTTCCTCTGGCATTGATGTTCTTCTGAGGCGACCACCCACTCTGAGAATTCCATCATCCAGCAATGGATCCAGTCTGTAGATGCTGCTTCCCTTTCTCACATTGGATGCTCCTTCTTGCAGCATGCTGATTTCCTGTGGGAAGCTTTGCCTCTGAACATAACAGATTATTGCTTTTTCTGCCAACTTCATATCATCCACAGTTACTGATTCTTTTACGTTTACTTTAACAGAATTCATGTTCATTATCCTCTTATTGTCTTGCTTTGAGTCTTTTCTGCTTTGTACCAACTGTCTCAACATGTCTTTTACTTTTAGAATCCAGGCAACAGCTACTTTTAACTTTAGCCAGTCTGAAAAATGGTTAAGAAACTTATCAACCAGACCCTCTTCACAAGTAGACATGACATTAATGGTAACAGACTTCCTCACCTCTGGGTCATCTGCACAAAGTGGAACACTGTCCACAGATTCCTTTGGCCAGTCTTCCTCTGATGACCAGAGGAACTCTGGTCCTCTGATCCAGCTTGGAGTCTTCATGAATTTCTCAATGCTCACGCCTCTTGAGCAGTCATCTGCAGGATTTCCTTTTGTGTTAATGTATCTCCACTGAGAGATCTGCGTGGCCTCTCTAATTCTGCTTGTTCTATTTGCCACATAAGTGTGAAAACGGCTGTGGTCATTTGAGATATATTTGAGGACAGCTGTACTGTCTGACCAGAACACTGACTTATGTGTGAGTGGTGGCAGTTCTTCTTGTAGCATTCTGTCCACCTTTACAGACAAAGCAGCTGCAGCTAACTCCAGCCTCGGGATGGTCTGCCTCTTTAATGGAGCTACTCTTGCTTTGGCCATCAGGAATGCTACATGGACTTTTCCCTCTGCATTTGTCATTCTGAGATAGCTGACTATTCCATAGCCTAGTTCACTGGCATCAGAAAAATGATGGATTTGACTGTGAACTGACTCACCAAATTCTTTTGGTTTGAAGCAGCGTGGCACTTCGAAGTCTGTGAGCTGTGAGAGGCTGCTGATCCACCTTGTCCACTGGTCAGATACAGCGCTGGGAATGGGCACATCCCATCCAAAGCTCTGTCGGCACAGGTCCTGCAATAACAATTTGGCTGGCAAGGTAAGGGGACAGAGAAAGCCTAATGGGTCATATATGGAGCTTACCATTGAGAGGATGCCTCTTCTGGTGTGAGCACGTTCACAGATGGTAATGTTGAACTTGAAGGCATCGCTCTGGACACACCATTGTAGGCCTAAGGCTCGCTCCATAGGCAGTTGATCTTTGTTCAGGTCTAATCCCTTTACCTCTTTAGCTCGGTCCTGTGGGGGAACAGCTGCAAGTACAGTTCGACTATTGCTTACCCACTTTGACAAGTGGAATCCTCCTTGGTGACACATTTTAGTCAGGTTTGACATTAGTTGTACTGCTTCTTGTTCTGTGGGCACTGCCCGTAAACAATCATCCACATAAAAGTTCTCCATAATTGTGCTTGTTACCTCTGCAGCAAAGTGTATTGCATTGTCTTGAGCAGTTTTTCTTAGTGCAAAGTTGGCAATGCTTGGTGATGAGATGGCCCCAAACAAGTGAACAGTCATGCGGAATTCTATGGGAGCTTCATCCACATCCCCTTGTGGCCACCATAAAAAGCGCAGGAAATCAGTGTGACTCTCTGTTACCTTCACTTGGTGGAACATAGCCTGTATATCAGCCATCATTGCCACAGGCTCTTGTCTGAATCTGTTAAGCACTCCCAATAGTGTGTTTGTCAAATTTGGGCCCTGGAGTAGTTCAGCGTTAAGAGATGTTCCCTGGAACACTGCGCCACAATCAAATACTACCCTGATGGTTTTCTTTCTTGGGTGGTACACTCCATGATGAGGAATGTACCAAACTTTCCCCTCTGCTCCCTTTAATTCTGCTGGGGGAACAATTTCAGCATAGCCTTTATGAATGACATCACTAAGGAACTCTGTGTACTCCTTCTGGTAATTTGGGTCTCTTTTGAACTTTCTTTTCAGATTCAGGAGGCGCTGTTCAGCAACTACTCGGTTGTTTGGCATCATGATGTTGTCTGTTTTGAAAGGCAAGTTAATGCAGTAGTGACCATGTTTTTGTCTAACAGACTCATTGGCAATGTTCAGGAATCTTTTATCATCAATTGACATTTCACTTTTTTCCTCATATGCTTTCTCATTAAAATCAGTATTGTATTGACTCACCAGTAGCTTTTGCAGGTCGACCAAGGAGATCCTATTGACAGTCAATGTGGCCACATCCACGTCTTTACTGCCTCCTCCTCCACCTAATGGACCGTTTATCACCCAGCCTAACAGGGTTCTTACAGCATAGGGTCCGTTGTCTTGTGAGTTGATCACCTGCCATGGTTCCATCACTTTTGCCGCATTCATTCCAATGAGAAGCTCGACATCAGAGTCTATTTGTGGTAACATTACTTTGTTGAGATAAGGCCACTTCTCTATGTCCTCCTGTGTTGGGATGTTGTCTTTCGTCACTGGCATAGACCTTTGAGTGTAGACTTCCGGTAAAGGCATGAACTTGTTACTGTGAAGCTCACTCACCTCTATGCCTACCACCAACATGCTCTTGATGGGCCTTTCATCTGCCATCGTTCTCAGCAACACTGTTGTTGATTTGCTGTCCACGTTCAAATCCTCTGCCAATCTCTCCGTACAGAACGTGGCTGAACTGCCAGGATCGAGAAGAGCATAGGTCTGGATAATCTTGTTGCTTTTGACAGACTTCACTTGAACAGGTAAGATTGAAAGTGCACACTTTAAGTTCCCGGCCCCATTATACCCACACACTTTTGGTACTGCCTCTGTGACCTGCTGTGACATGGGGGCTTGGCCTTTAACCGGAAAGTTAATGTGCAGCACACTGGGATGCATTTGGTTGCAGATGTTACATGACAGACGCCCTTTGCACTGTTTACTTATGTGTCCTTTACACAAACATCCAAAGCATAATCCCCTTTCTTTTACAATGTTCAACTTTTCCCTGTGTGTTTTCTTCTTAAAGTCAGAACAATTCTCCAGACTGTGAGCACCATCACAGCAGACACACACAGGTTTCACATCACTGTTCATGCTGGGAGCTACTGGAGTGCTTAATGTGACTACACTGGTTGCATAGGAAGGCTTAGGTCTGGAAAGTGACTTACTTGGCATGGGTCTTTTATTCCTACTTGCCAGTGATTCTTGTATGTCTCCAAATATTGGATTGGAACATATCTTTGCTTGTTTTTCAATGAACTGTACAAGCTCCATGAATGTGACTTTGCTGTTGCTGTCAATCTTTTCTTGGACTTTAGCTCGCCATCTGTCACGCAGCTTGTAGGGCAATTTCATGACGATGGCTTTCAGAGTTGAGGCTGTGTTCAGTTCATCCATGTAGTTCAGTTTAGTCATGACATTGCAGCATCCTTTGAGATAAAGTGCAAACTCATTCAAGGCTTTAGGGTCTTCAGGCTTTATGCTTGGCCAATTGAGAACTTTCTCTATGTAGGCAGTGGAAATTTTGTACTCATTGCCAAAATGCTCATACAGCAAGCGCTTGGCTCTGAGATATCCCTGATCTCCTTCCATATGCTGGCAACTTCTTACTAGGTCCCGTGCCTGCCCTTTAGTAAACTGTTCAAGATAGAATAATCTGTCTTGTGCATTGTCTGTTTTCTTTTCAATATTGTGTTCGAATGATGTCATGAATGACCTAAACTGTAAAATATCTCCATCAAAGATGGTAACACTTTTGGGGGGCAATAAAGACAATTGCTGCTGTTTGAGAAGCATAGATGAAATTTCATTTTGTCTACTCAGAATGGCAATTAGACTGTTGGGAGGTACACTATCCTGTGATGGTCTGTGCTGCTCTTGATCCTGCACTGACAATGGTGGACCTGCAGTTTCAGCATGGGACTTTACGATAACATCATCAGCCAGCTGCCTGTACTCTGTAAGATCCATATCTGACTGATCTTGGGACCTTTCTAGGACAGGTTGTGGAAGCACATTACCTTTTTGGGCTCCAACTTCCGGCTGTGCAGACTTTGGCCTTTGTGCTGCCCCTACGGCATCTTGGGTTCCCGGAGTAACCAGTGCCTTCTCTGGTCATCTTGAAAACCTGCTTGTGCTGGTGGCAACTGAGACATGGGTAGATGCTGTGCTCCGTCCTTTGGTCGCACCGTCTTCGTCTCGAGCACATTGATGGTTTGTGTCCCTGCATGCAGAGTGTCCATATTGGCAACATCTAGGTTCCTCTCCTCGAAGTACATGTTCATGCCATCAACTGGGGTAGATGAAGCCTGTTCCTGTACATCATTTAAAACTGCAAGCTTGGCATTAGTAGCTGATAGCTCTGTTTCCAGGTCAAGAGTCTCCCTCTGTCTTCTTATTTTTTCCCTCTCTCTGGTTAAACACGCTTCCTTTTCTTCCAATTCATGTTTTTGTTTTAATGTAGCAGCCCTGGCTTCTAGAGCAGCTTTCTCAGCCTGTACCAACTTAGCTGATTCTGAGCTTAAATTTGAAACTCTGGACTTATGACTCAATACAGACGCAGTGTCATCAAGATCAACCTCATCTTCTTTCTTTCTTTCTGTCTGAGATTGAACAGGACATGATTTAATCCAGTCATCCACTTTGGTTTTGAATTCATTGATATTTATCATCTTTGGCTGATACCACTGTTCTGTGTCAGTCACACATTCATCCTTTGACAATAAAACTTGATATCGACTGTGCAAGACGTTAAACTCTTCTAACATTTCTGTGTATTTCTGAAAGTTCTCCTTTACTTTCTCAATGTTGTGTGGATCAGACATAAGTTCAGTTATCTTATTCATTTTGCGAGTCAATGCACCACTTTTGTTTTTTCTAACATGTTTTGCTTCTTGCTTCTTTTCTGATTCAGACAATTCCTTCTTTTCTGTTTCAGACATTTCTTTCTGTTCTGGAACATCAACAGGTGCAGAATCCTCCATATTGGAAACAAGCCCTTTGTTCAGCTCAGCAAACTAAAGTCTTTTTTTTTCTTCAAAATTATAACTCAATATTCATCAAAATGAATTCCTATGCAGTTGCTGATCATGAAAACTGAAAGCATTTCTTCACTAACATACCGATTGCAGTAGATTTTAATGGATCCTGTTCGCCCTCGGCCTTCAGGTAATCCAGTCACTTCCTTTCTTTGTCCTTTGTTCCAAATAATTCCACTTGAGGAGTCCTTTGACTTAATTGTAGTAGCCCTTTTGCCTTTGTTTGCCACTACTGGTGGCTTGAGGTGGATTTGACGCGTGCAGTTGAAAGATGAGATTGTTGTTCCAAGTTGGTCCCTCTGACCGTTTATTGTCACAGATGTTGGTTGGTTTACAGGTTATTTGAGAAAGAAAATAAATAAACAAACAAGAGTCTTTTTTGTATAACACACGGAGCAGCATACACGGTCAAAGGACTGTTTGCCCTCTCAGCCACACCCAGATCCCGTGACCTCTGCTCTTTAAGGCCTTCCCCTTGGACAGGATGCCATCTTTGTCCTTAGCCTTCCTCCAGAGGGGGACAGATCACCCACTCACTCACTCATTCACACAGAAACACACTCACACACTGATATGATAAAGAAAGAAAATTAGAACTCATATATTCGCTTAATTTGGCTCCTAC
>JAODXP020000090.1:122859-124097 GCA_027497455.2 Sardinella longiceps | reverse complement strand
CTCCTCTCATCCCTCACCTCTCCACTCATCTCCTCTATCCTCTCTCTCCTCCTCCACTCATTTCCTCTATCCCTCTCTCTCACCTCTCTCCTCCTCCACTCATCTCCTCTATCCCTCTCTCCTCTCCTCCGCTCATCTTCCTCTATCCCTCTCTCCTCTCCTCCACTCATCTCCTCCACTCATCTCCTCTATCCCTCTCTCCTCTACCTCTCTCCTCTCCTCCACTCATCTCCTCTATCCCTCTCTCCTCTCCTCCTCCACTCATCTCCTCTATCCCTCTCTCCTCTCCTCTTTCCTCCTCCACTCACTTCTCACCTCTTTCCTCCACTTCTCTCCTCTCCTCTCTTCCTCTCCTCTCCTCCTCTTCCTCTCCTCTCCTCTCTTCCTCTCCTCTCCTCTCCTCTCTTCCTCTCCTCTCTCCTCTCCTCTCTCTCTCCTTCTCTCCTTCTCTCTCTCTCTTTCTCTCCTTCTCCTTCTCTCCTTCTCTCCTCTCTCCTTCTCTCTTTCTCTCCTTCTCTCTTTCTCTCCTCTCTCCTTCTCTCCTCTCTCCTTCTCTTCTCTTCATCTTTCTCTTCTCTCCCTCTCTCCTCATCTCCTTCCTTTCCTTCTCTCCTCTCTTCTCTTCTCTCCGCTCATCTCTCTCTCCTTCTCTTCTCTCTTCATCTTTCTCTTCCAATCCTCCTCTCATCTCCTCTCTATCCTTCTCTCCTCTCTTCTCTCCTCTCCTCACTCATCTCCTCTCTTTCCTCTCCTACCCTCTTTATGATTTTGGTGTGTGTGTGTGTGTGTGTGTGTGTGTGTGTGTGTGTGCGCACACATGTCTGTATGTGGTGATGATGGTGGTGAGTTAGTTGCTCTCTCTCTCTCTCTCTCTCTCTCTCTCTCTCTCTCTCTCTCTCTCTCTCTCTCTCTCTCTCTCTCTCTCTCTCTCTCTCTCTCTACTCTCTCTGTGTGTGTGTGTGTGTGTGTATGTACTGTATGTAGGTGTGTGATGGTGGGTATTTGAGTTGGTGTGTGTGTGTGTGTGTGTATGTGTGTGTGTGTGTGTGTGTGTGTACATGTACTGTATGTTGGTGATGATGATGGTGGAGTATTTGAGTTGGTGTGTGTGTGTGTGTGTGTGTGTGTGTGTGTGTGTGTGTGTGTGTGTACATGTACTGTATGTTGGTGATGATGATGGTGGGTATTTGAGTTTGTGTGTGTGTGTGTGTGTGTGTGTGTGTGTACATGTACTGATG
>JAODXP020000090.1:107859-115359 GCA_027497455.2 Sardinella longiceps | reverse complement strand
ACTTCAGATTGAACAGTGAACATGCTTAATAACAGGCACACACACACACACACACAGCTCACAACTTCAGATTGAACAGTGAACATGCTTAATAACAGGCACACACACACACACACACAGCTCACAACTTCAGATTGAACAGTGAACATGCTTAATAACAGGCACACACACACACACACACACACACACACACACACACCGCCACGTCACTATGTGTATTTGAACAGTGCACATCCTTATTACCATTGGGTTTGGGACTCTTTCATAAGCGCATTTGCATGTGTGTGTGTGTGTGTGTGATTGTGAGGGGGATCTCTGGTGTGTGTGTGTGTGGTCAATGCCCAGTGTGTATGTGAGTATGACTGAATAATATATGATAAGAGTGTGTGTGTGTGAAGGAGAGATTGTTGAGATGTGTGTGTGTGTGTGTGTGTGTGTGTGTAGTAACTGCCTCTTTCTTTCTCAGTGGGTCTCATCTGTATTCCTCCAGGACAAAGAGGGAAGAAAGATTGACTGTAAGTATCTCACACTCTCACACACACACAAACACACACACACACACACACACAGAGGCCGTTTCTCAATATCCGTACTTTAATGTATGGCGTTCTTGTGGACTGTTCCAATTACTGTTCCAATTCCAAGTTCACATTTACTCAAGTAAGCATGTAGTTCCCGGATGTTTTCTCGATTCAGCCATTTTTTCTGATGGTGACTTCTGATAACTTCAGGACCATTATTCCCCATAATGCATTTAGGCGCTCCGTTCTGAGATATGGAAATCCACATGTCCGTATGGGTTTTGTAACCAAAAAGTGTATCTGTGGTGAAATACAATGTTAATACCACTGTTAGCTCGTCATCCACCAACCTGCCGGTGTGTTTTGGGGCAAGCGTAGACAGCTTTCCCCCTGTAGCTTTCATAGCTAACGTAAGAACTACCCAACGTCTCAAACTGCAGGTTCAGCGCACTGTGTCCTTGCATTCTTGGAAGTTTGTGCTCTCGTTCTCGACTTCCCAAGTTTGAACTCGCAAGTAAGGAAGTCCATTCTTGTACGTACTTTGTATTGAGAAATGACCAGTGGTGTGCAGATCAGGGCAGCCATGTTTGTGAGGTCAAAGGCAGTTGGTCTTCTCTGAAAGCAGAGTCATGTGATTTATGATGTGATGTGTGGGACTGCTATGATATGTGTCTAGGTTTGTTGTAAGGTCTGTGTGTGTGTGTGTGTGTGTGTGTGTGTGTGTGTGTGTGTGTGTGTGTGTGTGTGTGTGTGTCAGGACTCTGAGATGTCGTCCCCAGTGAGGTCGTTGTCTCCAGCACTGGAGTTTGGCCCCAGCAACTTCCCCCCTCTACCCTCAGCCTCCCGCCACTTACACACACCCCCGCACATACACACCCCTCCACTCCCACACCTACACACACACACACACACTCCCCCACACACACCCCACAGCATGCACTCCCTGCTCAGCAACATGGCCGTAGCCGCAGCTCACCAGCACGTAAGAATCACACACACTTGCCTCTCTCTCTCTCTCTCTCTCTCTCTCTCTCTCTCTCTCTCTCTCTCTCTCTCTCTCTCTCTCTCTCTCTCTCTCTCTCTTCTTTCTCTCTCTCTTTTCCTCTGTCTCTCTCTTTCTCTCCTCCTTCCACTCTTTTCCTGTTTCCCTCTTCATCTTTCTCTCTCTCTCTCTCTCTCTCTCTCCCTTCCTGTCTCTCTTTCTCTTCCTCTCTCTCTCGCTCTCTTTCTCTCTGTGTACATGTCTCACTCTGTCTCTACCAGTAATATTTTATTATTAATATTAATTAATAGTTAATTAATATTAATAGTTTTATTTTAATGTTTTAAATTTTATTTCTCACTTCTTTTCTCATATACTTAATCTGTAATTATGTATGTGGTGTGTGTGTGTGTGTGTGTGTGTGTGTGTTTCAGGACGGGTGTGTTAGTCACGGAGTCTGCAGTCCGGTCTCGTCAGGAAGAGCCATGCTGACCACTCCCCCGTTACCTAGCAACCTTTTATCCCCTCCCAGCTCAGCCTTCAGGCCTACCTACAGCATGGAGTATGTCTCTCTCTCTCTCTCTCACTCACTCACTCACTCACACACACACACACACACACACACACACACCCACACACAGTATGGAGTACGTCTCACACACACCTACAGCATGGACTATGTTTCTCACTCTCTCTCTCTCTCTCTCTCTCACACACACTCTGTCTCTCTCTCACACACACACACACACACACACACACACACACACACACACACGTGCACGCCCCCACACACACACCTACAGCTTGGAGTATGTCTCACTCATTCTCTCTCTCTCTCTCTCTTACTCATTCTCTCTCTCTCTCTCACTCACACACACACACACACACACACACCTGGGTTGGGCCTGGGGTTTTGTGAACTGTGCTACCCCTACTCTTTTGCACATCATAGATTGTAAGGATACAATATATCAGTCCTGCTCATTGTGTGTGTGTGTGTGTGTGTGTGTGTGTGTGTGTGTGTGTGTGTGTGTGTGTGTGTGTGTGTGTGTGTGTGTGTGTGAGGAATGGGAGTTGTGAAAAAGAGATCCAGGTGTCAGTAGAGAGGATGTTGATCACCGTCACAACTGCCAACAAGTCTATCCAGGTCAACGGCTTTGCTACAGTGAGTTTCCCTGTCACACACACACACCACACACACACACACACACACACACACACACACACACACACACACACACACACAGACCTCTGCTCATGTCCCTGCTGAAAGCACTGCTGTGTGTGTGTGTGTGTGTGTGTGTGTGTGTGTGTGTGTGTGTGCGTGCGTGTGCGTGTTTGCGTATGTGTCTGTATGCGTGTGTCTTTATATATGTGTGTGTGTGTGTGTGTGTGTTTGCGTATGTGTCTGTATGTGTGTGTCTTTATATATGTGTGTGTGTGTGTGTGTGTGTGTTTTGAGTGTGTGTGTGTGTGTGTGTGTGTGTGTTTGAGTGTGTGTCTTCATATATGTGTGTGTGTGTGTGTCCATTGGTGCCTGCTCTTGACTGGTTGACTGTTGGTACAGGAGGGTTGCAAGCCGAGCTACGCTGAGATCTGCCAGCGAATCAGAGACTCCTGCAGCAGTGTAGAACACGCCCACAGCAACCAGCAGCCAATCAGAATGGCCTCACCAAGCAGCCCCCGGCAACTGTCGCCAGGTCCTGGCCTCCTGACTCCGCCCACCTCACCTCAGTAGTCATGGCAACTATTCACAACTGTGTCAGGATTGAAATAACAGAAGAATTAGGGCTGTATGACTTCCCTGACTCCACACACACACACACACACACACACACACACACACACACACACACACACACACAGGTTCATTGAGCGTTACTACAGGTGACGACTCTTTACTGGGAGACTTTTATTGTGTCACTCAGGAAGTTTTTCAGTCTCTTATTTTGTCATACAGGAAGTTCCCCAGTTCTCTAGTCTCTTATGGTGTCTCAGGTCTAAAACACACAGGAAGTTCTCTAGTCTCTTATTGTGTCTCAGGTCTAGAACGCCGAGTGTGTTCTCTCAGGTTGTTAAAGGTTCTTTTGTGGGGATTGTGTGGGTTTGCAGACCCCACTGCCAACATGGGCACTTTACAGAATGCCCTCGTTTGAGTATGCAGAAGTATCCTGGGCTTTTGTCAGTATGCGTACTCTAAGGAGTATATGGTGGGAGTATGCGTAGGGTGCCCGGTAAATGGGCTTTTGTGAGTATGTGTACTTCGCTCAGTAAATTGTGTTAGTATGCATACTTTGTAGGCTGCATGGGCTTTTGTGAGTATGCATACTTTGCTGGTTAAATTGTGTTTGCTGGATAAATGGGTTCTAGTGAGTGTATACTTTGCTGGATAAATGGGCTCTAGTGAGTGTATACTTTGCGTGGCAGTAGAATGAGGTTCTAGTGAGTATTTACTGGGTAAACTGTTTGATTCACTTCAGACTTTTCTTTGCATTTGTCTGTGTGTATTGTTCCTCACACTAAAGATGTGTGTGTGTGTGTGTGTGTGTGTGTGTGTGTGTGTGTGTGTGTGTGTGTGTGTGTGTGTCCATATCCATGTGCGTAACATCACCTAGCATGAGTGTGTGTGTGTGTGTGTGTGTGTGTGTGTGTGTGTGTATGTGAGACCTTTTAACATTCTGTGTGGTTAATCATGTTTGAATTCTGCATCAGGCCATAAACACACTTGACACACTTTATTTGTGCGGTCTCATTGGCGCGCACACACACACACACTGTATTTGTGCTGTCTCATTCTGCATGTTAATCATGGCATACTGTAATTCTCTATCAGGACACACACACACACACACACACACACACACACACACACACACACACACACACACACAGGTCACAAGTGCATTGTTTTTGTTTACCGAGTTCTGGATGCCGGTTTGTTTTGTTCCTCTGTATACTGTTGTACTGAAAATAAATAAAAGATTTAAGCATCAGTCTGTTGCCCTCTTGAGTCTGTCTGTCTGCCTGTCTGTATCTTTCTGTCTGCCTTCCCTCTTGAGTCTGTCTGTCTGCCTGTCTGTCTGTCTGTCTGTCTGCCCTCTTGAGTCTCTCTGTCTGTCTCTTTCTGTCTGCCCTCTTGAGTCTGTCTGTCTGTCTGCCCTCTTGAGTCTTTCTGTCTGTCTGCTCTCTTGAGTCTCTCTGTCTGTCTGTCTCTTTCTGTCTGCCCTCTTGAGTCTGTCTGTCTGTCCTCTTGAGTCTGTCTGTCTGTCTGTCTCTTTCTGTGTCTGTCTCTTTCTGTCTGCCCTCTTGAGTGAGTGAGTCTGCCCTCTTGAGTCTGTCTGCCATCCTAAGTTTGTGAGTCTGTTCATCAGTCTGTCTGTCTGTCTTATTGTCCTCTGAGTCTCTCTGCCTGCCCTCCTCTGAGTCTGTCTGCCCTCCGAGTCTGTTCATCGGTCTGCTTTAGTCTGACTTGGCACGTCAGTGATGCTGTGTGTCCTAGGGGTCTCCTGCACCTCAGACACACACACACACACACACACACACACACACACACACACACACACCTGGGTGAAGGAGCAGGGGCTTGTTGTGTATGAGTAGTGGGCATAAGTGGGCTGGTCTGGCCAGAGTTGGATGAATGCCTCTATTAGCTATTTATTCTTTCTTATCTTGAATATTTATGTAATGTATGTTGTCATGTACTGTACATGTCTTCTCTCTCTCTCTCTCTCTCTCTCTCTCTCTCTCTCTCTCTCTCTCTCTCTCTCTGGGCCTTGAGTCTGTAATAAAGTTTATATCAAATTCTGAGTAAATTGAACTGAGTGACATAACCGGCCCAAAAATGTCCATTGGCCCATCGGACATTGCCCAGTCCGGTCCCGTCCACCCTCCCCACAGTTCGAATCGCCACCGCTCATCATCACAACCCCACACCATACCCACCGACACTGCGCGAGAACCTACCACTGTCTGTATCATCACCCCTAGCTAGCGCGCGCACAGATCACCATGGCTGGCCGCTGACACAAAATCCGGTAGATTTTATTCGTTCCTCGTTCTCGCGCTATTCCATTATTCAATATTTAGGCTAAATCTATTTATCACACTATTATTCCATACTGGCGGTGGTGGAAACGGGAGCCCTGTTGAGTAAATGCTTCCGTGCTGCAGACGTGCTCTGCTCGCGAGCTCTGTCGCCCTCCTTGGGAACGGAACGGAGCATACGGGAGGAGAGCGCGCAGACTGTCAGCTCGGGAATGGTCACGTGGGTGCCGAAGAGGCTGCAACGAACAAACGGAGACCACGACTGATCTCACTGCTGTCAGCCTGTGCCTGTGCGCTTGCCTGTCGTAGTGCTGCCGTTTGTTTGCGTCAAGACGGTTAACGACATCTTGAGGAGACTCAAGACGGTTAACGACCGCTCGAGGAGAACCGAATTAGTGTAAATCATGGCCCGTGATGCGCGAGCCTGATTTTCTTCAAGCTACAGCTCGTGTCAAACTCACGGATCCATGTAGACGTTTTGCTCTTCGTTTCGCGCAGCAGACTCTCCGTACCTGATTGACGCGGGTCCAGGGAAACGGGTGGACGGCGGGAGGAGCGCGAGCGCTGAACGGATTTAACCGATTTCCAGCAGCGGGCCAAATGGCGGACCGCGAGACGATCCCGCTGCCTCTGGAGGTGCGAGCGAGACTAGCGGAGCTGGAACTGGAGCTGTCGGAAGGTAGGAGTGTGTGTGTGTGTGTGTGTAGTGAATGTAGGCTGTCGTGATTCATCGAGGCCGCGAAACCGTAAACATCACTGTGTCACCACGGCGTCGCACTCTGCGTGCCTGACCTACATGCTGCTGAGCTCGTTAACTTAACGTTACTGCCGCGAGCTGAGCTGTCACCGACGCTGCCACAGATTGATGGTTTGAATCGCACGAGGAGGAGTCGAGGTGCCGCGTGGGACGAGAGAGAGACTCCTGTGTGTAAACAACTCGGACACGTTTGAGGTGTTTGATTCGTTGACCTTGTTTGAGAGAGATTGAGAATACGGTTCTGTCCGGTCTGTCGGTTTGCCAAACCGTCTAATCACGAGCCCGTGACAGTAGTTGTCAGCTATGCACGAGACGAGAGAGCTTGCGCGCTTGGCTGTGTCAACGTTTGTTTTCATGTCGCTGTTAACGTCACTTGAGTGGTTCTAAAGAGAGCTCGTTCGTTCGGGACTGTTTCGTCTCGCGTGTGTCTGGGGGGATACGGGGATTCGGTAACGGTATGTTATGTTGTGACAGATAGCCGCGAGCAGCGCACGCACGGGTTCACGCGGCACAGCCTTTTATGGCCAAAAGTACCCTCGCGCGCGCCACTCACACACAGCTGGCGCGAGCTCGGCAAGCTCATGGAAGCAGTTGTCCGAGTGGTGCGCGTGTTTCGCCAAGTGTGTGTGTGTGTGTGTGTGTGTTTGGGGCAGGCCCGTTTAAGTGATCAGACACCTCACAACGCTAACGCTAGTATGGAGTGGTTCATTCTGCAAGGCCAGAATGTTCCCTCTTCCCTGTGCCACTGAATGCGCGCGTGTTTGTGTGTGTTTGTGTGTGTGTGTGTGAGAGAGAGAGAGAGAGAGAGAGAGCGTGCCACTGAATGCATGTGTGTGTGCGTGTGTGTGTCTGTGAGAGAGAGAGCGGCACTGAATGTGTGTGTGTGTGTGTGTGTGTGTGTGTGAGATAGAGAGAGAGAGAGAGAGAGAGAGAGTGCCACTGAATGCATGTGTGTGTGCGTTTATGTGTGTGTGTCTGTGAGAGAGAGAGCGGCACTGAATGTGTGTGTGTGTGTGTGTGTGTGTGTGAGATAGAGAGAGAGAGAGAGAGTGCCACTGAATGCATGTGTGTGTGCGTTTATGTGTGTGTGTCTGTGAGAGAGAGAGCGGCACTGAATGTGTGTGTGTGTGTGTGTGTTTGTGTGTGTGTGTGAGAGAGAGAGAGAGAGAGAGAGAGAGAGAGAGAGAGAGAGCGGC
>JAODXP020000090.1:97859-105359 GCA_027497455.2 Sardinella longiceps | reverse complement strand
AGTAATATGCACACCGGAGCCATTTTACCGTTTTAATTGTGTAACGTTTCGGACTGTAGTAGCCCTTTTGCCTTTGTTTGCCACTACTGGTGGCTTGAGGTGGATTTGACGCGTGCAGTTGAAAGATGAGATTGTTGTTCCAAGTTGGTCCCTCTGACCGTTTATTGTCACAGATGTTGGTTGGTTTACAGGTTATTTGAGAAAGAAAATAAATAAACAAACAAGAGTCTTTTTTGTATAACACACGGAGCAGCATACACGGTCAAAGGACTGTTTGCCCCTCTCAGCCACACCCAGATCCCGTGACCTCTGCTCTTTAAGGCCTTCCCCTTGGACAGGATGCCATCTTTGTCCTTAGCCTTCCTCCAGAGGGGGACAGATCACCCACTCACTCACTCATTCACACAGAAACACACTCACACACTGATATGATAAAGAAAGAAAATTAGAACTCATATTTCGCTTAATTTGGCTCCTACATACCGGCCCCTAATTGTATTTGTAGGGGCAAAGACAATTACATAATACAAAACAAAGGAGCCATGTTTTTACAATATAACTCATTTTCAATGATTCTAATGATGTACTTTGAAATTTGTACACTGAACTTGTAATGATGTATAATGAATAACTTCACTTATCTTCAGCTTTTGACTTTTCAGGTCCTTTCGTCAGAACAGAACCATCATCACCTTCCAGCAGCAAACACACTTTAGATACTGGCCTCTCAAGCACACTTGTTCTTGTTTGCAGCTTCACAATACGAACATGTCCTCTGGCATCAGGTCTTGCTTCAATGATTCTGCATAACTGCCAGGCACTGCGAGGAGCAGTATTGTCAGCCATCAGGACAATGTCCCCTGGGACGAAATTTCTCCTCTGTCTTGACCACCTTTGTCTCTCTTGCAGAAGAGGGAGATATTCCAGAAGCCATCTCTTCCAGAATAGGTCCGCTAGATACTGGACCTGTCTCCAGCGTCTCCTATGGTATTGATCCGACCTTGAAAACACTCCAGGGGGCAGTACAGGGTTAGTTCGAAGCAACAAAATATGATTTGGCGTTAGGGCCTCTAGATCTTGTGGGTCACCAGACACCTTTGTAATGGGACGGCTGTTAAGTATTGCCTCAACTTCACAGAATATGGTGTTTAGTCCCTCATCATCTAGTGTTTGCTCTTTTAGAACTGAAAACAAGACTCTTCTTACCATTCTGATGAGGCGTTCCCAGAACCCACCATGGTGAGAGGCTGTGGGGGTGTTAAAGCTCCACTGAACGCCCTCCTTCATCAGAGTTTGGTGGATTTTCCTCTGGTCTAGAGTCTTGAGTGCTTCTCTTAGCTCCTTTTCTGCGCCTACTAGGTTTGTGCCATTATCCGGACCTTATGTGTTGTGCTTGGCCTCTCCGGCACAGGAATCTTCGAATGGCGTTGATACATGAGTCTGTGGTCAAAGAACAGGCTACCTCCAGATGGACAGCTCGGCTGGTCATGCAGGTAAAGATGACTCCATACCTCTTCATTGTGCTCCTTCCCCGTCTCACCTCAAAGGGACCAAAGTAATCAAGGCCAACGTTTGAGAACGGCGGTTGGTCTGCAACAAGTCTCTCATAGGGAAGGTCAGCCATCTTTTGCTCCCCAGCTTTGCCCCTGTTCCTTCTGCAAGACACACAGTGCGAGATAACCCGTCTCGCGGCAGAGTTAGCATTGGTTATCCAGAAATGCTTTCGTACCTGGGATAACATATGGTTCCTTCCCCCGTGTCCGGTCTGAGCATGGATGTGGCGAAGAATCAGAGTGGACACATGATGGTTTTTGTCCAGGATGGCAGGGTGTTTTCTTTTCCTCTGGCATTGATGTTCTTCTGAGGCGACCACCCACTCTGAGAATTCCATCATCCAGCAATGGATCCAGTCTGTAGATGCTGCTTCCCTTTCTCACATTGGATGCTCCTTCTTGCAGCATGCTGATTTCCTGTGGGAAGCTTTGCCTCTGAACATAACAGATTATTGCTTTTTCTGCCAACTTCATATCATCCACAGTTACTGAATCTTTTACATTTACTTTAACAGAATTCCTGTTCATTATCCTCTTATTGTCTTGCTTTGAGTCTTTTCTGCTTTGTACTAACTGTCTCAACATGTCTTTTACTTTCAGGATCCAGGCAACAGCTACCTTTAACTTTAGCCAGTTTGAAAAATGGTTAAGAAACTTATCAACCGGTCCCTCTTCACAAGTAGACATGACATTAATGGTAACAGACTTCCTCACCTCTGGGTCATCTGCACAAAGTGGAACACTGTCCACAGATTCCTTTGGCCAGTCTTCCTCTGATGACCAGAGGAACTCTGGTCCTCTGATCCAGCTTGGAGTCTTCATGAATTTCTCAATGCTCACGCCTCTTGAGCAGTCATCTGCAGGATTTCCTTTTGTGTTAATGTATCTCCACTGAGAGATCTGCGTGGCCTCTCTAATTCTGCTTGTTCTATTTGCCACATAAGTGTGAAAACGGCTGTGGTCATTTGAGATATATTTGAGGACAGCTGTACTGTCTGACCAGAACACTGACTTATGTGTGAGTGGTGGCAGTTCTTCTTGTAGCATTCTGTCCACCTTTACAGACAAAGCAGCTGCAGCTAACTCCAGCCTCGGGATGGTCTGCCTCTTTAATGGAGCTACTCTTGCTTTGGCCATCAGGAATGCTACATGGACTTTTCCCTCTGCATTTGTCATTCTGAGATAGCTGACTATTCCATAGCCTAGTTCACTGGCATCAGAAAAATGATGGATTTGACTGTGAACTGACTCACCAAATTCTTTTGGTTTGAAGCAGCGTGGCACTTCGAAGTCTGTGAGCTGTGAGAGGCTGCTGATCCACCTTGTCCACTGGTCAGATACAGCGCCGGGAATGGGCACATCCCATCCAAAGCTCTGTCGGCACAGGTCCTGCAATAACAATTTGGCTGGCAAGGTAAGGGGACAGAGAAAGCCTAATGGGTCATATATGGAGCTTACCATTGAGAGGATGCCTCTTCTGGTGTGTGCCCGTTCACAGATGGTAATGTTGAACTTGAAGGCATCGCTCTGGACACACCATTGTAGGCCTAAGGCTCGCTCCATAGGCAGTTGATCTTTGTTCAGGTCTAATCCCTTTACCTCTTTAGCTCGGTCCTGTGGGGGAACAGCTGCAAGTACAGTTCGACTATTGCTTACCCACTTTGACAAGTGGAATCCTCCTTGGTGACACATTTTAGTCAGGTTTGACATTAGTTGTACTGCTTCTTGTTCTGTGGGCACTGCCCGTAAACAATCATCCACATAAAAGTTCTCCATAATTGTGCTTGTTACCTCTGCAGCAAAGTGTATTGCATTGTCTTGAGCAGTTTTTCTTAGTGCAAAGTTGGCAATGCTTGGTGATGAGATGGCCCCAAACAAGTGAACAGTCATGCGGAATTCTATGGGAGCTTCATCCACATCCCCTTGTGGCCACCATAAAAAGCGCAGGAAATCAGTGTGACTCTCTGTTACCTTCACTTGGTGGAACATAGCCTGTATATCAGCCATCATTGCCACAGGCTCTTGTCTGAATCTGTTAAGCACTCCCAATAGTGTGTTTGTCAAATTTGGGCCCTGGAGTAGTTCAGCGTTAAGAGATGTTCCCTGGAACACTGCGCCACAATCAAATACTACCCTGATGGTTTTCTTTCTTGGGTGGTACACTCCATGATGAGGAATGTACCAAACTTTCCCCTCTGCTCCCTTTAATTCTGCTGGGGGAACAATTTCAGCATAGCCTTTATGAATGACATCACTAAGGAACTCTGTGTACTCCTTCTGGTAATTTGGGTCTCTTTTGAACTTTCTTTTCAGATTCAGGAGGCGCTGTTCAGCAACTACTCGGTTGTTTGGCATCATGATGTTGTCTGTTTTGAAAGGCAAGTTAATGCAGTAGTGACCATGTTTTTGTCTAACAGACTCATTGGCAATGTTCAGGAATCTTTTATCATCAATTGACATTTCACTTTTTTCCTCATATGCTTTCTCATTAAAATCAGTATTGTATTGACTCACCAGTAGCTTTTGCAGGTCGACCAAGGAGATCCTATTGACAGTCAATGTGGCCACATCCACGTCTTTACTGCCTCCTCCTCCACCTAATGGACCGTTTATCACCCAGCCTAACAGGGTTCTTACAGCATAGGGTCCGTTGTCTTGTGAGTTGATCACCTGCCATGGTTCCATCACTTTTGCCGCATTCATTCCAATGAGAAGCTCGACATCAGAGTCTATTTGTGGTAACATTACTTTGTTGAGATAAGGCCACTTCTCTATGTCCTCCTGTGTTGGGATGTTGTCTTTCGTCACTGGCATAGACCTTTGAGTGTAGACTTCCGGTAAAGGCATGAACTTGTTACTGTGAAGCTCACTCACCTCTATGCCTACCACCAACATGCTCTTGATGGGCCTTTCATCTGCCATCGTTCTCAGCAACACTGTTGTTGATTTGCTGTCCACGTTCAAATCCTCTGCCAATCTCTCCGTACAGAACGTGGCTGAACTGCCAGGATCGAGAAGAGCATAGGTCTGGATAATCTTGTTGCTTTTGACAGACTTCACTTGAACAGGTAAGATTGAAAGTGCACACTTTAAGTTCCCGGCCCCATTATACCCACACACTTTTGGTACTGCCTCTGTGACCTGCTGTGACATGGGGGCTTGGCCTTTAACCGGAAAGTTAATGTGCAGCACACTGGGATGCATTTGGTTGCAGATGTTACATGACAGACGCCCTTTGCACTGTTTACTTATGTGTCCTTTACACAAACATCCAAAGCATAATCCCCTTTCTTTTACAATGTTCAACTTTTCCCTGTGTGTTTTCTTCTTAAAGTCAGAACAATTCTCCAGACTGTGAGCACCATCACAGCAGACACACACAGGTTTCACATCACTGTTCATGCTGGGAGCTACTGGAGTGCTTAATGTGACTACACTGGTTGCATAGGAAGGCTTAGGTCTGGAAAGTGACTTACTTGGCATGGGTCTTTTATTCCTACTTGCCAGTGATTCTTGTATGTCTCCAAATATTGGATTGGAACATATCTTTGCTTGTTTTTCAATGAACTGTACAAGCTCCATGAATGTGACTTTGCTGTTGCTGTCAATCTTTTCTTGGACTTTAGCTCGCCATCTGTCACGCAGCTTGTAGGGCAATTTCATGACGATGGCTTTCAGAGTTGAGGCTGTGTTCAGTTCATCCATGTAGTTCAGTTTAGTCATGACATTGCAGCATCCTTTGAGATAAAGTGCAAACTCATTCAAGGCTTTAGGGTCTTCAGGCTTTATGCTTGGCCAATTGAGAACTTTCTCTATGTAGGCAGTGGAAATTTTGTACTCATTGCCAAAATGCTCATACAGCAAGCGCTTGGCTCTGAGATATCCCTGATCTCCTTCCATATGCTGGCAACTTCTTACTAGGTCCAGTGCCTGCCCTTTAGTAAACTGTTCAAGATAGAACAATCTGTCTTGTGCATTTTCTGTTTTCTTTTCAATATTGTGTTCGAATGATGTCATGAATGACCTAAACTGTAAAATATCTCCATCAAAGATGGTAACACTTTTGGGGGGCAATAAAGACAATTGCTGCTGTTTGAGAAGCATAGATGAAATTTCATTTTGTCTACTCAGAATGGCAATTAGACTGTTGGGAGGTACACTATCCTGTGATGGTCTGTGCTGCTCTTGATCCTGCACTGACAATGGTGGACCTGCAGTTTCAGCATGGGACTTTACGATAACATCATCAGCCAGCTGCCTGTACTCTGTAAGATCCATATCTGACTGATCTTGGGACCTTTCTAGGACAGGTTGTGGAAGCACATTACCTTTTTGGGCTCCAACTTCCGGCTGTGCAGACTTTGGCCTTTGTGCTGCCCCTACGGCATCTTGGGTTCCCCGGAGTAACCAGTGCCTTCTCTGGTCATCTTGAAAACCTGCTTGTGCTGGTGGCAACTGAGACATGGGTAGATGCTGTGCTCCGTCCTTTGGTCGCACCGTCTTCGTCTCGAGCACATTGATGGTTTGTGTCCCTGCATGCAGAGTGTCCATATTGGCAACATCTAGGTTCCTCTCCTCGAAGTACATGTTCATGCCATCAACTGGGGTAGATGAAGCCTGTTCCTGTACATCATTTAAAACTGCAAGCTTGGCATTAGTAGCTGATAGCTCTGTTTCCAGGTCAAGAGTCTCCCTCTGTCTTCTTATTTTTTCCCTCTCTCTGGTTAAACACGCTTCCTTTTCTTCCAATTCATGTTTTTGTTTTAATGTAGCAGCCCTGGCTTCTAGAGCAGCTTTCTCAGCCTGTACCAACTTAGCTGATTCTGAGCTTAAATTTGAAACTCTGGACTTATGACTCAATACAGACGCAGTGTCATCAAGATCAACCTCATCTTCTTTCTTTCTTTCTGTCTGAGATTGAACAGGACATGATTTAATCCAGTCATCCACTTTGGTTTTGAATTCATTGATATTTATCATCTTTGGCTGATACCACTGTTCTGTGTCAGTCACACATTCATCCTTTGACAATAAAGCTTGATATCGACTGTGCAAGACGTTAAACTCTTCTAACATTTCTGTGTATTTCTGAAAGTTCTCCTTTACTTTCTCAATGTTGTGTGGATCAGACATAAGTTCAGTTATCTTATTCATTTTGCGAGTCAATGCACCACTTTTGTTTTTTCTAACATGTTTTGCTTCTTGCTTCTTTTCTGATTCAGACAATTCCTTCTTTTCTGTTTCAGACATTTCTTTCTGTTCTGGAACATCAACAGGTGCAGAATCCTCCATATTGGAAACAAGCCCTTTGTTCAGCTCAGCAAACTAAAAAGTCTTTTTCTTCAAAATTATAACTCAATATTCATCAAAATGAATTCCTATGCAGTTGCTGATCATGAAAACTGAAAGCATTTCTTCATTAACATACCGATTGCAGTAGATTTTAATGGATCCTGTTCGCCCTCGGCCTTCAGGTAATCCAATCACTTCCTTTCTTTGTCCTTTGTTCCAAATAATTCCACTTGAGGAGTCCTTTGACTTAATTGTAGTAGCCCTTTTGCCTTTGTTTGCCACTACTGGTGGCTTGAGGTGGATTTGACGCGTGCAGTTGAAAGATGAGATTGTTGTTCCAAGTTGGTCCCTCTGACCGTTTATTGTCACAGATGTTGGTTGGTTTACAGGTTATTTGAGAAAGAAAATAAATAAACAAACAAGAGTCTTTTTGTATAACACACGGAGCAGCATACACGGTCAAAGGACTGTTTGCCCTCTCAGCCACACCCAGATCCCGTGACCTCTGCTCTTTAAGGCCTTCCCCTTGGACAGGATGCCATCTTTGTCCTTAGCCTTCCTCCAGAGGGGGACAGATCACCCACTCACTCACTCATTCACACAGAAACACACTCACACACTGATATGATAAAGAAAGAAAATTAGAACTCATATT
>JAODXP020000090.1:52500-97759 GCA_027497455.2 Sardinella longiceps | reverse complement strand
CTCTACTTGCGGACCACTAGTATGATGGTTTGTTAACAACAATATGAGTCAGCAAATACATCCAAATATAACATTTTGTTATTATGACCAGTCAATTAGTTGAACATATATAGGCACTGTGAAACCGCTTTGCGCTAAAATAAAAGAATAAAAAGCACCACGAATGGTTCTCCTTTATATATTGCCCAAAGAAAAAATTAATGTCTGGCCCTGTGCATATTAAGAGTATGGTAGGACCATATCCTATATTTAGAAAGATCATGGAAATTCCATCGATAATGGGTCCTAAGTGGGATGGGCAAAACAGTAACAGCCCATGCCACGCAAACTGGGAACATTACATTGCTTTGCCTACGGAAAGAAACGTTTGCTGGTTACTATTAGCTACTTTGCAATCTAGTTGCCTTGAATTGACACATGGGTTTGCATGAAAATAGGATATTCATCCAATCTCAACGGAGGCTATCTAAATCTGCTCTCTGCATAACGCTGCCAAGAGAGAGAAAAACAGGCATGGTGCGAAACGCCGCAGGTTGTTTTATGTAGCCTGTAACTGTCATAAACAAATGATGAACACATATTTAATATTTATGTCATCAAAAGATGTAGTAGGCTAGGTCTAAACTAGGACGTGAGTGACAGGCTTGTCCACGACTTTAATTTTTCATCGACTCGGCGTAAGCATACACCCCCAGCCCAAAACCTCTGTAGGCTAGGTAACTGTATCATAATGGGCTGCAGGGCTATTCATGCGCCGCTGAAAATAACCTATGACTACAGAAATAAATTATTTGAAATCGTTGCATTTGCGTAAAAAATAATTAGATGCCACCTGCCCAAAAGTGGACCGGCTCATCAGATCGCACAGATTACCAGCCTGCTTCCACACGTGAGAGAATAGCCTATATAGGCTAGACTATATCCACGACAAACCCACAACAAACGTTAAGACACCCTTCCAGAATTGAGCACAGTAATCAAGACACAGTGAGGGAGAATGCCCAACGCATGTAGGTAAAAATTGTGGCAACAGTAGGGTGACAGCGGCCACAGCTCAAGAGAGCAGAGGGGAGGGGCACTTATCTCAGAGCGGCCGCACTTTTCTCTTCGCTTAAATAAACCAATAAAAGATAATGCCCCCAAATAGGGACGTGCTTCATTATGCTGTCTGAATGGCGGTATGTCTGAATGGCGGTACGAAAAATGTTGGGATGGTTGATGTCGTAATGGAAGGATGTCTGAATGGAGGGATGTCGGGAGTGGGGGATGTCGGAATGGAAGGCGGTCCCCCGCCGCCATATTGTAAGCGGGAGAACGTTTAGTTCAGAGTACCTCGGCTTCTCTCGCATTGGCTGTCGCCGAGTCGCATCGCTCCTCATTTGCATATAATAACCTTGAAGTCTATTCTGGTGCATTCTTCCTGTGCATTACTGATGACTGGGTTGGGTCGGGCCATTATTTTCATAAGAATACACGGGTTGCGGTCGGGTCGGGTCAGATCACAGACAGTCAGACAACGTTAAAATCACACGCACCCGAAACAGCAGAATGCCTGCACCTGTGTGTTTGCTCTCTCTCCCTCTGCGCACAGCACCAATGCTGAAGGCAACCGAATGCAAGCAAACAGGCAGCGTCTAGACTACTCATGTGAAGCGCTCTCTCGCGCTCTTGCTCTCTCTCTCTCACGACAGCAAACCTAAAAGAACTAACTTAGCTAGCGTGCTAACGAACTAGTTCAAGTGAATAGCAAGTAACATAGCAACAGTATGCTAACTAGAAGCAAACCGTTTTAGACTTCGCTTAAACGTAATATTTTGCACTAGCCTTCGTTTATTTTTGGTCTGTCAACTTAAACGGATCTCGGCAACATTGTCCAGCTTGTTGTCATTCAATGAAACACCACTTCTCAATTTAAAAAAATTACGTTAGCTAGCTCGCTAGCGTTAGCTCGCTAACAATTTGTAGTAAAAATGCAGCAGCCTAACCTAATCTGCTACAAATACGAACTATAACAACTTACATTACTCTGCTTGAAATGATGATAGGCAGTTGTAGAATATGACAAATACATCCAAAAAATCCTCAATGACTCCAAAAGACATTATGAACAGTTTATTGACAGTGTGTCACACATATCTCATTCACTTCACCGTAACGGAGCCCGACCCCAGTTTGCATAAAGGGGGTTGCCCCCGCCCTTGCCTAAGTATTTGTTTCTTTCAATTTTGCAAATCGTGGATGATCTCTCTGTAAAAGTTTGAGATGTTCAGTAAATATCCAATACATCTAAACCGTTTGCTATTTGTCTAATTTTTTACATATTGCCAGGGCAGTTCCAAGCTAAGAACTATTTTGGGGGGCGGAAGGAACGGATAAAAATGGTCAGGGAAGTTCGCTGCTGGCAGCCCATGACATTACCATCCCCTCGCGCGGCCGCAGATATTTCATTTGTGTTGTTTAATATGCCTAGGCCCTATATAAACAAATAAACACTTATTTATTTATTTATTTTTTTAAATTAAGCGGGTCGGGTCGCGTTAAAAATCATTGCGTAATCTTTCGGGTCGGGCGGGCTGGGTTGGCTGCGTGATGGGTCGGGTCGGGTCGTAAAAATCATCGGCCCGCGCATCACTACTGTGCATTCTCTCTGTGTTAACATTTCCTACTCCATATTTTGGCAAACATGGCGTCGACACCACAAACTAGGCATCCAGAGAAGAAACCCTGGTGTTAATTTCTGTATGGGGGCAGAGACGCTATCAAAATATGTTGCAACCAATGGTACATAACCACACTGTGTGGGAGGGGATATACAAGGAAGGGATCTTGAAATGCCCTAAAGTAGCCAAAGATTTTGCGGACAGGACATAGTTAAAGGAGCGTGTAGACTACCTCAAAAGAAAATATAGGGATTTTCTGAAAAACAATCGACGGACTGGCTTGGAGCCCTTGAAGTCCCCATATTTCGACGAGTTGGATGCCTCATTGGGTAAGAACAAGCTAATTATATAATTATTAGGCTACATTTTCCTTACAGGCATTAGCTGTTTCTGGTTCAACACTAATGTTAAAGCCACCACATGCAACTTTTAGGTAAAATTTCGACGTTTCCTATTCATTACACCTTTATGTAAATTGCCTAGAACTCACTAGACTTGATAAATGACATGTTCCGGAGTAAAACGAGCCCCTTCACGAGATTGTCCGACCCTCCTAGAGGCAGATACCGCCTATGCAAGATCAGGCAGCGCGTCCCGGCTATCGTAAGTTTTGGTTAGCAAGCAAGCTAGGTCACGTGACTTAGCCAGAGTTTACTGTTTGAATTACAACGCGATTTGTGACTTCTCAGCGCATTCAACTGTCGATACATTTTGTTAGCGGCGATCACCATTGACTATGCAATTCTAAATGGAGGATTATTGGCAGAAACACTAAATAACTGCTTTGTTTGGTTGTTAGCTTACTGGATGACGCCACCGGATCCTGCATAGGTTCTCTTTAAGGAATTCTTTTTAGGGTGCCTAACACTAACTGAATGAGGCATGTCAAAAACGAAACCTAACCGATTTGCTTTCGTTTTGAAATGCCCCATTCTGTTAACGCTAGCTGCCGTTTCGCTATCTCAGTCTGCCTTGCATGAAATCCAGTGATTGAGGTGGCTAACAATAGCGCTTGGCACTACAAAACAGTAGGTCTACGTGTTGATTCACGCCGGCTTTCTCCTCTAAGTCATGTTATAGTATTCATAAGTTGGACAAGTTGTCGTGTGTATATGAGGGGGTGAGCATAACATTAATGGCTTATCATTAATGTTGTGAAATGCAGTGATTTTTATGTCTGGTGTAAGGCTATATGTGATGGGATCTGGGAAAACCCCTTCACATGGTGTGATTTGACTTTTTTGAGATTTTAATACCATCTGAAAGCCAACATTCAGCTCTTTTCAAATTCAAATTGCTTCTTTCAAATGTTACAATTACTTAAATTCAGCTGATCAGTTAGATTTTTTGTTATAGAATTTTGAGGAAAACCACTTTAAAGACGAGGATTCTAAATTAAATCATAAAATAATTAGTCACACTGAATATATTTGAAATACAAAAAAGGCCACTTTGGCACCAAGCATGACACATCACTCAAAAATTAAGTTTAATATTCTGTATTAAATACAGAAATTTTCTTTATTAATAAAGAAAAAGACAATCAATGGGTTGAGTTCATCGCCATGTTTTAATTTTTGTTTTTCTGGGCAGTTTTTTTTCCCAGTTAGTTTTTTTTAGTGTTGTAGTAAATAAGATCAAAACACAATCATATTGATCACAGAATCAAAACACAATCATATTGATCAAACATAAACAATGCATTTGGTTAAATAGTATTAGTTAAATATATTGTTGGTATATACAAATGGCAGTTATTGTAGATATAGCCTACAAAGTACAGTTAATATGTACAAAGATGATTGGTGTTACACAGTTTTACTTACAGACCTATACAGTATACATTTGTTACTTACATTGATATGTATTGTTCATGACAGTCATCAAAGAGAAAATAGAAAGATTATTATACCTTTTATGTCTTACTTATGCACATTTTACATTCATTCTTTTATATTAATTGAACCACTAAGAAATATCAACATATTCAACAATCAATTCAACCAATATCAACATATTCAACAATCAACCTTTCTAATCAAAGCCACAGTACAATAAAAAATCAATGTCAAGGACACCCTTTCTTTTAAAGTTTGCCTGGACCCTTACGGCAATTCTTCACCTGAATCATCAGCAATCTGGGGCTGGCAAACTAAGTCTTGCTTGTCTTCTGATACAAATTCTCTAATTTCATTGTACAGATACTGTTGCCTTTTAAGGTCAAGGCCTTTGGGGTGAATCTGATCAAGCAATGCACTGGGATGGAGTGGAAATTCAAGTGGAAACCTTTTTTCCCCAGGTCTTGAGAAACTTCCTCACTGTTGAGGAATTGTTTCATTGTGACTGATGTGGTTGCAGTGAATGTGAAATGATGAAAAGTTTTAATGTTGTCAAGTTTTCTGAAGTGTGTGCAGAGAAATGTGCTCCAATCATACATGGGCACTAGAACAGTACCGTCCTCCCTACCACAAAGACATGGCACATTGACTCCAGATGGACTAGAACCTATCACAACATTTTCAATGTCCTCTAAACAGTCAACTTTATTTCTTCTCAGATTTCGTTTAAAGAGACCACAACACCAATCGCACAAAAACTTGGTGTGCCCAGCAAGAAGGAAACTCATCTTGATTGAAACGTGTCTACCTGTCAACACACGCCACAACAGATACCACATCACCATAGAGTTTTTGTTTTGTCCAGCACAGTTATCAGCATGCAAGTGCATGTGCTTTTCTCCCAGTCCATAGTTTTCAAGAAAGAATTGGAGAAGGCTAATGACGCAGTTGCTACCTTTGCCTGTCTGAATGGATTCATCCAACAGAAACGTAACCTGCTTTGGCAAGGCCTCACAAGCTACACCAAAAACTCCACACTTGCGAGGGGTTTGAAAGTACATTGGCCCTGGTTGAAGGGGATCACTGGGGTAATGAATCTGTTGTACAAAGTCCATGCTGTAATGCACCATTCCGTCATAGCTGCAAGGAACATGTGGACCTAACTCTAAACCAGGAGGCAACGCTTCTTTTGAGTCCTTATGTAACAGGTTGAAAGGTCCCCCTTTCTATGAATATATAATTGCACAAGATCTGGTCTAAATAGTTTCTATGGTACCCTGATACAGTTAGAGGTTCCTGGTAGCCCCTCCTTTCCCCCCTTGTCTTATGTTTCCCTATCTCCTCTTCCTCCTTCCTGTTGCGTTTTGGTTTGGATTGAGGTAGGTTTGGAGATTTAGGCTAATCCTAATCTATGTAAATATTGATATGTAAAAGTGCCATCTGTAGCTTTAATTGTATTTATTTTATTTGTATATATTTTATGTGCATTATTTTTGAGTTATTTTTGCATGATGGCCTTTCTGTAAGTTATGTTTATGATTTTGAGACACGCCACATGTGGGGATTAGCCCCACTGTGGATTCCAGTGTAGTTATGCTGTAGTTGCTAACTCACTGTGATATTTCTTTTTGTTTCTACTGTATTTAATCATTTTAGGAGTGGAGGGAGCCAGCTAACAGGGACAACGTTTGTATGTGTGCCTTTCTGTGTACAGGTGTGCCATGTTTTTCTTATATCTTTGCATTAATGTATTATATTGCGTTACGTTACGTACGCAGCCTGTTGCGTTTTGGTTTGGATTGAGGAGTGGAGGGAGCCAGCTAACAGGGACAACGTTTGTATGTGTGCCTTTCTGTGTACAGGCAATAAAACATCTTTGCAGCGGTAATTCTGGGTCGTCAACTTAATTCAACACAACGCAGAAGTCATCACCCGTTACACTTACATAGTTGCTGATAGTACGTCCGCTCAATTCCAGCTTTCTCAAGATGATCAGTGGCCAGACTATGTAGCTCAGCCTTTTCTGCATCTGACCTATTGGCAGCCTCACCGATCACAATCACGATCGTCAGTTATCGATATTGTGATAAAAAACAGAAAATATCGTGATATACTTTTAAGTCCATATCGCCCAACCCTACCTATTGCATCCACATGCCACAACGATTTTATATTCATCCACCTCAGCAATCACTTTTGGAATTGTTTTCACATTCAGAATCCTCCTTCCTAATGTGAACGGAAGGGCTAACTAGATAAATATTACCTGTGTTGGTGTGAACATGCCCATATTGCGGTGGGAAAATAAGATCTAATTAAAAAAAAAAAAAATCTTTGTAATGTGAGAGCATGGGGCTGTGGGAACATAGGGCCCAATTTCCCAAATTTCCTAAGAAATGTGTGAACATAGGGCCTGTTTTCCAAAAATTCTGTGAAAAATAAAAATTCCTAAGAAATGTGGGAACATAGAGTTGTGGGAACATAGAGCTGACCCCACAAAAACTGTGTGTTTCATTCAAACATTTTGTTTCATGTGGGTTGCACTCGTGGGTTGCACTCTTGCTCTAGACCAAACTCAAATTTACTTACTTTTTGTTTTATACTTATTAATTTTTTTTTAACATGTCCCTCTGCCATAAATATCTGTGTGTGCCTGTCAAAATGTTTCACGATTGACTGGAAAAAAGTATTTAATGTGTTTACAATAATGTGTCTGTTGATCTGTCTATTTATTATTTTTGACAGAGTCGTAAACGGAAGGGGAAAAAAAAACAGGTTATGGAAGCTGTGGAGAAGGGACTGGACCGAATCTTCCAGCATCAATCTATGCAAGATTTGGCCTAAAGACAATATGAGAGGGATCAACTGGAATGGGAGAAGGAAGTAGAAAGGGACTGGCTTGATATCGAAAGGCGTCGCCTTGATTTTGAGATGCGAAGACTGAGCAGATGAGTATGATGCAGTTCATTCAGTCTGTCCACTGGCCAACGACATTTCCTCCACCAACCTCATTCAATGATGGTCTCTTTCCCTCTAGTTACCTTGAACATCTAGAGGGCCCTCCCTCCCCCTCCAAGTGCCTCAACTGTGTCGCAACTTTCTTTCCCCATTAACAAGCTTTCCTTGTTTTGTTATTGCACTCAGGTTCAGCGGGTGCGGCCGCACCGGGGCCCGTGGCCTTGCAGGGCCCGTCCGTCGCCACCTCTGAAGAGATCAGTAACGTTTCTATCTGAATACTTCAGATACGTACGGGCCCCTTGAAAGAAGCAGTGAGCCCCTCTATGTAACAGCGTTCGCCTGAACATAAATTACTTGTATCTAAACAATGTCGAAGAGAGACGTGTATATTTAGTTTTAAGTAAACTATTCACCGCTAGGATTATATAGTCGTAATTTCACCCTGAATCTCACTTCATGGTGACACCTGAAATATTGTCCAACTTAATAGGGCAATGTAAACTATAGGCAAATGTGTATAAATTATTATCAACATATAGAGATAATAATCAGCGAAGTGAACAACAACGTGTAGCCTATTTTGGTAGTCTAATTTGCTTTAGGCTACTAGGGATTGTGGGATAGCCTGCGGTAGCCTAATGAATCTGCGCATTAGGCTACGTGCAGAGTTGATAGCTATGAGTCGAAATATAAACAGAAGGGGTTTTCATAAAAATCTGATCTCAACATGTATAGCAGGATATCTAGAATATAACGTAGGTAACGTAGAATATTATTTGAGGTGGCATCTCTCGTTTAAATGAAGGCCAGTTTCAGTCACTAAAAATGGCTCGGCTACTTTTGAAAAGTTTAGACGGTAACGTTAGTGAAGGTTTTTTTTTTTCTAATATGGATGAGTGGAGAGTTTTCATACGTGGAAAAGAAGAATCGAGATAGAGACAATTTTACTTAAAATCAGACGAGGACTGCTCAAAAGTAAGTTACGAGTTTTGTGCATGGTGCGCCGTCACCAATGTTTCTCCTCTTTATTTAGGCTAATGAATGAATGGTGCGCTCGCTGTCATCAATTTGTGTCTTTGGTGTGGTAACGTTAACGTTATGATTAGCCTGGGATAGGCCGTTAACGTTACTTGTGTTTCATCATCTTCTCTGGCATTCGTGGACATTGTGCTTAGGGGGACCACCTTGATAATCTTGCTTGAGCAGCACGGGGCAAGAGAGACTCAGCACCAGGGGTGTAGTGGGCGTGGAACGCGGGGGTACGCCGTCCACCCACTTCTCACGTGAGGAGAAAAAAAAAAAAAAACTTCTCACGTGAAGAGAATTTTTTTTTGTAAAATTATATATTAAACCACACACATTGGCAATTAAAGTGGCTACGTAAACACGCACACTCACACAAAATCACAACATTATCGTCATCAACCTGGGACGAAAAAAAAGAAAAACAACCATTCAAACAAACTAGCCTGCACCTCATCGTTCGGGTTAATACACTGTATTAAAATGGCAAAACAACACAAAAAAATTGACTTTTATTTTCGGAAAGATGCAAACAATAATTTAGTTGATGCTCCAGCACCAGAAACAAGGGCTTTGTCTGAACAATCAACTCATGCCACCGAAGTTCCGACGCCTTCAGCTAACGCTAGTAACGAGGAGGTGGTTGGAAGCCCTGACAGTTCACCATTCCCAGCAATATGGACTGACGAGATGTGGCGGAGGAAGAAGGAGGCTTATCCCTGGTTAGACGCTAAGGACGGGAAATTGGGCTGCAAGGTGTGCTCTTCTATCAGTGACCTATCTGTGTTCAAATCGCAAGGCTCACGACTTGGAGAGGAATGGCGCTCATACAGTATCACACATAGTGGAACTGACAAAAGCTCAATGCTTTCCTCTCTCAGGAAAAAAAATTCTAAGACACTTTCAGTCAAGCGGCCACACTGCTGCACAACAAATCAAAGATAGTGCCACACGAGACATTGCCTAAAGTCTGCGATAACATGAACGCATCTTACATGAAGGCCACCTGTGCTGTGTTCCGCACAGTTTACCATATAGTGCAGAAAAATAGGCCATTTTCTGATCACTTTGGGCTGATTGAGCTACAAGGCCAGAATGGGGTTGACACAGGCATTGGTTTGCACTCCCGTTACAGTGCAACACAAATAACCGATCACATTGCTTCCCAAATGCGTAAAAAAGCCTGTCAGCGCATTCAGGCAATTGAGGGTAAGATTTCAGTCCTCATAGACGAGTCAACGAGCCTGGGGTCAAAAACTACATTGATCGTCTATCTTAAATGTGAAACAGACAAGGCAAACGATCCACACTTCATGTTTCTGGATTTAGTTGAACTGCCGAATCAAACAGCGGACACAATTCTGCATCATCTACTAAAATGCCTCCAAGCACACGGTTTTGACGACGCATACCTAAAGAAGCACCTTGTAGCTTTTGCAAGTGATGGGGCCAGCGTAATGTTGGGGCGAAAATCTGGTGTGGCCAAACAAATGTCCGATCGCTATCCTAATATTGTGACTTGGCACTGTTTTAATCATAGACTGGAACTCGCAGTGGGTGATACTGTGTCTGACATCAGTGGTATAAACCATTTCCAGGCATTTATGGACAAATTATACACTTTATATAGCAGGTCACCCCAAAATCAGAGAGAACTGGCTGAGTGGGCGGAGGCATTAGAACAGCAAGTGGGGAAAATCGGCCGTGTTTTAAGCACAAGATGGGTGGCGAGCTCTTTTCGCACAGTGTCTGCTGTTTGGGACAATTTCGAAGCATTATGTGCTCATTTCGAATTTGCAAACAGAGATGAGAAGCGATCTGCCTCTGACAGGAAAATGTATGGAGGGCTGTTAAAGCGACTGACCTCAAAGCAGTTCTTGCTGGATTTAGCACTTATGAACGACACACTGCATGAGCTAGCTCTGTTGTCAGAATGTTTGCAAAACCGCACTGCATCCGTGCCCTATGCAGACAAGTTGATTAAACGTAGCATTCGGATCATTGATGCAATGGGTGAACGCCCAGGGACAAAAGTTCTTGCAGCTGAAATAGCAATATCAGAGGGCAGATTGGGCTCCGTTGAGCTTACGGACAATGCAAAAATTGTTTCCATAAATCGGCAGCAGTTTCTGAGAAGTCTGTGCAACAATTTAAGCCATCGGATGTTCACCACCGCATCATCTGGGCGAGTCAATGCCCAAGCCGAATCTGACTATGCCAAGCTGATTGTGCAGCTTCAAGTCCTTGAGCGGGGGAACTGGCCGTCTGCGCAGGATATGCCAGTGGGATTTGGAGAGGCAGAGATAGTTGCACTTTGCAAATGTTTTAGACTACATATTACCAGTGCAATCAATGGATTCAGAGATTTAATCGAGTGTTCTGGGGATGCAAATAACACACCTAATGATCTAAGGCCTTTAATGAACTGCTCCAAAGTTATCCCATGCAGCACTGCTGAGTGCGAAAGGGGATTCAGCCAAATGAACCTCATCATCACCCCAACCCGCACAAGGCTGCTAATTGATAGGGTGTCTGCGTTGATGTTCATCAAGCTACATGGACCACCAATGAAGCAGTGGGATCCGACTGGCTACGTCAGCACTTGGTTGCGATGCCATCGCGCGGCCGAAGATAAGTGCACAAGACCTGCAAGCGACTCCCGTAGTGAGCCTCCTGACCCGCTATGGCAATTTCTTTAATTAGTCAAACAAGTCGGTAAAAAACATCACATCACATAAGCCCTACACTGTTTTTTTGTTCATTGAGGCAGATCTGTGTGTTTCATGATGTAGCCTAGGCTATATGTTGTTTTGTTCTATTCTGTTAACAATGTTGGTAACTTCAGACCAAGTCCTGGTTTTGAATGATAATGAATCGGCTCTGACGCTGCATTATTTTGGAGGAATTATAGTTTATGCGCTGCCTGAAGCATTAAATGTAGCCTATTTCAATTAACTCACGTTGGCGTTTTTTGACGGTTCCATGCCCTGAGGCTAATGTTAATGATTTTATACTAGACATGATATTCAACCTCTAGATTAACAAAACGTCGAATATGATGCGAATATGATAATTTCTCGATGTGCCATCTGATCATAGGCCTATGTGTTCTATAGACCTGAAAGTTATTGGTTATAGCCTATGGTTAATAAATCATAACTTTTTGAAACCAAAGGCATATTGTCTTTTTTTTTGGGGGGGGGGGGGGGGGTCGTAGCGTACCCCCACTTAAAAAATCCCCACTACACCACTGCTCAGCACTAACATTTGTGCATTTAGCAGAGGCTTTTTATCCAAAGCAAGGGTGAAGTGCAAGAGGGTGATCTTGTGCATAGTTGGCTACATTTGTCATTTATGTGTACATTGAGTCCGTTTTGATGTTTGATGCAGATGATGAGTAATAGCCTACATGTAAGCTAGAGTTAGGCTAACACCAGAGTCCATTTAGGGATATGTCTCCATAATTTTTTCTTGGGCTAAGGGGGGCCCGCAATGCACAGTCGCACCTGGGCCCGTGACAGACTTGTTACGCCACTGATTGCACTTTATCTTTATTTATAGAAAACATTATTTTTGCAAGTAAAAATTAAAGCCCCAATGTGTAGAGAAAAATTAAGGGCAACGCATTTAGAATTACGTACAGTATTACAGCTACGGTAGCCTGCATGTGGATGTCGGTCTATTGCCAGTCTATAGCCAAAGCGAACGATATGACAGTTTTCAGCTTCCACATTCCAAGATGGCAGCAATACATGGAGAGCCTACCCCAGTTAATGTGCGTGCAAATGTGAAATTTCGAATGGTGTGCTCTTATCCAAGTTTTTTTCAGCTTTTTGGTTTTGGGTGCTCTTTTAGTCCAAGGTTTTAGATCCAAGTTTAGAAATTTGTATTGACTTAGGCACTTCCAGTTTAAAAAGTCTTTATTAAAATGACCAGTCCTTACATGGACATCTTAAAAACAAGGCCCAGGCGTAGCGGCATGAGTGCCTTCTTCAGGGCAGTAACAGAAGGCACTCATGCCGCTACGCGTGGGCCTTGTTTTTAACAGTCAGGGGTCCAAGGCCTTTCAGGCAGTTTGAGGCAGTCTGCTACACTTTGACATTTTTAAAGTATTTCACCTAACTAAAACCTTTTATGCAAAAGTGACATATATTATTACATTCTATAAGATAAGATGTCCATGTAAGGACTGGTCATTTAAATAAAGACTTTTTAAACTGGGAGTGCCTTAGTCAATACAAATTTCGTAACTGTATGTAACCTCTGTTCTTCTGTGACAGTTTTGGAGCACGGTAAGCACTTTATTGTTTACTTGAACTGACTTTATGTGGTTATAAGCTAAGGTAAGCACTTTTATTTGGACATAATAGGACTGTCCTGTTCATAGCTCTGTTTCCCAGTAGTAGACATTAAAGCTTTCAGTTGATTGCTGAGGATATGGGTTCAAAGCCTGAGAAGGTCTAAGTGTGTGTGTGTGTGTGTGAGAGAGAGAGAGAGAGAGAGAGAGAGCGCCTCAGTGCGAATTATGGCAGGCAAGAAGTTGCAGAGTTTGACCACCTATAAAACTTCATCCCCTGCATCTACCCTGTATTACTTCAGGAGGTCAAGTAAGCCCCCCCATTTCTTTCTCTTTCAAGCTCTATCTTCTGCTCCTTTCCCCCTGGGATTCATCATTGTGTAGTCCATGGAGGTCCTCCACAGGTCCTTTGTCAGCAGGCAGAGCTGGGATTGAACCAACAACCTTGAGAATGGGGATCTCTGATGCTACCACTGGCTCCTCCAGGGTGGTGGAAAGTTTCCTGTTCAGGTAAGTCCTTGGGTGCCAGTGTAGTATAGCGCTAGTATAACAAAGTCTTCAGTCCACATTGCTTTCCTGCTAGTCACCCACAAGAATAACAGTGGCAATTGGGATTTGAACCCATAAATGTCAGGATATTAACATGGTAGCCATGTTCCTGAAGGGCCCATTTGTCTGGAACAGAAACTGTATAATGTCTTCTGCACTGATTAACCATCTGAAGGTCCTAGTGTCAGTGGTCAAGATCATGTTGGTTAATGAATGAAATAGTTAGACAAGTGTGACACTAACAAATATCTCCCAGTGAAATGAAATACTGTTTTATAATTGGCTGTCTATTAATTCTTGATAATAGGACACCTGTGATGTTTGTTAGGTAAAAAAGTTTCACCAGTGTTCTAATCAATGCTTTTAAGAATGCAGTCTTGTGGACCTTCTATCATATGAAAATAGTTCTCCAACTGAACTGGATAATGTCTTTCATAACAGAACCACGTGTTATTTTTATGTTTCACTTCTTTATTATTGAATAAAATCATGGTGGGCTGCTATGGCCAACAATGTGTCCGGGCCGTTTTCTTTTTTTTATCCCAGTCCAGCCCTGTCCAAAACCCCTTCCAGCACATCCACTGTTAGGCATTCAATGAGTAGAATACAGCTTTTTCCCCTCAATGTTGGTAAATGTACTTAAATGAGTAGAATACAGCATTTTCCCCCCCAATGTTGGTAAATGTACTTTAATTTAATGAGTATGTAGCATTTTTAATATTTGATCAGTAGAAAACCTTTTGTCTCACTATTAGCCTATGATATACTATCAAATCTCATACTAGTACTTACATAAGTATTAGCTCTCTTTCATCCTAGCTTAAAATGTGTGAATTTGTAGGTATGACACAATATTGCTTCCCCATCTCATATTATTCACATAAATGAGATGTTAATATCATCTTATAATACAAAGAGTTGAACTATATAGGCCTAATTCACATGAGAAAGCATTGAAACACAATAAATCCATGGTTTTAAACGCCATCTGGTGGCGGTAAGTATTAAAATTGTGGAGGACAGTGGCATTTGCTATCCAAGTGCGCCATCTGCTGGATGTTCCTAGAACAACACCCTCAATTTTCATAAAATGTTTAATATTTTCACGTTAATAGTTCGTATTTATGTAAGAAAATATGGAACGCTTCACGAATTTGCGTGTCATCCTTGCGCAGGGGCCATGCTAATCTTCTCTGTATCGTTCCAATTTTAGTATATGTGCTGCCGAAGCGAGCACGATTGGTCTATGCGACCGTTCTATATTTATGGCTGCTATAGCGACGGTTACGTTACTTCCGGTATGGCGTCGACGTCGCATACATCCCGATCGCTAGAAAATCATGTAACTGTGCCTCCCCGACGGATGGCTGCATAAACACGCCGCTAAACTTCACCGTTTGAGAACGCTTTTGGCGTCTACAAATTGTTACACGGAATCACGTTTTCGCATGGACGTGACCTTACGAACTTTGCATTATGGGTAACGAACTCGTGCCACGTCCCCGGCCAATTACATTTAGCCTGTCTGAAACCCTCAATGAAACCACTAAATAACCTCTCAAGAATCTTCCCCTCACTACCATTACATACTCTAACAAATACGACACCGATGCAGCCGCGGTGTTCTAAAATGTCACTTACCTCTTCCATTTCCTCGTCCGTCTTGTTGCTGCTCCTTCACTGTCCGCCAGAGGGCGTTGGTGAAGCTGACACTTACCTCACGTTGTCAGTATTCAACCACAAGCCAACTATGCCGTTTATTCGGCATCCCCAATTCCATTCCCAAAACCCTTATCAACTACATTGATTAACAATAAAAGAATATACTGATACAAGCAATTGAACAATACAATTGTTCAAGTTACAGTCTACAGAGATCACAGTAAGCCCTACTCACTTACTAGACTTTCTAGTATCGGTTACAAGCTTCATAGATAAAAATACAAAGTCTCTAGCACATATCTATACCAATCATTTAAAGATCAATATTTTTACTAGATGAAATATTCCCGCACTATGGGTTAATAACTGCACATGAATTTTTAAATTAGGCCACTACTCAAACATTACCATATAAAAACAGTCTAAACATTTCTCTTGCACGACATACATTGCTCACAAGGTGGCGCATAGGTATTACCAGTATCTGAGCAATCTATAGAGATGGGTATGACTTCGCCTGCAAAGGCCTACTTTGAATACACACACAATCTAACATTCAAGCTTAAAATACTTTCACCAGCATGCAAAACTACCATTGTTAAGTTCTACTCAATATAATCTGTACATTGTTAAAATACTAGTCTGCCAAAAATACAAACTTCAGCGACATCACAGGACTATACTTTACCCCAACACCCAAAAAAAACAACATAAAAAAAAACACTTTTATTTGAAAATAAAAAGTAGAATAAGATAGCATAAAAAAAAAAAAAACTTAAAAAAAAAAACTAGGTCCTTCACACATTACAGTTTATGCATAAAGTTTACATTTCTCCATTTGTTCCAGACCAATCTCCACTCAACCACCTTGTAGCAAAAGTGCCTAGGGGGAGCAGCCGAGATTAGATAACACAATTATTAAACCACCAGCATGGTCACCATATTGCTCTATAATATTTAAGCATGCAAAGGCCTGCAAAAGTCCTTCCTGTACCAACAAGTAATATTACTCAAGAACTTTACACAAATAAATACAACACCTTACATAAATTCACAGAGTTAACACATGCCAAGTCAAATTCCCTGAGTATAAGTACACACTTGTCCTATTAGACTACCAGCATGATCAACATATTGCTAAAACGCAATGCTACTAGCGCTGGTTTCCATTTACAGTCTCATTCTTCAATATTAAAGCAGATAAAGGCCTGAAAAAGTCCCTCCTATACACACATCACATTGCTCAACAATACCTTACATGATACAATACATTGAATAAATGAATCTGTTAAATCCATACATTATACAATGTCCACAGCAAAGATTACCCAAATTTATACAATACACATGGAATTTAAATCCACGAAATGTTACATAATGTACACAGTTAAGATTAGCTAAATGAATACCATGAATAGAAGAATCTGTTAGGTCCATTAAAATGTAATCAACACATTAAAGATCACCAATATTCAAACAATACCTAAAAACGATTAAACGGTCAAATCCATTAATTGTCTGTAATGTAAATATGGTCAAGCAAATAACACAATACACATTGAATATAAGAATATGGTTAGGCCACTCACCACAATACACAAAAGTAAACACAAATAATTCCATATGACTAACAGGCAGGACCATCACTGTTACAAAAGCTACAAAAGTACACAACAAACAAAAGTCAAGAAATCAGTTTAGAGTAAATTTACTCAAAAACATTACTGAATGAATAATCATAACTATTTACTTTTTACATTAACATGAGAAACTTTCAATGTCATGCTGACCCAACAAACTACCAAAACAATCTTCCCATGGTCATAAAATTAGCAGGCTATGAAAAGCAAGGTAAGGCAGTGGTCTGTCAGAACTCCGGACTTGAGGTGCAGAGTTGATCCAATCACCATTGTATCTGAAGAACCTCGGACGCCTCGTTCAGTGTCCTCAAGCTGCCGCCTCAGTCGTCTCGTTGGGTGTCCGTATCAGACCTAAAGCTGCAGTCGAGATGCGTATCCATAACATCAGCAGCAGCTCTCTGTCCTCCTCGGGGTGTTGCTGCTGCTCCATCGTTCCTGCTCCTCCTGTTCATATCTATGGAGTGGAAAACACCCACACCCACGTCTGCCATCACACCAACACCCACGTGAATATTTAAGTAAGACCCACATATATATCACATTAGACCTAACGGTACATGTATAGCACAGTTAAGACACACATGTATATATTAATCAACATGAATCAGGTAAGACACATAAGTATTTCTCCACAATAAGGTCCACATACCCCATATATGCCTGCAATCATACCAACACCCACATGACTATCACATTTAGACCCACATATATATATCACAGTAAGATACACTTGTATATAACAGTAGTACTGACATGTATATCACAGTTAAGACATAGGCATGATTCCACATTTAAGTCCACATACCCCACATATATCTGCCATCAAATAAAGACCTTCATGTATATCATTTACATTTACATTTATGCATTTAGCAGACGCTTTTATCCAAAGCGACTTACAAAAGAGGGATAACAATCAAGCTGCAACACAGTACAAGTAAGTGCAATACCATTTGCTAATAGGAGAGCAAGTGCAAGACTTTAGAAGTACTTGATCAGTGCATTCCAAGTAATTTAACGAACTAGGACAAGAGATACTCTTGAAAGAGCTGGGTCTTATGGGTATATCACACTAACACCCACATGAACATCACAGTAAGACACATATGCATGATTCCACAGTAAGGCCCACACACTTCTAATATGTGTACCATCAAACCAACACTCATCACATTGATATCACAGTTGGACCCACGTTTATCACATTAACACTGACACATATCATAGTACGAGAAACATTCACATCCACAGTAAGGTCCACACAAGTCGGCCATCACATTAAAAACTACATGTATGAAAAAGTCCTACAAGTTTATCACATTTACACTAATAGGTATAGTACCACAGATATACCAACAAGTACATCACATTTACACTAACATGTATGATATCACCTTTGGTTGTTTTAAATTGTGCTATATAAATAAACATGAATATCACAGTAAGGCCCATAAATGTATCACATTTACACTGACATTTAGGCATCACATTTACACTGAAATGTACTGTATTATATTGTAGTAAGACCCACAAGTATATCAAATTAAGACTGACAGGTATATCATAGTTAGACCAACAACAGGTACACTGGCATGTATGATATCACAGTAAGACCCACATGTATGAAGAGACCTTAAAACTGACATATTGACACCCACATGAATATGACATCACAGTAAGACATCATGTACTGTACATCAGTCATCCACAGTAATGCCCGTATGAGTCTGCAATTACATTAAACAACCACATGTATGAAAAAAATCAATAACTAAAACCCCAAAGTTAAGCCAATCATGGTGATCAAATCAAGTCATCGCACACCACAAAACATGAATAAACAGCAAGCACAATAGTCTGCAAACAGTTTGCAACAACAATTGTTTAGTGTAACCATTAATTAAGTAATTGTTCATTATTCTTACCTGTACATCATCTGTTATGTAGCATATCAAGGATTTTATTTGTCACATACAATGAAATACTTGCATAAGACATGTAAATTGCATTATGAAAAGAGAGAGAAAGGCTAAAAGGAGAGAGAGAGAAAAAAGAGATGGTCCAAGATAAAATGAGAGCTAAAAATCCAAAATGATAAATTAAAAAGAACAATTAGGCTAGGCCTAAATAAAGGATATGTGATATGACAGGGGACATATCAAGTAATGGCCAACTGCACAATAATCCACATGGTGGGACTAATCAGAATCTTCAAAATTTGGTTGAAAGTCTCGTCAGTGTTGAATCCAGAGCCCCATGGTCCTAGTGCCCCTGGTGTCTGCACCATCATGGCCTTCACAGGACCGCTGGCTTCTGGAGACACTGTGCCACTCCTCCCCCACGATGCTCCTGCACACAAAGGCAACACACACACACACACACACACACACACACACACACACACACACACACACACACACACACACACACACACACACTTTCCTTACCTCCTTTTCTTCACATCGATGCAATTTGGCTGGGAGGGCACACAGCTTCTCTCTCTCTCTCCCCGGATGGCTGGAGGCTGCAGACACCAAACCAGCTGTTCCAACACCAGTTTGAACTCAGTGTGACTCCCTTTGATTACTACCCACCTTGCTTACGGCTTCTGTATCTGAAATCTTCAGCTTGTTACACAACGCCATCATCAGAGAACACACGGAGTCTGGTCACAACTGTCTTTCCTTGGCTTCCAGGAATCAGTTTCTATCCTTCTGCGAAAATGTTTGATCAAGAATTAAGACAATACCATATTGTCACACAACAAAGTTGGTGGTAAGTGTTAAAGTAGCTCAGTCCAAGGTAGACAAGTAGTTGTAGATGTTCATTCATGACAGTTCAGCTGTGTTCAGGAGTTTGATGACTGAAGGGATGAAACTGTTCCTGACATGTTGTTTCTGCTCTGATGGACACAACCTGTCTTCCACAATCCAAAAGTTGGAACATGGGTGACATGTATGAACAGCACAATGCATGAACTGAAGTGAGATCACAATTTATGATGTTCAAGACCCTGGTGACAGAGTTTGAACTCAGTGTGACTCTGATTACTACCCACCTTGGTCTTCTGTATTTGAAATGCACAGCTTATTACTATAAAGCATTATCAGGGAACACAGGGAGTCTGGTCAAAACTGTGTCTTCATTGGCTTTCAGGAATCAGCTTCTATCTTTCAGAATCAAAAAGTTGGAACCTGGGTGACATGTATGAACAGCACAATGCATGAACTGAAGTGAGATCACAATTTATGATGTCCTTGGTGACTGTCAGAGCCATAGTTCAAACACTGATACTGCAGGACGAGGATTGATGCTTGTAGATGTTCATTCATGACATTTCAGCTGTGTTCAAGAGTTTGATGACTGAAGGGAGAGATATGCCGTTTCTGCTCAGATGGACATGAACGGTCTTCCAGAATCCAAAAGTTGGAACATAGGTGACATACTGTATGAACAGCACAAGGCATGAACCGAAGTGAGACCACAATTTATGATGGCCTTGGTTACTGACAGTTTGAACTTCCACTGTGTTTGAACTATGACTCAGACGAAGACAGAAATGTTGAAACGTTGGTCAATTTTGCACAAATAAAAGACTGCAAGATTTATCAGTGTGCTCCTTTCCTCTCCCTAAATAAGTACCTAAGTCCATATGAGATGCACCTGATACTGCAGGACGAGGATTGATGCGTGGAGTGCCCTACCTTTATGACAGTTTGAACTCTGTCTCACCCCCTCTGATTACTACCCACCTTAGTTATGTTTTCTGCATCTGGAATGAACAGCTTATTACACCAAGCCATCATCAGGGAACACAGGGAGTCTGGTCACATCTGTATCTTCTTTGGCTTCTATCTTTTTGCGAAGAGGCTTGATCAAGAACTACTATCTACCTTGGAAATAGCTCGTCTCATTCTGAAATCTTCATCTTTGCTATGAAGTTAAATTTTGCCTTTTATAATTTGTTTTGTCATTGATCTTATTCAGTCGTGATGATAAAGTGCACAAACCCACCTCAAATACTCACTAGTGGTCCAAGTTCAGTAGTCTGCACCTCCAGTATTAAGTCCTGTTACAAAGAGTCAACATGGAAAAGCTGTGCCATAACCGACACATTCTTCTGCTTCTGGAATGACAGTCCACTTCCCTGTGTGTGTTTGCTTGAACAAAAATGTATAAATATGTGTGGCAAGAGAAACAGGATGTCTACATATGCTTTTCAATCAGTAAAACTATCCATCTCTCCATCTATCTTTTTTCTCTCTGTATTTGTGCTGTGGCTGTGCCATAATTTTCCTCACACCTCTATTTTGGCTACAACTTATACTATTATACAGGGACTTTATGTGATGGACAGGTGTGTGTGTGTTACTATGCATATGTCCCGGGAAGCTGCTGCTTACCCACTCCTGTAGGTGGTCATGGCTTGATGGGTAGCACATATGCAGTCGGCCATGTTGTTCCCCTACCGCCCAATCCCCACTCACCCACTCCTGTGTGCATGTAGAGGCTGCAGTCGGCCATGTTGTTCCCCTACCCCCCAATCCCCACTCACCCACTCCTGTGTGCATGTAGAGGCTGCAGTCGGCCATGTTGTTCCCCTACCCCCAATCCCCACTCCTGTGTGCATGTAGAGGCTGGCACAGATTCACTTCTCACAACACCTCCTTTAGACCTGTTCAAAAAAAACTTTTTTTGTTATTTTAAAGCCAATTGCTGTGATTCCCATTCTCCAAGCTATGGAATGACCAGATATAAAATTATTTTGATTTTGGACCATGGGAAGGCCTGCCTCATGAGCCATGAAGTTTTAATGCTGATTTTTGCTAAAAACGCCTGAGATTTTGGCCCATTTTGCCTCATAACTTCCATATCATTAGTCATAGAGCATTATGAAAGGTGCCATATGAAAGCTGGGGACATGTACTTTCAGGTGATACCCAATATGTTAGTGATCTAGACAGTCATTGTTGTTTTAAAAGCTAAAATGTGCTCAATTTTTAGGCGATTTTGGAGGTTTCAGGTCAGACATCACATCATTTTACCTGTTACATGTACTAAATCAACAAATATAATGCCAAATTGAACTTTGCAATGATATATATTTGCAGTAATAGCATTGGAACATTGAAAATAACTTTTTCTGCACATTAGGAACACAAAACCAGGTGTATTAGGTTGAACATGAAAGTAATGACATAGGAACTGGAGAGTCAGTTATTTCAATAACATTATCATTTGTTCTGTATGGCTTTCTTGAAGCTGTCAAATTTCCTCCTAATGTACTCCACAAAAGCAGACAACTTCTCTGTTCTAGATTTGTTGTTATCTCAGTGGCAAAATCAGATATCATTTTCACCCCTCGTTCAGAAACATCATTAGTCCCCTTGATAGACTTCACAAACTTTTCAGCCGATCGGTGTCCATTTGAGGGTTCTCACGCATCCTGGAAAACCTAGAACACCTGAAATCTTAGAGGTGGCTTTTCCCGTTATGGAAAACACCTGGAGATGACCTAAAATCTGTATTGTCCTGGAAAAATTAGCCATATCATTAAAGCGAAGTTTTTGATGTAATTCAAGCATAGCCATGCTGCAGGAGCCTGCTGACTGCACTGTAAAGCGAGTAGAACAAAATAATTTTGAACATAGATTGACTGTGTGAACACAAAAGCGAAAAAGCAGTTTACATGATCCAATGACATGTTCGGCCAATGTTGTTTCAAATTCTTTCATTCCACTCGCTAGCTAGTGCAATAAGTACTGTATACTCAGACATGCTTGAGTTAAGCCTACACCAAGTCTTCACTTTAAGACATTATCCTAAAAATGAAATTGCTCACTGCGCCTGCACAAATGCACCGCATGTTGGTGTATCGTAGTTGGTGATCCCTGTCCTTGAATTTGCGGAAAAAGCCTGGAAATGTCCTTACATTTGATGTTGAAGAAAGAGTGGGAACCCTGATTATACTCTTTCTAGGTTTCCACTGGTTGAGTTATCCAATCAGTCTCAAATCCACGTGCATCAAATAAGAAGTGTGATTCTGGCCCTACCAAATCAGTAAATGTTGTCGATCGATTGATGAATGGGAAACAGACTGTCTGATTTTGCCACTGAGATAACAACAAATCTAGAACAGAAGTTGTCTGCTTTAGGTTGTGAAGTAGCCTAGAAATCTAGACACCCTAGCGGCAGCAAATTAATTTGCTCAGCCTGTACGTCTAGTAGCAAGCCATAGGGAGTTTTATTGGATGACGCCGTTGGTGGCATCTAATCACAACGCTCTATATGTTTAGGGCGGGCTTCACCGATCTTGCCGTTCCTGCGATTGGCCGTTCCTGCGATTGGCCATAGGCTATCCTGTTGCGTCCAGAAGTAGTTTGAAAGAGCAGCGTTGTTCAGCCCATGATTGAGTTTGGTTTATCTCTCGATGCCAGACTATACATTTCAATGATATAGGATGGCCTGCCAGGCTAGTTGTGGAGTACATTGCAAGGAAATTTGACAGCTTCAAGAAAGCCATACTGAACAAATGATAATGTTATTGAAATAACTGACTCTCCAGTTCCTATGTATAATATGTAATTACTTTCATGTTCAACCTAATACACCTGGTTTTGTGTTCCTAATGGGCAGAAAATGTTATTTTCAATGTTCCAATGCTATTACTGTAAATATATATCATTGCAAAGTTCAATTTGGCATTATATTTGTTGATTTAGTACATGTAACAGGTAAAATGATGGTGATGTCTGACCTGAAACCTCCAAAATCGCCTAAAATTGAGCACATTTTAGCTTTAAAAACAACAATGACTGTCTAGATCACTAACATATTGGGTACCACCTGAAAGTACATGTCCCCAGCTTTCATATGGCACCTTTCATAATGCTCTATGACTAATGATATGGAAGTTATGAGGCAAAATGGGCCAAAATCCCAGGCGTTTTTAGCAAAAATCAGCATTAAAACTTCATGGCTCATGAGGCAGGCCTTCCCATGGTCCAAAATCAAAATAATTTTATATCTGGTCATTCCATAGCTTGGAGAATGGGAATCACAGCAATTGGCTTTAAAATAACAAAAAAAGTTTTTTTTGAACAGGTCTAACCTCCTTAGCCCAGGCCGGCAGCTCAGCGTGGTAGTGCTGCTCATCAGACAGGATACTCCCACTGTACCATCTGTAGATGAGCTCTGCGGCACAGAAAACATCAAAGCAGGGACAGCAAAATTATATCATTACACAATACCAACAATAAAGAGGCACAACTGTGAAACAATCCAAGACCTACTGGTGGTACTATAGTATATATAGCATTTTACAATATCTAATAATAAAGACTTATTAAGGCCTTAATTTTTTTTTCTTTCTTTTCAATTTTACACTTTAAGAAAATGATGATATTCATACTCCATGACATTTCTAAATATGTTTTAAGTTTTGAACCTTGAAACAGACACTTGAGCTATTTCATCTTTAGATCCCATTTTAGCAATACCTTCAGTATAATATTTTGTATATCATACATTACAAATGTAACTTTAACAAAACAAGGCTGTGTTCTGACAAACTAAAATGAGCTAAAGCATTACTCCCTCACCATGGTAGTTCAGCCATACACACCCTCAACACCCTTGGAGTTCCCTGTGCTATACATGCCCTTGGAGTTCCATGCAGTTGGCACCTCTAGCTCGGCAGTCCAGGCCTGAGGGAAAAGGAGATACATATTCCATTTATTCCTTACCAAGGGACAGATCTGGTCTTGCCTTGCCTTTAGATAACACTAAAAAGTATATGACCAGTGATGAGACCAAGCAATACAGGTGATCAAATGAATTGACAATAAATCTAATAAAATCAAAATGCCATGCCAACCTTGCTTTCATAGACTTGTATGTACTCTATATTTTACGCACAACATTAGTTTTTTTTTTAAAGATATGGGTAAACTACAACAAAAAGATCACAGATTTAGTCAAATTCAAGCGATTAACAGGCCTGCAAAATTAAATTGGACATATTGTGTATTCTGGGATATTTCAGTGATTTTGAAACCTTCACATTTCCAAGCCCAGCATTACTTAAAACCAATATTTGGCTCATACTGCTGCCCATACATAGCAGCAGTCTAGGCATGGTGTTAACATGGAAAGAAAATTATAGCATCAAGAGACGGTAATATTAGCTTGCACACTGTGAGTAGGCTACATGATTGTGTTGAGGAGAGGGTTGCAGTCTCTACATTATATCAGAGCTGTGTATGATTTTGCCAGTAAGTGTGCTTTGTCACTCAACAAGAGCAGCCCAGTGTAATTACAATCTCACAGGCTAGTGTGAAACTCTTATAACACCACCACATCTTCTCTGTCCAGTCTAATTACCATCTGAAAGGCAAGTCCATTGTTCCAGCCGCCCCCCTGCCTGCTATGGCCTAACCGTCCCTCTCACCCCTACCTCACTCAGACTAACCTTGCATTACCCAATGCCTTCAGAGCAGGAATGGAATCAATCTCATTCTAAGCAACTAATGTAGGCAGTCTTTTGTTATCGCCTTGACCTTTAATTTATAGGCTTAACGTGCATATATACATTTATCACATTGGTGTGTGCTAAGCCTAGGCCTATGTTGCCTTGTGTTTCTTAACCCATCTTGAGGCTTTGTGTGAAGTTTCCTTGGAGGCTGCATTTAACCAAACCTGAGAATGTGACCGATAAGGGACCCTACCAAACATCTTGGAAAATGAATTGGGATGCAGAGAGGAAAACAGACCATTCATTAGCTGAGCACGGAGTTAGCAAACAAAAATAAATGTCCGAACTTATCAATGTTTCATGAGATATGCCCCTTTAGTTATTTACAGTCTCTTTTATTTCCTCCCGTACAGAATGGAAATTCTGGAAAAGCATTTTCTTAGCATCCTGTTACAATAACATCAATTAGACACAATATTTCCTCAAAAATACTTTCTCAAAAGAACTGCTCTGACTGGACAAACCTATAACTCCCCAACACTGCCATGAAGGTGCATGTAAAGTCACATTTTGTAAAGTCCTGTGCACACTACACGGACAGGGAAAGTACACAAAAGTCCAGTACAAGACGGCAGTGGCGAAAATGAATTTAAAGTCCTTCCAACAACAACAGCCTCATCACATCAGTCTTTTAAAAACACAAATGTGACTTAAAAACTGGTTTCGAGACCTCTCAAACAAAACACAATACAGTGTGTCAATCTATTGCAAAATTCAAATGCACTTCTTCAAGCAGGGTTTGGCCAATGTAGAGAGGTTCATACAACTAGGTCATATTCAGGGACTGATAAATCAATTAGAATAGCTACACAGAAACGTGCAGTCCTGCTTCATATCAACTTTAACACCAACAATCCCATAATTTAGACCAAATAAAATAAAATTAAATATAAAGCATTTTCAGACCTAAGGCCTAATAGACACTCTGCTTCTAGTGGAAGGGCATGCTACATGTCTTGTGTTTGATCTGTGAGTGAACTTGCTACAAGTTGACTAAAGTGCATAAGTGGCAGAGTTGCACTTCACACATTAAGAGGCTGAGACACATCTAAGCCTACATTTGACACACTGCTAACATGGAAGAGCTTGCCTTGTAACAAGTTGGCAAGTTGCCTGTGGCAATAAAGGACTGACCTGAGAGAGATAAGGGGGACATGAGAAGGGCTCTACACTGGGCCCATTTCACTTCAATTCGTGAATAAATATTTAGGCATGTGAGCGAAGAAAGTTAACAAAAGCACATGTGCCTGTGACTTCTTACAGCCAACAAATAAGGAGAACATTGGAACAAATAAGGAGAACACTGGAACAACAAGACCATTTAGAAATGTATTAAAAATAAAAACAGCAATAAGAGTTCCATCATTTTCGAGACTATGGAAACAGCAGAGAAAGTACAATTCAACCCAGACTGGCTGATTACAGATGGCGTTTTGTAGGCTAGAGTATGGCAGACTGATGATCGGCCTCAGCCAACAGACTGTTGACCACTCTCACTGTCTCAAGATGAGGTTTTTGCAAAGACCCTCTATAAGTTAATAATTACAGTCTAACTAGACCTACAGTGTCTCATCACCAGACAGAGTTTGGTAAATCTAGGCTCTGGGCTAATCAACCTGTCAATCACTCCAGACCACCTCTGTATAAAACAAATATTGGTAGGGGAGTCATTTGAGTGTGTTACTTTGCTCCTCTCTCTCTCTCTCTCTCTCTCTCTCTGCCTGTGTAGCAGAGGGAGTGTGGGGGAGGGTGGTGTGAACCTAAGCTACATTCTTGTGGCGGGGGAAGGGCTGCTCCTGATCAGGTGTGTGTGTGTGTGTGTGTGTGTGTGTGTGTGTGTGTGTGTGTAGGAGAGACAGGGAAAGGGGGACTGGATAGAGCAAAGGTTCTCAAACTTTATTGAGTTGGGTACCCCTCATGGAGCAGAAATTTAATCAAGGACCCCTTTGGATCACAACAAAATATAGGCTACCGGTATGTCCTGCCGAAAATTCACTGACTTCAACCAACCTCCACTTCAGCCACTCTGATGATGGTGATAACAATACCATCAATGGGGAACCACACTGCAAAAACATGGCCCTCTAGAAATAAGATGAAAATTCTTAAATCTTAGCAAATGTGTGTGTGTGCAAGATCGCCTAAATGTGTGTGTGACTGCAAGATTGCCTAGCTGAGGATCATGCGCTATGCTGATGAGCCATATAACATCTAGCAGGGCTGCATTCAAGACCATCCAGCTGATGACTTCCCCTGTGTCTGTCATGTCTCCTCCCTCCCGCTGACCACCTCTGGGTGTCCGTTTTGAACGTGGATCTAAATCCCATCAACCTATGGACTTTTTATGCCTTTATTTGATCTTTATTTTATTTTAATTTATTCACTTTTGTTCACTAATCTTGTTCTTCTTGCCTTGCCTATCTTTCTTCTCTCACATTCCACTACATTGTCTTACGAAAGTATTTCTATGTATGTGACAACACAAACACAGAAATGGTTTTGTTTTGGGCAAAAAAATCTGCCAATGAGGTAAAAGTTTTTTAAATTAGCAAAATAGTCTTGACTTATTTCAAGCAACATTTCTTGAAACAAGAAAAAAAATAAAATAAATAAAGCCCTACTGAGATTCATTTTCTTATTTTTGAGATCTCCAGTCTATAAACCATGGCCATATTTTCTTAAAACCACTCAACAAAACTGCTGAAAACAAGACAAATTTGCTTGAATTTAAGACCAGTTTAAGCCAGACCATTTGGTCTCCTATTCAGCTCTGAATCCCACACCACAATTTGAAGTACTGAGAGAATTACTAAAGAATTTTAGCTTTTTAGATGGGAGGAAGGGACGGCGGTCACTACTGTCAATTGCAGCAACTCTAAAGGCTCCACCTACTGTCCGGGCATGTGTATTACACGGGAGGAAACATGAACCTAATAGCACGTCCTGATACAAGACAATCTAAGTTCAAACCATATAATAAAAGAGATCGCTTCTTCTACCAAGGTGGAATTAAAGGCATTTTGCAGCAAGTATTAGGCCTAGTCAAGAAATGTTGGAGAGAATATAAAAAGAGAATGTAATATCCAGACAATTAATAATGGAAAATGAACTACTGCCATAGCTGACAGTGATGCCATTAACATTGCATTGCCTAGTGGCAGATTTTGTAGGAGGGGAACAAAAGTAAAGCAGTTTAAGTTCAAATGCTCTTGCTTAGTCAAAAGACTGGACTAACAGTTAACCGCAGAATGGATGAACTTAAGTATTTTGCTTCAAATTGTAGGCTAAATGAAGAAAATCATATTTCACAGCATTTCATATTGTTCTTTTGGACGAAAAAAATATTGTTAAGTCAGGTTTGTCTCAAGCCAACCACCCACTAACCTCCAACCAGCTCTACCAGCCAACCAATCATCTGCAAAGGCAGCTCCTCCAGCTAACCAATCAGCTCTCTCACCCTAAAACTGGTGGCATCACTGAAGTAGTAAGGGGAACAAGCCCATTGATAAAATTTCATTGGATAACATTTTTTAACTACAAAAGCAAACAATTGAAATGCAGAGAGGAAGAAATCAAATTCTGATCTGCCCTAGTCCTGATGACCAAACAATAGCCATATTTTTACCCAATTTGTAGTCTTATTCTAAATTTTAATTAATGGCCATTTTTTGTAACAACTATTAATTATTAGGCTATATTATATCCAACAGACTCCTGTCTAAGTGGGTGAGTCTTCTCCACTTACATTTCAACAACCTGTTTTTCAATGTGGAGAACATGTGTGTAACTGTCAATACGGTCACCTGAAGCAACACTGAAGGCTCCACCTACTGTCCGGACATGTGTATTACATGAGAAGAAACGTGAACCTAATGACACTTCCTGATGATGCTGTACAAATAGACAATCAAACTTCACACCATATAATAAAAGAGATGGATTCTTCTGCCAAGTTGGAATTAGAAGTATTTTGCTAGTTTTAGTCAATAAATGTTGGAGAAAATAAGACAATGCAACATCCAGACATCCTAGAAAGGAAAGTGAACTAGGCCAAGGCTATGCTATGGTCATAACTGACAGTGATGCAACTATCAGTGCATCCCCAAGTACTGGCAGATTATGAATTATGAAAACAAAAGGACAGCAGTTTAAGTTCAAATGCTCTTGCTCAGTCAGAAGACTGGACTGACAGTTAACTACAGTATGGCTGAACTTAATACAAGTATTTTGCAGAAATATATGATTGCATCAGAGGGAGAGTCGATCACAAATTGAGAGGCAAGAAACTCCTTTTACATGTTGGCTTGGGAGTTCAAGACCAACAGACAAAGCAGTGCGTCACACAAATTGCAGAAAGAAGATATAGGCTACCTGGATAAAATGATGGAAAAAAGTAGGCTATATCCCAACAATTGAAGTAGGCTATTGCCTGAGTTAGGTTACATAGTACTGGGAGGGCTTGCTACTGAAATAGAATGAATGCTGAACATAGGTTAGCCTAACTAATCACGTGTCAAAGAAACATCACCAACATTCTGCACCCCTGCAACTGAGCATCAAAACCATTCAGTCCTAAAGTATTGTCTGATGAATTTGAAATTAAACTTTCTAACCTAAGTCACCAACCAAATTATGTGTTCAATAATCAACACCACCAATTTAAAACTGATCCGACAGCAACAAAACACAACATTGCAAACGCATCTTCAAATGTCACAAACAACAAATAAAACACAATAAATGCATTGATGGGAAGAGAGAGAGAGAGAGAGCTTGAGAGCGAGAGAGAGAGAGAGAGAGAGCGAGCGTATGTGAGTGTGTATAATTTGAGAGAGAGGGAGGGAGGGGAGAGTGTCTGGGGGTGGAGAGAGAGAGAGTGAGAGAGAAAGAGAGAGAGAAAATAGTTGGTGAGAGTTAGTGCTTGGGTGTGCTGTAGAACTGTAAGGGAGGGGGGGTGCACATAGATGGGGTGAGGGAGAGATAGAGTTTGTGTGTGTGTGTGTGTGTGTGTGTGTGTGTGTGTGTGCGTGCCTGCATAATTGGTGAGAGAGAGAGTGAGAGAGAGAGAGAGAGAGAGTGTGCATGATAAGAGTGGGAAAGATTTTATGTGTGTGTGTGTGTGTAGATGTGAGAGAGAGTGAGAGAGAGAGAGAGAGAGAGAAAGAGAGAGTGTGTGTGTGTGCACATGATGGGAGGAGAGAGGGATAGTGTGAGAGAGTGTGTGTGCGTGTGTAGATGTGAGAGAGAGAGAGAGAGAGAGAGAGAGAGAGAGAGAGAGTGAGCGTGTGTGCACATGATGGGAGGAGAGAGGGATAGTGTGAGAGAGTGTGTGTGTGTGTAGATGTGAGAGAGAGAGAGAGAGAGAGAGAGAGAGAGAGAGAGAGAGAGAGAGAGAGAGAGAGAGAGAGAGAGTGTGTGTGTGCACACATGATGGGGAGGGGAGAGAGAGAGTGAGCGTGTACGTGCGCACGGCAATGCATTACCAGGCCATCCTTAGAAATATGTTTGCTTGCCGTAACATCCGAATCAGAAAAAAAATGGGGCAGTCATAACAGTCCAAAAAAATGTCATTGTTGTTGAGTGCTCCTATCCTATACTCACTCCCACATGACATTCCTGTCTAATTGAAAGATGCATCTCTAAATTGTAGGCTGCATGAACAGACAACATTAGCGCAGCCTACTTCTGTTATGAATTTGCTACCGGAATAGGCCTGCATGGTTTCAAGTGAGACTTACAAAAAAGCTGAGGCAAGAAGAAGCATGTGCCTGTTTTCTTAACATGGGAAAGAGAGTGGTACTATACACTTTGACTTTCCACTGCGTTCTATAGCCTACCGCTCTGCATGACGGCCTGCTGCGTTGCTATCCATCCCTCTAAAATTCAAAGCTCGTGAACTTTTCTTAACTCAAAAGTAAAGTATTGTTATTAGATAGCTTATGCGGGCAATTTGCAGGGATAAAATTGTTTCCTTGGTTGCTTTACAGTATGATGGTTGGCAAGTTGGCTGAAAAGACAGTGAAAAACAAAACAAAAGAAAAAAATCTATTGAGCCCCATTTGACTGAGATGGTTAGGTTACGGCAAACAAAAATAAGTTTAAGGATAGCCTAATGAGACAGAAGACATAGGCCTACCAGTCATGACGTGTTCAGTTCCACCGGCCAGACGGTGCATCATATGGATTCCAGCACAGTCCATGCAGTTTGGGCTCCTAACAATCATACAAACAGATTAATCAGCATTCAGTTTGGGCTCCTCACTCGCTCGCTCGCTCTCGCTCTCTCTCTCTCTCTCTCTCTCTCTACCCCCCCCCCTCTCTCTCTCTCACACACACACATTGATCAGCATTCAGTTTGGGCTCCTGAACACACACACACACATGGTTAACTTGCATGCAAGTTCACTGGTTCACACACTACTCACACTAGCAAGACCACAGGTAAAATCAAGCTCTGACTGAAACAATCCTGTAACATGTAATGGCTGGCTGTGCCCTGACACAGGTTGCATTGCCGTTTGTCCAATTCAGACGAAATACTTCACAATGATTGGCCTGTTTTTGAGCATGCAATGTAGCCATTGGATTGTCTGACAACTATTTAAACAGCAGGCTACTGTAGGATTTGCATAGAGCAAAGCAGAAAATAATTTGTGTCATTTTACACATTTATACATGACAGGACAAGATTGTAGATGAGAGATGTGCTTAATGATACATTCTCCAGCAAGGGACAGCTAGTGAAAGGCAAAGACGACTCCTAATACACATTATGATTCATGTAAACATTCCGAAGGATTCATAAAAAGTTAAAGCTTTTTCAAAAAACGTGCCCGACAAGTCTCATAAATCATATAGGCTAGGCTATCATTCCTACATGCTTCTACATCAGTGTTTCTCAAACTTTTTGGACCAAGGACCACTTTGCCCAAAAATATTTTTTCAGGGACCACCTACCATTGAGCCCCCTCACCAAGTCGCATGCTGCTAACCCTTAACCTTTGTAAATTGGCATTTATGAGCACTTCAAATTCAGATAGCTTGAAGTTTTTAATATAGGCTAAATTACAAGCCTGCTTAGTATTCATTGAACCACTACTTGTGAGAAACTAAAATTCACATATTTTTTGGAAATCCCTTCACGGACCACTTGAGCTTTCTCGCGGACCACACTTTGAGAAACACTGTTCTACATTCATTTCCGTGTAACATAAGCCTATGCATGTATCCACATACAATTTTCAAGCGGCTCTTTAAATTTACATTAAATGTTAAGTCAATGGGCTTGTATGACCAAAAAAAGTTGGCGCAATTAAATGACTTCCATTTTGTAATGGGTAACGTTACAAGCGTCATTGTTTGCTTTCTGAAATTAGCTGACCTTCCCTGTCTATCCCTAAAAATTAAGCATTTTTATTTCCCCACGATGCACCAACATTTCACTCTTGATTTGCAATGTTTGCATTTAGCTTGGTATTCAATGAACGCATTGCGTTGCATGCAAAATACCTGCACCTACCACGAGCTGACCTCTCCTCTGATCACGCGCTTGAAGCATGTCTGCTTGGCGCAGAACTTGACAGGGCAACAAATGCAAACTTTCACACTGACACTGCTAGCCAATACCAAAAACACACCTTTATTAAAATGCTAACATTAATTTCACTTATCACTTACTTTCAAGTCATGAACTAATCCCAACAGTTCAACTGACTTCAGTACAACCGCAAGCGCCACATTTTAAACTTTGCTTACTGAAGCGGTGATCATCTTAAAGGGGGAAAAACTCATAACTTACCGATAAAAGTGCTCCTTTCTTGTCTGCAACGTGCCAGGCGGTGCAGGAGACCAGCGAGTTTCAGCTGCTCGAGACCTAAATGCGTCACAGAATTAAGTAGCGTTAGCTAACATTACGGTTAGCATGAAAAGGTATCCTAACTTAGCCTAATCTATTTTCCATCGATTTGCTATCTTGGCAAAGGACGTGACACGAAAATTACTCGGTCAATTTTGTCGCTTTAGACATTTATCACCAATTCCGATGGATATACTACTCATTTCCTTGCTCAAATTATCAGATATCAAAAACTACCCTCTCGACTACCGTCATTTCGAAGATGCTAGCCTAACTCAAACTCACATGACGCAGGTTAAATTAGCATCATGGACGAACTAACTTTTATCAGCAAGGTAGCAAGTGAACCGAATTTACACGCTTGTATCAAACAAGTGACTGACAAACAAACAATAAACTTACCGTTACTCATGATCATTCCTGTTATAAACACCTGTCAAACACATGCCACTTCCCCGTAAACATGGAGTCACTTTGCAACAGCAGAGGGAGAGAAACCGAAGATCGCGTCTTCATCATTTTCTATGGTAAACTTCCGCGTCAACAAGGCTCCTATGGCTTGTTTGAATTCTTGAATTTAATACTAATCGCAAGTTTTAAAATATCGTCCTAAACCGTATTTATTATTTTTTCACGCATTTTAGTGGATGATTAAGATGCGATGAGTTAATATGCAATCAAACACAATTCTGGTAAACAACATGCGCACTATTTGATGAAAGAGCTATGTAGTAGTCCACCACCGTGAGTCACCCCAACTTGAGGGGGGGGGAAAAGATGCAGCCACCTCACATTGACAGGGGTTGCAAAACAGCAGTAAACCAGGTTAAACATGAAAAATAAGGCCTTTGACACAGTGGAACATAATTTTCTTTTTCATTCACTGAAGAAATTTGGATTTGGGAACTATATTTGTAATGTCATCAGAGCCTTGTACAATAATGCTAATAGTTCTCTTAAACTTAAATTTGGATCTTCTGCTAGATTTAATGTACTCTGTAAAAAATGAAACCCACTGCCAAGGAAATTTAATCAATTTTGACTGCAAAATCAATTCTATTTGCACAATAAAATTGTGGCTCTGCATTTACCTAAATTAATTGAGGTAATGAATCTTATAAAATCAAGGGAAATAGAATTCGTGAAAAAAATATAAAATTTCCCATTCTCAAATCAAGAAGTCAACTGTGGAAAATGTTCCCCATTTAATTAACAGCTCAGCTAGTTTTTTTTCCACAAAAGATTATAATACTACCATGGTTGTTATTTGTTTGACACAGAAGACCCGATTAGGTTAAACCTATGTGTCGTCTTCAGACTGTGTTAGTTGATCTATACCTCAGAGTCTGGCCTACTGTATTTATGATGCTACCATACCATTTCTATAGTAGCCTATAACTTCAGTTCACCACAAGAAGTTTGCAGAATACATTGTTGACATTACTCACATTCTAGTTCACACCTAGCCTGGCGAATGCCAAACTAAAATCACAAGTGATATTTAGTCTGGGGACCTACCTCTTGCATTTCTCGTAGACTTGTAGTCAAGACCGCTTAGACCAAGACCAAGACGATACCAAGACCAGAGGCTAACGAGACCAAGACAAGACCAAGACCAGGGGCTAACGAGACCGAGACGAGACCAAGAAAAGTGGAGGCCGAGATCAAGACCGAGACCGACACCGGAAAAAAAAAAATAGACTAGGCTATGTTGGAAGTTATAACTTGATTTGGAAAACAACCTTGGTTAACGTTAAACTCATATTAGAACGTATTATTTCAACTGCTGGCAACAATGTGGATAGGGATAGCAGATCAGAAGATAAAAACTGTTTTGATATCTTTTTTGATAGCTGTTGAACCAATAATTAAAAAAAAATTACCATGCTTTTACCAGCACAAAACGCCTACTGAACTCATGGTGACAAAAATGAGTGTCAGGCCTACTCTATAGCAATATTAGGCTAATTAAATACAAGCAGGGGGATATCCCCTAGTCACCCAATATGGTGAGTTGAAGTCTACTAGCGAGATGTCCCTGCTCCAGACATTTCAACCAGTAGAAAATCATTTCTGGGTAGCTGGGGGAATGACAAAGTCAACTCCATTACATTCAATTCTACTCTACGTTGGCCTTGCTTCTACTGGTAAAAGTAAGTCTTTGAGAGCGGGTTTCTCAAGCCAGGTGGCACATTAGAAATTTTTGGATTTTTTTTTTTTTTGCATTTTAGATAGCTAGCTCCTTTAAACTTTTAAAGCATTTAAACCTACTGCCATAATGAGATGACTGTGCCACAATAGGCCAACTTGATGGGTGCATTCTACTTTTTATTTTGTTTCCTTTAGTTTTAGATTTACAAGATTTACAAGATTTACACAACATGCAGTGTGCCAACGGTAATTAAAAATAAAAAATAGTTCCACACAATGGGCAAGACATGGCACTATGCAGCCTTCATAACACAAAATTAAATACTGACTTAGACAGTTTAAATTTGTACTTTTAAAGTAGAATAGGTTGAGCACAAGATTAACTCCTGTACTTTTCTGAGATGCATTTCATTCATATCTGCCCATAACTGCTTATTTTGATTTCTGAAAGTTATGGGCAACCCAACCAGGCCTACCAACATACTCTGCCTATAACAAAGACTCTATACTAGGCTTACTTCTAACATGGCCTGAGTTAATTTTGAGAACATACAATACAAGATTACGGTTTCAGCAGAAGCTATCCTACTTTGTGAGATGACAATGGGGCTGGTGCAGCCTGCACTTTTACTGCTTGATGCGGTGAGTGAGTTGGTAATGCAAAACCCGGAGCGGATTATCAGCGGTATACATTCGCTATTACATCAAGTGGAATGGATTCTTTCGGGATGCAATAGAGATAACTTTGAGAATACATCAACGGCGTTCATTTCGCCTGATAGGAGTCACTCGCATTCACAAGCGTCCATGAGCCACTAAATATGTGAGTTTTTACGATATCTGTGTCTCGGTAGCCTATACTAAATTTACGAAAATTAAAGATGAAAGATTTAATTCCCATAAATAGGCCTACATTAGGCTACAGATCATGTTAACTAGCATGACATCTCACTCAGCCAACACATGCCTATGCATACACGAACATTTCAAAAATAAATTTCCTACATTTTGCGAATGGAAAGTAAACTTTTAGGACAGTAATTTAGAGCTGCATCTAACTGAACGTGCGCGGCTCTCTGTCACCGAGAGACCGGCCCACAAATGCATTTGTGAGCCTTGCTCTGCTACAGCAAGGGGTGTCTTTTGCGCACACTCACTTTCGTTTTGGTGCGTCTCATTGTGTAGGCTGTCATTTAAACCGGCAACTGATATCGTTAAAATATATATTTATTTATCTTGTCTTGGTCTTGGTCTTGCAAGACACCAAGACAAGACCAAGAGATCCGAGACCAAGACAATACACTGTCAAGACCAAGACGAGACCGAGACCATGTAAAATTGGTCTCAAGACCGGTCTCGAAACCAAGACCGGTCTCGAGACATACAACTCTAATTTCTCGTAGCGGAAGCATCGTTTACAATTGTCCATAGCCGTTTATTGGGCGCTATGTCTATCATAGCGTCTGTACATACCTCGGAGCCAATACCAGAGCCACCACGTGACGTAAAATGCCATCGAGGGCCATACAAATCCCTTTTTGTTCTGCGATTGGATACCGAAAGTAAGCGAGAAAAACAGCCATGGTCACCATGCTCCTCTGCAGAGTGAAATAAGCGCGCAAAGGAGCATGGGAATTCCCAGGCTAGTTCACACCAGCTCAATACTGCACACACACACACACACACACCACCTTAGCGAAAATCTCATGTAGGCTACAGCAGTCCTTACCACTTCCTGTCTGAGGAAGCCAAAGCGGTGCCCAGGTTGTTGCCTGACATCAGAGACACATAGCCTACAGTTCAGCAGCCAGATACAGTAGCCTATATTTCACTAAACAAGAGAAATGGCTTCCAGATATGGCTTAGAAGAGAATCTCCTCTGTCCCGTGTGCCATGAGATCTTTAAGGACCCCGTTAGCTTAGCATGTTGCCATAGTTTCTGTAACACATGCCTGCATCTTTGGTGGAGCCAAGGACTGAATGAATGTCCTGTCTGTAGACGACGGTCCTCAACAGAGCATCCTCCAAGGAACCTGTTGCTGAGGAGCCAGTGTGAAGAAATGGGCCTACTGGAGGGAAAAGCTTCTCATTCGGGAGCTGGAGGTGCAGCTGTGGTACTCTGTGGTCAGCACAAGGAGAAACTCAAACTCTTCTGTCTGGAGGATCAACAGCTTGTGTGTTTAGTGTGTCGAGACTCTAAGACACACAGGAGTCACATCTTCAGTCCCATAGATGAAGCTGCAACAGAACTCAGGGTAAGGAATTAAGGTTCCAATTATGATTCTAGAAGCTACTGTGTATTCTGTCAAGAATGCGCCCACTACACATTCATTGAACCTAATTAAAGCAGTGCTGGATTCTCATGACAAAACGCCATTTTCATAGCTTTAGAGAACAGCAAATGGCTGAGAAATACTATTTCTTGGTAGAATGGCACACTTCAAAGACAGTCTTTGTTTGCTTAATGTGGTCTGTTGATAGAGCTAAGATGACGACCAAATTAAGGACTAATATGCTCATGTACTTGTTTATTTATATTAGGAGGAAGTTATAACCAATCTGAAGCCGCTAGAAGAGAAACTGAAGACCTTTAAAGAATACAAACACATTTGTGACCAAACAGCAACACACATAAAGGTGAGAACATTATCACAGTAGACAGCTGACAAAATGTACGACCAGATACTAAGAATTGATATTTGTGTGTCAACCCAGACTCAGGCCCAGCACACAGAGAAGCAGATCAAGGAGGAGTTTGAGAAGCTTCACCAGTTTCTATGGGATGAACAGGCAGCCAGGATCACTGCACTGAGGGAGGAAGAGGAGCAGAAGATTCGGATTATAAAGGACGAGATTGAGAAGATGAGTAGAGACATCTCAGACCTTTCACAGAGATTCACAGCCATAGAGGATGCTATTGGAGGTGCTGACATCACATTCCTGCAGGTAAGAACCCGTCATGGGTATGCACAGTACATACAAGTATATAGGCGCCCGTCATGGACAGCACTCATTATTGAAAGCATTGTGTAAAAACACAATCCTTATTATTAATCCTTTTCCATTCCCTCTTTATTTTTCAGAACTACAAGAGTACAGCAAATAGGTGAGATATAAAGTCTGACATGTAAGATTCATTCAAAGTAAAGAAAAAATGTATCTAGTAGTATGGCATTTTCAGAGATGCTGATTACAAAGTGTTTTGACAGGTAAAGAATAAATAAATGAAGGTGATACATACAGTAAGACAAGGTAGAGAGAATAAGATAATAATATAGAGGACCATCAGAGACACAGACTACACACAAAGATACATAGGCTACAGCCCGGTGAGCAGGTCGGTGCCTTGCATGGTTGCCTCTGCCACCGGTGTGTGAATGGGTGAATGTGAGGTATACATTGTAAAGTGTTTTGAGTGCTCGTAGGAGTAGAAGAGCGCTAAGCTAAGCGCTAAGTCCCTATGCTAAGCTAAAGCTAAATTTGGGGTTGCCAGGCTACGAAAACACTAACTGAGACCAAAATGCTTTTACCCACATATGTAACTCCCGGTAAAACTATGAATAATTTCATATCCCTTTAAGAGTATCCCTTTAAGACAGGGAGAGAACACAGGAAAAAGATGGGCCTACCTATAAGCCTGCTTGAAAATGTCTTCAGCCGCCTCTTAAAGAGGTCCACAGAGCCAGCAAGCCTGAGCTGAGTGGGAAGAACATTCCAGAACTTCAAAAGTTCTGTCACAACGAGTCTTTAGTGATGGGGTGAACAGTAGGCTAGATTTTGGTTGTTAGATCTGGGTAGGGAGCGTGTGGGTGTGTGTTGCTGGATAAGGTCTGCACAATAGACAGGTGCTTGGCCATGCAGTGACCTCGAAGTGATGGTAAGGATCTTGAATTGAATCCTGAAGTTTACCTATAATGTAGGCTTACTGTCCATGCCCATCACGTTATGAGCTGTGTCCGCTAGTGTGAAGGTGCAAGATGTGATTACTACTTGTCAAGCCTCAGCAGCACTGACCCCAAAATGTTATTCCAGAGTGAAGTGCACACTGCAGGATCCAGAGGGGGTTTCAGGAGCTCTGATCGATGTAGCAAAGCACCTGGGCAACCTGAAGTTCAGAGTCTGGGAGAAGATGCAGGAGATTGTTCAATACAGTGAGTATTTTCTGACTTCACACACACACACACACACACACACACACACAAACACACACACAAGCAAACAGAAAAACTACATTCCTACATTTACATTTATGCATTTAGCAGATACTTTTATCCACAACGACTTACAAAAGAGGGATAACAATCAAGCTACATAACAACTCAATACAAGTAAATGCCTACTGGGAGTGTCATTTACTAAAGGAGAGCAAATACAAGAGTTGGGAAGTCATAGATCAGTGCATTACAGGTAGTTTAAGGAACTCTCTCTCTGTTTTTTTTTTATCACAGCTCCTGTGACTCTGGATCCCAACACTGCAAACCCACATCTCATCCTGTCTGAGGATCTGACCAGTGTGAGATGTGGTGATGAGGAGCAGCAGCTTCCTGATAACCCAGAGAGATTCCATAACTATTCCAGTGTTCTGGGCTCTGAGGGCTTTAACTCAGACACTCACTGCTGGGACGTGGAGGTTGGGGAGAGCACATGGTGGAATGTGGGTGTGATGACAGAGTCTCACCAGAGGAAGGGAGACTACAGCTCCTCGAGTGGACGTTGGTTTGTGTTTTATAACGACGGTAATTATACAGCATATGCTCCACCAGAGCCCTCCACTCCCCTCACGGTCAAACTCCAGAAACCCCAGAGGATCAGATTACAGCTGGACTGGGACAGAGGAGAGCTCTCATTCTCAGACCCTGACACCAACACACACATACACACTTTCACTCAGACTTTTACAGAGAGAGTGTTTCCATACTTCAATGCAGATAAAGTCTCTCCTCTTAGGATCTTACCCGTGAAGGTCTCAGTACGAGTACACAAGCCAAGTTGCTGACATAGTGGGGAGGGCAGGGCCAGATTGGGACCAAAAAATGGCCTGGGCATTTTTGGCCATGGCAGCCCACATGATTATATTCAATAATAACTTCATGACAAGCTAAAATAACACTGTAATTTTGACATATTGAACATGAACATGACAGATTTAATTGGACTATACTTCAAGAATAAATGATGACATATATGGCAATATATATGACAAAACGATGACAATAAATGGTGCCAAAATGATCTGTCGGCTCACTTGGCATTGCCCTGTATGCCCTTTGACCAGTCCATATCTGGATGGGGGCAGCACTTTCCCACTAACCCTGAGAGATCAGGGACTCACTACTGGGATGCGGAGGTTACAGACAGCACATCTTGGTGTGTGGATGTGACAGTGTTCCCATTCCAGATCAGACTTTTCCATGACCTCCCCTGATAAAAAAAAGCAAAATTTCCATGATGTCCTGTAAAAGAAATGTCTAAATTAACGCTTAACTGGCCTGAATCGGCCAATCAGAGTGTAAATTCATTCCAGTTCAATTGACAAATCACTGAGAAACAGGAGACATACATTGTAATACATTCTGTATATTAACTGAATTTTAAAAATTCCCTGATATTCCCAGACTCTGCATGCAAAATGATTAAATTTCCTGACTTTCCCTTTCTGGAACAGCCTTTATTGAAATTCCCTGATATTCCAGAAATTCCTTGACCTGTGGGAACCTCTGAATCTCTCCATAGGAGAGCAGATATATCACCCCAGGAGTGGCTGGTGGTATGTGTATTATACTGTTAGTGAATACGCAGCACATTCTCCATCACAGCCCTCTCCCCTCATGAGAAAATGCATTGCTTGTATGCCAACTCATCTCTTGGTTTTACAGTTTTGTCCACAACAGGATGTGTGTGGATGTGTTTGTGGGTGCATGTGCCAACCAGCACACATAGAAAGATGCATCTGCACTGTTTACCAGCCAGTACAAAGAAAGAAAGAAAGAAAGAAAAGAAAGAAAAAAAAACAGGATGTGGTATATGTTGTATGCATCTCTTGCCCTCACCCTGAAGTGAAACAGACAGATCCATAGAGATGCTACTGCAGCCATCTTATCTTTCACCTGTGATTGACGGGAGGTGGACTGTTAAGGCTCAAAGTACACCAAAGGCTTTTAGCTTCTCTGGATATGTTTATTTGTTTGGAGGAAAGTCTCTCTCAACCTGTTTCTGATTTTAAAAGCTTTGCCCTTGCAATGTTCACATCTTTGCTGACCTGTTTGATCAGATCATGTGAAGGCCTCCAGTGCTGACTGAAACAAACTTGTGTTTTGTTTTTCAGCAGAATGCTTTGTAGGCTTTGGCCAACCTTATCTAAGGCAGCATTGATGGACCATCAGAAGGTGTTAGCTTCCTGTTACACAGGGGCGTAGAGTTACATTTCAAATCTGCTTTAGTATTAATTTCACATTAATTAGAGTTGCAACATCTCTAAATTTAGTTTCAATTAACACCAGGAAGTCCTATACTGATTTATTCAACAAAGTAAATGAAGATGAACCCGTAGCATTGTTGTGATCACAGGCATTACAGACATATTTTAAAGGGCCATTAAAAAATGATGTGGCAGGCCTGACACCATTGATCTAGTAGAATGCATTTTCCCCCAATAATGCCAGACCCGGCTCAACTCTGCTAGTTCATCCCAAATTGTTTTTTGTGCACATTAGTGGTGATCTTCCCTATGAGCATCCTGGCACTGTATATGGAATGCTCCATTTGTCTGGACTACTATGCTCCTCAACGACCTCTCAAACCCTTGCTGTAGCACGTTGATCTGTGAGCAAGCCGCTGACAACGTGCTACAGCGAGGTGGGAGGGACCAGAGAGGTGTCTCGTTTTAAATACATTTTTCAGAAGTCTCAGCTTAAACAGTTATGACACTCAAACTGCAACTTACATAAGAAATTAAGTTCATAATTCACAAACATATTTGTAATGTGACTTGGAAGCCAAAGGGAGACTTGGAAACCAAACTTTTTTTCTAGCAGCAGTAGACGGAAGTAGGGTTTAATATTTTTCCCGAAACTGAATCAAATACCGGGATATGGCGATCCATTTCCCAGGAATCCCGGGAAAATATGTGGGTTTTTTTTTGTTGTTAATTTATTTATCCCACATGGCCTTATGTTGTTATGTAGCCTTCAAATATTTGTTCCTACATCCCTGCTAACGTTTTATATCAAATTATTACACACTATTTGTATCATTATTAGGGCAAATAAAACATTTTAGGCAGGGTTTGAATTTGAAGTTCCCTGCCCCGTTAAAGGTATAATCCGCCGTGAATCAACACCTAGCCCTGCTGTTTTATACTGCTAGGCGCTACTGAAAGCTACCTCAATGATAAAATTTTGTGCATCGTAGACCGAGTTTGCAAAACGGCAGCTAACACTAACTGAATGAGGCATGTCAAAAACGAAACCTAATCGATTTGCTTTCGTTTTAAAATGCCCCATTCTGTTAACGTTAGCTGCCGTTTTGCTATCTCAGTCTGTCTTGCATGAAATCCAGTGATTGGGGTGGCTAATAATAGCGCTTGGCACTACAAAACAGTAGGATTACATGTTGATTCACGCCGGCTTTCTCCTTTAATTTCAGTTCTCCGTTTGAAAATGCAAAGGTATTTCTCTGTTTCACGCAGTGCATGCATGCATGTACGTTTTAAAACATAGCCTATGTATAGCAAACACCTAAACTTATCCTAAAAGCCTAGTCAGGGAAGTGATTGTCTGCTGCACTTGTTCAGGTGTGTGCAGGTTAATGATTAGAGACAGAAACACCATAAATCTCACTGATATGAAATATGTCCTATTATGTTATCACCAAGTTATCAGTAGGCTACACTACTTTTTATAATGCAAACTTTGATCAGGCTAGAAGCATAATTTAATCACCATAAATCTCACTGAGATTAACTTTCACAGAGTCCGTCTCTAATCATCTTACTTGATGTTCGGTTCTGTGGGATAAACCATCTGATGGAACGTAGAACCCTTTAGTGTGTGAATCTGAGCTGAACTACTAGAACTGTGTTAGAACCAGTGTGGACTGAGAGAACCGGACTAATCCAGAGACTCCAGAACACTCAGGACTGCAGCTCTACTGAGAGAGGAAGTGAAGTCAGTAGATCAGCAGGGATCACCAGGGACCGGGACTGGGAGACAAAATGGCCTCCACGACTCTCTGAAGAGGAGCTCTCCTGTTTACACTCACACACAGGTGAGGGGGAAAGGTGCACTCAACTCAGTTGGTATAGAGAACGGGTGCGTAAAACAAAAGAATACCGAATAATAAAGAAAGTAAACGCACTCTCAAGCTTTAACTCTTAACTGTTTTTTAATGACAACATGTCCAAGGCGGACGCGTTTCGGTGTGTGTGAAGTCTGTAACCGCTGTGTCCAGTCTGCAGAACACACATCCTGTGTGTGTATGGGCTGTTTGAGACTCTAAGGACACACCACTCTGCCTGCCTTGCTGAAGCACCAGACTGACCCAAAGCATGTCAGTGTTTTACTGTAAAGATGCACTGGGCCCTTGTTTTGAGATGGAAGAATATCAGTGTTTTAATGTAAAGATGTCCTTGTTTTGAGATGTGTGACCAGGCAGGTGTATGCAGATGTAGGCAAACCCAGAATAAACGGGATAGAGACTGTTCTATCAAAATTAATTAGAATTTATTACAAAATACCCAGTGAGTGCTTGAGGACAAAAAAAAATCACTATCAGCAGTCAACAAAAAAGAAAATAATTACATAACAAAACAAATAGGTCTAGACTAGAATAAGAATTCCCCAGCAAGGGCGCACCACAGCATAAGCAATTCACACCACACTAACTTTACGTTCATACCAAGGGCTACTAAAGCTACAAAATTGCTTTTGTTGCTCAAAAAAGCAGCTGCAAAAATGTCTGTGTTTTCTCAATCGCTCATGATGTGCCTGCTGTTATTCCATTTACTGCACAGTGTTTAGATTTTACAGCTGAAACACGGCATAGTTAATTTGCATTAAGTTGGTTGTTTTTTAGCTATTTTTAGTTGCTCAAAACGCCCAACTTTTGCAGCTGGTAGCTTTTGTAGCTTCTGTCGCTTTTGTCGCTCTTGCCCATAGAACGTGAATTGGATCCGGCGATTTTACAGCTTTAGTAGCCCCTGATGTGAACGTACAGTAAGAGTGTTATACACTTATATATGTTTGCTCACAGCAAGCAAACTATTGCACACGTGAACAATGACTAGCCTACCCTGTCCCCGTCCCCTTTAATATACAGTAACTTGCAGGACCTAAATGAAAAAAAATAAAATAAATGGTCCAATCAGAATTAGCTACAGTATATGACACAGGTGGGAAAAACAGTGGTTGGCTCTTTCCGATCGCCCCACATACGACTAATAGGACAAAAAAACACATTTACACACAAATACAGTTTTTTTTTATTGCTTTGATGCAGTAGTCGACTGAAAATCAACATTTTTCAAAACAGTTAACGCAGAGGCCTAAACAGTGGCACCAATGGTCAAAATTACACATTTTGCTTGCAAAAGGCTCTAACTCTGCCAAAACCTTTAAAATACAGACCAAAAGCTAATTTTGCCCTCAAACAAAACAACTTGCACACAAGTGTTTGAACGCTTCAAATCAGTCATTACACAAGGGGCAGCAAAATACAAAACACAGCAGTCATTGCGAGTCAGTGGACAATTGCTTGTTGCATGTAGTGTAAAACTTTGTTTTATGTGCCATTTTTTTGCTTTCTTCACAGATTTATTGACAATTGCTTTCTTATAAAGGAACAAATCCAAAATCAGAAATGATTTCATAAAATTTGTTTTTTTGCAAACTGAATGCAATCTAAACTTTTGTAAATTTTTATCAGAAACTATGCATTTCTGTAATGCATGTGTATGTAGATTACAAATGTCGGTGTGTCTATATGTTTTTGATGTGTATACTGTATACAACAGGGCTCCTCAATTTCTATCTTGATAAAGTAGTATCTCTAATCTCTAAAAATGCATGTGAACCAAAATAAAATCCATTACAGTAAA